>JABFEB020000124.1:22991633-23018913 GCA_019775895.2 Stomatorhinus ivindoensis
GCCACATGCGGCCCCCCCCCCCCCCCCATCAATTAATTAATTAGGAGAAACCTTTTAAATCCAATGATCAAATTTTGAACTTCGTCCCAAAGGAGAATAAGCCGTTAAATATATGTGAACCATTGGGACGATATGTTTTAGCGAAAAATATCGCGTGGTGTGGTCTTTTTAGCTGTTCAGCTGTGTGCCTCTGAGGGTAATAGAGGCATTAACTATACACAGGGTTCTGTTTGTGGGGGGTGCGCATAGAGATGGACAGAAATACATTATGGGTAACTGCACCCTCTGGTCCTCGTGGTGACCAGGGGCGCTACCCGTCCCAGACCTCCCCGAGATGGCATCAACGAGGAGGACAAGGAGAACCAGGGCGAGGGAGCCAAGACCCAGGATCCAGGCCAGCGCCGGTACCGCCGCAACATCAACTATCGCCGTAGACGCCCACAGACCACAAAGCCTCAAGAGGGCAAGGAGAACAAAGCCGCCGAGATGCCAGCGGAGAAGCCGCCCGCTCCCCAGGCCGAGCAGGGCGGGGCTGAGTAAAGGCCGGAGTACCATCTGTACCATCTGCCGGGTAGGAGCCGCATCAGTCCCCAGGCAGTCTGCATATGTGGTCCTGGTGCCTTTATGATGGCACATAGCCGTACCATTTCCTGGTGAATGGTCTGTATCGTGTTGAGGGGTGTCCCATGTCACGCACGCAAAGAGCCCGTGGCATTTACACACCAGGCACTAAGACGCGGTTGGAGACGGAGAATCGCATCCTGACGGGTTCTTTCTTTTACAGTCACGTCAACATCAAAGAAACGAGCAATAAGACACCAGATTTGACTTGACGATCCTGAAAGCTTGCGCCATGTTCGACCAGATGACCACCTATCGCCTGCTCACCTATGCAGCCGTTTTCCCATTTTATGACCGCTTCAAATGAATTTTATTGGGGGAAATGACGCGTTTTTTGTAAAATTGGTTTTCTTTTTACACCAAATCGTTTTTAAAGCAGTTATTTGATATCTGGTCAATTTGACATTTTTAAATGAAGTTTTTATGTACACAACATGAATTTTAAAAGGCAAGCTCAAATAAAAGTCAAATACAAAGTTTTCAACTGTTTTATTGCAAGAGTTCATTCCGTAGACGCTGCCCGACACCCCAGTGCTACATGTTGTACTTGGCGCCTTTTCAACGGAGGCACCCAGGTTTAACCATCAAAATTATTAAAAACAACCCCATTGGCCCTAAGCTTTAAAAAGATGGAAGTTTTACATGAACATGAACATGCTCAGTATTCCTGTCTCTTACAGCAGTGTTTAAAGCATTCAGAACAGCCCTAGCCACTCAGCACTGTCCCTGTTGTTTTGAAAACATCCTGGACATTCAGAACATAGTCTGTTCATATCTGTCTCGTGCATACGGGTGTTTTTTTTGCATGCTAAAAACATGCGGTTGCGTAATGCTGTACCAATGCGAGGACAAAAGTCTGGAGGGATGGGGGAGGGGTTGTGTATTCCCCACCCTCTTCAGACATTGGTCTCCTTCCGGAGCCGCTCCATTCTGCGCAAGTTGTTGGCCACAGCTGCGCGGTTGGTGATTGCTGTGACACAGCTGGCTGGGAACCAGCCTCGCTCACCATCGCGCATTCTCTCACCGCGGTACCAGTCTGGGAGAGATGAAGTGGGGTATTACCATGGCGCGTCGTTTGCCACCCAAACTGGGATTTAGCTACCCTTTCTTACCGCCTCGGGCCTGCAGCACGACGACAACCTCGGCCTGCTGCAGTCCCAGCTCGTCCGACTCCCTGGGAAGATAAGCCTTCGTCACCTCATACTGGGGCAGATCTGGAAGCAGAAAGAGTTTACTGGTCGTCTGTGTGTTTGGTGACTCATTCACAACCAAGGTTGCTGAATATTAACCAGGAATCGGCAAGATAGTAGTGAATTAATTCCTTGTTTGACTAGCGCAGCCATGTTTGACGACATCACTAAAACTAAAAGTATATTGGCAAACATCAAATGGCAGGAGAATGCTAAAATGGGTAAAGTACATTTTTTAAATCCAGATTTCATTATAGGAATAAGGAGAGACTGTACAACAAACTTTAGTCACAGTTATGTGCACTCTAAAAGCCCCTGGTCAAATTTGTCATTCACCGTCCAACATTTTATGTAATAGGACTAAGTGTATTAAGTGGGTGGGGCCTTGAGTCCCTCAGGGTATCCTGGACAGTGTTAAACTCACCCTCTTTGTTTGGCACACTGTCTGTGTTTTTGTTGTGTTGCAGAGCAGCCACCCATCGATCACGATCCAGCCTGACAGCAGGACAGAAACAAAATGCCTTTTAAGGGCCAAATATGAGCTGACAGCAGCAATTTCCCGGCGTTTAAGGGTGATTTAGTCTAGCCGCTGCTGACAGTTTTTAGAGTAGAGCCACCAGCAGAGGGAGCCATGGTGTTATTTATACTGATGGGGAAACAACAGCAGGAGGGCTCACAGAGACTCCGCCGCTAACAGCATGTGCTCCTCACGTCCCTCACTGTTCTTCTTCATCAAGATCCTGAGGGGGTAGGGGCTGGAGCCACCCTGCTTCAGCGACGGTGCGCTCTGTCCTTCCCACTGCGCAGCTTCCACCTCTAGGTTCTCCAGCATAGCATAGTCCATCACCACATAGGTCTCCTCACTGGAACACAAGGCACATGCAGGTGAGCGCTCCAAGACAGCGTGCCCATCCGACCTCACCCTGCTCTCTGCTTACTCTAAACCAAGCAGGTAAAATCGAGGTTATAATTCAAGCGGAATCACCGGAAGAATGTCTTTCGAAAGTCTTCTGATTAGCCAGAAAAGATGCAAACTTTACAAACTGAGGCAGGTTATGACATCAGGGAAATCTAGTCTCTGGGGCTCATGGTACATGTTACCCATTTGTGCTAAGGACCTTGTCATCCTGACTCAGAATGCACACACAAATACGTGACCTCCAGGTGTATGTTAGGATCCAAATCTGAAGAAGTTCCACAGCACACAACTGTGAGTGTGTGTGTGTGAGAGAGGGATTCCTCAGAAGCAACTTGATGCATGTATATCACTGCAGAACACTAGTATTTACTTCAGCGAATATAATAATCACATTTCATTTTCCCCTTTGGATTCTTTCATAGGTAAAACACTGTCACACCAATCATGTCGATATCACGTTAAGCGTCAATCGTAGAGTAGTCCGAGCAGGGAAATACCACAATCTGTCGACAAGGTGTGGGGCGGTTAAGACTTGACGTGAGATGTGAATGAAGAATATCCTACCTGTCATGGGGCTGCATAAGCGGAGGCCAGTCAGACTACCCATGCCAACCCCTGCCCACTATCAAAGGCACCTACAATGGGCATACAAGCGTGGGAAATGGACCTTGGACCAATGGAAGAAATTCAGTTGGTCTGACAAATCTCATTTTCTGTCTCGTGGACAACCGGGCACGTCAAGCATCTGTGAGATGTGTTGGACCAACAAATCCGATCTTCGGCTACACAGTCCCGTATACGAGGCAGGGCTCATTGTGGCATAGCACTCCTATGTCCATCGTCAAAATTATCTGCAAAGTACTAGATATGTACTAGATGGGACAACCTTCGTTCACATCCTACATAGACGAGTCTTGGCCGCCCAACACCCTGTTGATGGATAGTGGTTTCTCCCTTCTCAGATTACTCTCAATAGGAACTCAGCAAGGCCAACTTTGAGCACAAGCCTTGCTGTTTTGGAGTTGCTTTGACAGTCGTCTGACCATAATGATCTGACCTTTGTCAGACTCCCTCAGATCATGATCCCTGTCCATTTCTTCTGCATTCAACGTCAGCTATGAGTACTGAATTTTACCGTACCATCTGATATATTCCAGACCTTGACCTGCATCATTTTTATGAACAGGTCAACAGTAACCACTTAATGTGGGGGTGGTCATAATGTTTTGTTTCATAGGTATATGCTCCTCTGATATAACACCAAAGAGTGACCAACAGGCCCACCGCAGACACAGCCAGCAACTCCCACCTCTTCTTCTTGGTGACAATAAGCACATCATTGAACAGGAAGAGGTAGTAGCTCTTTGTGCTGAAGGCTTTCCAGATGCTGACATCCTCAGAACACGTGGCCACCTCGCCCCGCTTCAGCAGCCAGCGGGACACGGAGATGAGTGGAAAGGGCTATGGAGAGACAAACACACACATACTCCTGTCACACTGAAACTACACCTAACCCCAGATCCAGGGTCACTGGTGAATGCCAGCACCTTGATCTTGCCAAAGTCAAGCTGGCGCTGGATCGTGTACATCTGCTCAGTCCTCTCCATAGTCCGAGCCCCGTCGTTGCATTTCTTTACCAGCTGAAAACACAGCAGGACCAGTGAGGGACGAGGGATGAGATTACTGGTGATACCCGTACTTACTGCCTCATTAACTGCAGTGAACAGACTATGAACTGAAAGTGAGCAGTGCTATATGGTTGCAAATAAAATTGCACAATCCAAGGATCATCAGCTCTGTCAATCACAGTGAACTGGAGTAAACTGGGCTGATTCTCGGCAGAGCTATGGTGGAACTACAAGCCTTGGTAAACAGAATACCTTGCTGATGGCCTTCAATGCCCACTCTGCAGCAAAGTACTCAGCCGTGTCCTTGGTCGTTTTCTGCCAGATGGTCTGCAGAGAGAGAGAGAGAGTGAAGGTGCCATCATTCAGGCAAGCACTGGTCCTGCTCTAGGAGATTGCGCATGGGCGGCAGACTTACGTCCATGAGCAGCGGGAGCCTGGTCACCCTCTGCATGGGCAGGATGAGGAAGGAGAGCATAGGAAGACCTCCACATTCCGGCTTCATCTCGATCTGCTTCAGCACCTCCTTAAAAGGGCCACTGGAGGACCTACAGGCACACGCAGAGTCACACGGACACACACAAATATCAATACACACACAGTCACGCACGCAAAGACATAAATACACAGACATGCACGCGAACACGCAGATGCACAGAAACGCATGCAAACATGTACACACAGACACACAAGCAAACACATAAACGAACACAGATAGACAAAATCTTAACCATACATACATTTTTGCTATAACCAACTGTAGAATTTTACCCTTTAAACATCCACCCCCTTTCCTTTTGTCATCTATTTTTTCTTTTTAGGTTCTTTCCTGTTTTTCCTCTGCATCACTTATTTTGACCTCGATTACTATGTATTGTGTGCTATGTGTTTCCCCACAATAAAAATAATTTTAAAACAATACATCTTATTTTTCAATGCAATGCTTCTTACTATAAAATAATTATCCTGAAATACTACATTAAAAAATGCATCAATTTTCTACAACCACTTAAGCAAGGCGGGAACACACTTCCAGACTACCAACACAAATACATATAAACCGCAGGGGCAGTGCAGAGTGTGTATGTGAATTCATACACAGAGCCACAGTAAGAATCACACCTACAACCTAAAGGTGTGAGATCACCATAAAGGCTCATAAAAGAACACGCAAACGTGCTGCATGTTTAAAGGAAATGTATACGCAGGGAAGGGCTAAATTCCTCCGTCTTTCTGTGTTGTGCAGAAAGGCCCAAAACTGAAAGTAGATCCACAGTTACCTGAAATCCTTCATGTCCAAACAGGCAGAGAAGTGCACAGGCAACTGAAGCTTGGGCCTGATCCCAGGCTGTGGCACTTACAGCAGCTTCTGGAGCGCCCTCTGCTGGAAGGTTTCGTTGGCACAGTAGTTTATGTACGGCTGGAAGTGGTTCGCTGCGTGGTCGTGTATGATGTCGCTGATGTCACGGATCAAAGGGTTTTCACGGTGCCGTCTCTCCAGGTCATCAAAAAACCTGAAAAATTTGCGGGTTTGGACAGGGTCTGTCACTTATGGGGGAGCATGCTCCTAACCCCATTCATCCCCTGAGGCTTGATACATGCTCTGTCCAGGCCTGTTTTCAGTACTAACTGAGGAGGAGCAGGCTGGGTGTGCCTTCAGTTAATGAGCCACATCAATGCCTTGTCCATCATTATGCCACAAAGAAATCCATTAGAGAACCACTTGTGTTCACATACCTACAACTGTGCTCTTATAGTGCGCAGAAAGATCAGCTCCCCCTGTAGGATCGGAGGCTCATGAGGATCACATATAATGAGTGCTTGATTGATTCTGGATATGATGGTATGCGAGGATCCTGACACCAACAGCTTCACTGCTTATTTGTGTGTCTTGGCATGAAATGAATGCTTTCAATAATTCAGGATATGGTCCGTGCCATTCTAGACGAAAACTCCTCCAGGTCAAAACACTCCTGCCTTTGCCAAATCAGGAAAAATCTGGCCTGGGATGGCAGGGAACTCCAACAGGCTGCCACACGCAGGACCATAAAGTGGGGGGAGATTTCTAAATTGACCCCCCCCCCCCTTTACCCCAGAGTTTGCCTGCGAAACCAGTCTGACAGGCATGTTGTGACCCATCATTGCTTGTTACCTGACTCTGACAGGACTGGGTTCCAAGATTTCATATGCCCCTTCACCTCCATACACTAAAACTGCATACAAGTCATTGGCTTTAGGAAAGAGTGAGACTGAGGAGCGATACAGGAATTCGTGTTTTTGCCTGCATTCGTCTATTTTAGCAGTTTCTTCTTAAAGGGATAATCATGCTTCATTTGACAAGGTTTCAGTAGAAAAACAAAACCGTCTACATCATCACACCATAGACATTCGTAGAATGAACCTCAACAAGAACCTCACGAAGAAGAATCAACAAGAACATTTAAATCCTGGACCTTCAAAAAAAAAGGTCCTTCCCCATTCCTTTCTACAGAACCATGTTCCCGAATGCCCCCGCCTCACCACTCACCGGTGACTTGCAGCCTGGATGTCTAAGATGTTCGAAAAGAGATGGTGATGCTCTGTCGCCGTCATGGTGTCATGCAGCTCCTTGTTGGCTCTGAAGTGACGCACCAGGATGTTCAGGCTGTGCAGGTATGAGTATTCGGATGTGATGATTTCAAATATGGCCTGCAAGCACATCAGTGTGTTAGAGGGCTGTCACAGAGAGCGCCAAACAATAAACTCAGATCATTCTAACATCTTCCATAACCGCTTCTCCAGATTGGTGACAACGCCAAGGAGAATAGGGCACAAAACAAGAGACACTCTATACAGGATGCCAGACTGTTTCAGGGCAAACAGACACTAGGAGTCATTTAGAGGAAGCAATTCATCCAGTCACATGCTTTTTGAAAGTGAGAGGAGTCCTGTGCACGGGTAGGACATTGACAGTCGAGGACAAAGAAATTGGGTAAAATATCAAACCGGCATTCCCCAGGGTGTGAGCTGACAGCACTAACCAATTTTGGTCATTTTTTCACCATTATTGCAGTTTAACAGAAAAGGCAACATTCCCCCACTCACCTCCTGTCGCTTCCTCTCTGATGCCGATATATTCAGGAGAATACCGGTTTCTTTCACCTAAAAGACACACATCCTATTTTACCACCACTTTTTGGATTTCATCACTTGTACAGTTTAGGACAGAGCAGCCAGGCCACAGTAAGTATCCCCTCTTTCCGTCTGCATCCCATCTTCCCTTCAGTCTCCATCTGTGCCCCCTCTAGGCATTCGCTCATTGGTAATAACAGTCCATACTGCCTTATGCACTGAATAACCTGACAGATTTACCCACCCAATATGAATCAGTTCAGCTTCTTGGTATCGGAGAACAGGTTCTGCCTGTTTCTGTTGCCTTTTCAGAAAGATCTGTTTTCGCGTTCCTGTCTCACCTTCTTGGCCTCTCATTTGCCCAGAATGACTGCTGGCACTTGGGTTACACGCATCTCGGGGACCCGAGATGGAGGGCAGTTCGGGGGCTGCAGCCTAACGCACGTCAGCTACATGTAGCAGCAATCGACATTGAAAATGGACAGAAGACGTTCTGTATTCAAGACCACAACAAAAGACGTGACCAAAGCCCGACTGGGCCATATTACTCAATAGTGAAAGGAGAGGCCTCTCGCCTATGAGTCGCAATCTGTCAAACCCTATCTGCCCAATTCCAGTATGATTCACAAACATCAATGTAAAGGAACTGTGCAACTTACTACATAACTGCAAAGACATTCCTATAAACATGAACTTACAGTCTATTCATTCCCAAAAGGTACTGGCAGGTAAGAATATTCACTGGAGAAAAAGGTAAAAGCTGTTCCAAGAAGTTTCAGATTAAACTTTCTCCGTCTACAAAATGTTCACAAAAATAAAGGATATTTCTTACTCTTTTTGCCAATCTATGTCTTGCCGTTGTTTCTTTCAAAGACTGCATTGAAGTTATGCATTTAAACACATTGATCTTTCAACATTCTATTCGTCAGACTCATACAAACCTGCAAAAAAATCCACTAACCTAGGTACAAAATAAAGCGTGATAAAGTATTTCAGGAGAATCGTGGCAAAACCCACTGGGGAATTGAGAGTGAAAACTGTTAAATATACAAAAAGATCACGTCATTTTGTTTATTTGGTAGGAAAATATACCATTGTGACTTATTAAATCCAACTCGGGCCCATTTCCAATTTTTACCTGCCTATTCCCATACTATACAGACTGAACTACAATCTCCAAGGAACAACACGAAATGCATCCTGGAATTAACCAGAACCATTTCCTGAGAAATAACTGAACTCAGACAATGGGTGTGGCACCTAGTGAAATAATCCAAAGATGATAGACCACAGTGGATCACTGGTCTTCAACTGTGTCCAGCTGGCTACAGCCTGACCAAATCAATATAGGCAAATTATTCCGCTTTTTTGACAAATGTAGTGGGCCTATTCACTGCCAAGATGGCTGCAGCTTCAAGAACACCGATGCCACATATGGTGCTTATCCACTGCGGCCAAGAACCAAGCCGTACCCGACCCATACCGCAAACTGGCAGTTTCTTCCACTGTAAAGTATGCGAGCCATACCCAGCCTGAAACTGCTGCTTAGCAACAGGGCCAAAAGCTTGACCAGGCCAAGTCGCAACACCACCCGATAGCATACAGCTGGATATCAGTGCTCTGGTGATGCTGGCTGGACTCGGTGTGGAACCTTGGGGGACACCATCCCAATCACTCGCTCACCTGTGGCAGTTGGCCCCAGGTAATATGGGCAGGCCTGTAGCTCTGGACCACAATGCTACGGTCTGGTTCTGGTGGCTCAGCCTGCGTATCATCAAGCAACTCGTCATCAGCACTCTGATTGTTGGAGCTCAGACCTCGTTCTCGGATCTCCTGGTACAGCCGGGGCTCTGTGTGCAGAGACAACACAACACCCCCAGGGGATACTCTACTCTTGGGTTTCCTCAGACTCAATATAGCTCTTAAAAGCACCATGACCAAATTGTTAAGTCTACTACAGGCAGCTCAATAGCTGCATTAAAGACATTTTATCAATAACATAAAGTTGTAGATTTAAAAGACCAACCAAAATATTCTTTGACCAACTTTTTTATGGAAGGCCAAATGAAATCAACAAAATAGCCAGTTAGAAAAAAAATGAGTATACAGTGTACTTGTGGAATGAACACACACACACAATTTTGTGGGGCTTTCATTTTGACTCCCATTAATCAAATTCTAAAGCTAGAGTGCCATAAAACTTAAAGCCTTCAAATACAAAAGGAGGTGAGAGATTATCTGTTTTGTGATCCTTTATCTTCACGTTTTCTTACAGCCTTTCGCCAGGCCTGTACACTCACCATCTTTGAAAGAACTCCTGATTTTCTGGTTCCTTTTCCATCCAATGGTCCTCTGCAACAAACAGGAGCAGAAGGGGATTAGCAGATGTGGATCAGCAAACACGGCAGCGTCCCAAGAGGAACAGCTCCAATCTGAATACCTTCCACAGAGACCGAAAAGCAGGATCTCCACTATTGCTGGCTAATCACGTTCCACATCCACCAGAAGCTGTGATGTGGATGACGGAGATGAATCTGTCATGCGCTGAAGCTTTGGAATGATGTTTGGATTCACATTTGGGAACTTCTTTCGTGTGCAGGCAAGAAAAAGCACAGATGCTCCTCACTTTATGATGGTTCGACTTTACGATGGCTCGAACCCGAGTCACAATCAGTAATCAACACTGAATTCTGATCTGGTCCCAGGCTAGCGATATGCCGTACAAGACTTTCAACTGATGCTGGAGGGTGGCAACATCTGCGCAGCCACACCTCCAGTTTAGGTAGCGATCAGGAGCGTAAAGATCTCATACACCGATTAACAACGTATGGTATGGTGTTTTTTTCTATATTTAAATTTCCTGTATTTTTTTTACTTATTCGGTGACAGTAGAGTATTCAATTAATTATCATATCAAATTCATATTTCACAATGTATTTTCCACTTACGATGGGTTCATCAGAATGTAACCCTATTGGGGAGCACCTGTAAATCAGTTATAGTTTAAAAAAAAACAAAAAACAAAAGAAAAGAAAAGAAAAAAAATGCGAGTATTACATATGCCAGCACAGATCAGTCACTGGATCCTGTTGGGAAGTACTTAGTACAGTTTACAAACTCTCATGGGTCCAACAGCAGGTTCCCTCTGGGAAGTTCCCCTCTGGAGGACAAGCACTACTTGCCTTGCTGCGTTGCGGCCCATGCCGTGGCGGCTCTTTGCTGGCGGGATTCAGGGCGAGGGCATCCAGGTCAGCGGGCGTCTGTCCACCGGTAAGGAAGTCCACGGCGGCCCGGTACGACTTGTTTCTGCGGTTCCGGTTCAGTGAGCCACCATCACCCTCGCTGTCGTAGTCCTCCCAGGACAGTTGCAGACCAGGGGCTGACGGTCGCTTGTCCTTCTGTCCACCGAGAGAAGCAGGGAGGGTAACTACGGTAGTGTGGTGGCGAGCCTTGGGACGACTGGATACTGCCAGGTTTCGCGGGATGATCTGCTCTTTCCCAATTTTCTGAGCCGCCTTGCTCTGGGTGCTAAGCACCACTCCCCTCTGACCCAGCTCGGCCCGGGCATCTGCCGGGTGGGGAAGGTCCTCCAGAGAGCCTCCCAGGTTTGAGTGACCATCCAACTGCAAATCAGACATCCGATGCTCCAGGATTGCGGACCTCCGCTCCCCCATCAGTCTGGAGCGAGCTCCGTCCAGCTGTCTGGCTGACATGTACCTCGGAAATGACCCGTCCAAGCGTGGCTGTCAATGTGGTGACAGTACTGGCCTCTACCAGCACATCACCGAACCCCTGTGGGGATCAAGGTGGGGTGCAGGACTTGGTCTGGAGACAAAAAGCAGGAAAGGGTTAAAATCCACTTTGAGCAGCTGCTTATCTGTAGGCCAGGGCAAGCCGATGATACCCTAGAGTGAACTTTGTGTCCGTAGCCTTAAACGTTATAAAATCAGAAATTTCGACACACAACAATATCCCGATCTTCTCAAAGAAAAAAAGGCAGCTGACGTCCAACATATATAAAGTGTTAAAGCAGGGAATATTATTCGCGTGTGTCACATCACCTTTAACTGAAGAGGGCTTCCCTCCCTTAAACTGGGCAGGAGAACGTGAATTCCCTCCCGAAGCCTCGACATATAACTATAGCATAAATATATTACAATAATACGGCGAGCAGGTTTATCCCATTAAAAACTTTGCGACTTGGTTTTATTCGTTACGGGAAAACCACTGGTTAGCCGATTAAAATCTTAATTACATGTTACGTACTTGAATGATCGCAGATGGCAGGGTGTCTATGACCAATACAGCGCAACTAAGGAATACAGCTGTAAAAGAAACAAATCACCGACGTCACTTGGAATTTATGTAAAGAGATACCCCAAGCTGAACATGCACACATACCGAAGCCGTAAGACGCGTTAAAACTGCTCTCACATTAAACAGTAAAACATATCCTCATGTACCTTGGTTTGGAGTCAGATCAGCATATAGAATAACACATTGAAAGCCTGTCAACTCGCTCCGAACAAAAGCAGCTCGGACGAAAATGCTGTTTTTTCTTAACTGGTTAGAAAGAAACAAGCCGCCGTGCTGTTTAGAAACTTCAGCAGGGAAGCGTCAGCTGGTACCATTCTAGGGAAACACTGCTTCCCGAAAGTCGCCCGCAAATCACGCGAAGACCTAACAAAGACTCATTACCTCGATCCGACAGTGGAAAAAACGCTTCGATAAACCAGCCAGGTTTATTTTATAAAAATAAAAATGTAAAATAAAGAAAAGGTATGAAGACGGAGGTGAGGAAGGCTTCCCGGGCTCCGAATCGCCGATGTGCCCTCCCAGTTCCTTGCTCCCCTCCCACCAGTCCGCCCAGACCTCCAGTTTCCGACACGGTGCACGCAGGTGTGCGGATAACCTCAGCTGTACCGAACCGGGGTTCTTGCCACCAGCGACAGAAACATTGTATTTCAAATCTATGGCAATAAATTGCAATGGACTTACCTTCAAACTCTGAAAGCCAGGAACACATATGCATGAGTCTGAAGCGACGGCATTGCGATAACATCCGGCATCACTGACAAGACATTTCGCAGGACCGACGCGCTGCCTGCTGTTTAAAGCTGACTGTCAATCCAGGGGGCGTGAAAGGCATGGAAGTGGGCAACCACATACAGGAGCTGCTGTCAGTGATTCACACGGCGTTTAATTTGCAGTTACAGGTGAAATGTATATATTGCTTTATTAACATAAACATATGGGACGTAGCCTACGTGTAGAAGCTTGGACACGTTGATGGTAACAATATTACGGGAAAAGAAACAACGGTACACAGTGACTCACTGGTGCTGCCACAGGGAACTACTCTCACCTACTGTGGCAGAAATTAAGGGGACGCTGGCAGCTAGTGTCAATTACACGGAGATCACTGTGGAGTTCATGTAGGTTGGCGGCACATGATTAACATATTTTGAGTTTTGAGCAGGATATGGTTGTTTCTCAACCATGAACCCGTGAATCATTCATAAGAAACCCTATATTCGCCCTTCATCTCTTTTTGTTATGCACATTACGTAACAATGCTTTGTGTTGTTGTCACACAGCACGGCACCTGATTAAATTCACGCAAAGGGTTCTTAGTACCGGGATTTGATCCCTGCGCTGATCATTCTTATTCTTACAGCAGATATATGAACTTTATGCGTAAATAAGTACACTTATTTCACATACTACTTATGCATCCTAACACAAACAGACCACATGTCACCATCCACATAAACAGAACGCTCCTGGTTGAGGTTCATCGCTAATTAAAGACCTCAGCAGCGATCATGAGAGAGAAACACAAACTGTGTAAGCCTAGTTCTAGAGTTAGCATTAAAAAGGACACGCATTTTCAAACTCTCCACCTATCATTACATGTACTAGTACAACTTAATTCTTAATGAAGTCATCCTGGCCTCTTCTGGGATATTTTAACACACCAGGCTAACTGGATGAAAATGTAAGACATGTTCATGTACATGAAAATCAAACCCAGACATATACCACAGATCCTATAAGCACAAAAGTAACAGAATACTGATTTCCTTCTATGAGCTGTTAGATCATGCAGACTTGGGTTCAAGACTCTCTCTCCAAAATGTGTTTACTGGTGATGTCCTGAACATGGTCCTGATCATGCCTACCACCTTATCCACAAGGCACATGGGCCTACCTCAGGGTACATTAAATCACACGCGCGTGAGTGCGAGGTTGGGTGGGCAGGGCAGAGGAGGATAACTGAGTAATACTTAAGAAACAAGTAATGCTAGACGGTTGTCCAGTGTTTCCAGGGTGCGTCGCCTGAATGTGGGCGTCTCTGACATTGTCACCTAGCAAGCCCTTCGCAGAGGGTTGTGGGCTAGACAGGAACAGCGAGACTACTGCTTTGCTGGGTCCTGTTTCTTCAGGATGACCTGCCGTTGCCATGGAGCCAGCTTGGTCTCGTCGTAGCCCAAGGAGTGGAGCCTCTGCAGCGTTGCCTTTTCCTCGCGCTCCTTCTTCGCCCTCTGTCGCTCCTCTTGTTTTCTGTGCGCCAATCACAGGAAGGTGGGCTTGTTTTACAATTGACCACCAGATGGCAACATTGTCACAAATTTTTTTCAGTCTTTTGAATGAGAGAGATTTCTTAAGTACAATAACAAGAGATTTTGATGGCAACATTTACTGAATTTACCATTCATTATTCAATAATATTCTTAGAATACAAGGTGGGCCACAAAGAAATTTTTACCGATTTAGCTCCCTGCCCAACCCAGAAATCTAAAAATGTATTTTTAGAAAATGACAAGTGTAGAGAAGCATGAAATCTGTTTTTGAAAGCAGTCCAAGTATCTACTGTGATAGCAGGGAACAGGCCTTCAAGTACCACTGGCCTCCACTTACTTCTCATTGTTCAGCTTCTTCTTCAGCATGTCCTGCCTCCAACCTGGCATGTTGGCTAATTTGGTCTGCTCATCTTCATCCTGCCAATCAGGGAGATGTCAGACACTCATCACGGAAAGTCGCCGGTGTGGAATCATGACTGATGTTCACACACGACGCTCACAGCTAACGAGGACTTAGCCATGTCACTGACGTGGCACCTCAGACATCCTACATTCTGAACAAACGTTCAGCAAATTCATCTACCTGGTCATTCCGTCATGCCTTACAGAGCTAACGATATATAACGAGAGAAGTTTCCAATACGAATTTAAAAACGTTTAGCCATTTTTGAACGTGTGACAAAAACAAGGGCATTGTCAGTTCTTTCCACTTCTGCATCCTTTCATGTGCAAATTTGAGGAGAACATGTCAGAGATAGTCCATACACCCGTACATGATGGAAAATGGACGCAAGGCATAAAAATGTGCCTATAGCTGATTCAGCCTAATGTTACCATTTTAACTGGGATTCACGGGGGCCACCAAGAGTAGGGGTGTCCTGGGGGGCACAGAGCCCTGCACAGTTTTGGGTTTCCCCTCATTTAACTCCTTGTGCTAATTACAGCACAGCTCTTGATCTGAATCATTCATGGTGGAACAGGGAAAGAACTAAGCTACACAGGGCTGCGGCCCCCCAGGACTGCAGTTTGACACCCCTGACCTACAAGCACAACCCCTCACTCAAGATCCAGATCAAAAGCATAAGCTTTAACTACAAGGCCAGTAAAACCACATGAACTGATTACTCATTCAAGTGTATTGATGCCAGTATTCAGAACTGTGAATTTAACAGTATCCAGTATGGGTATCCAGAACAGTATCCAGTATCCAGAACTGTGAATTTAACAGTATCCAGTATGGGTATCCAGAACAGTATCCAGTATCCAGAACTGTGAATTTCTTCACCAAAGGGAGCAAATCATAAAGATGTACTGAAAAACGTTGACAGTATCATCAAACTCACCTTGCATACTAAGCAGGACATTCTTGCCACCTCTGTTGTGTGGGTTTCTGTATGTTGGGTGTGGTTTAAGCCCCCCCCCCCCCCCAGGCCAGTCCATTACTCAGTGCTATTTCCGTTTCATTTTTCAGCAAGTCACATGGAATGTTTAAAGTACATGACTGAAAGAAACCTGTCTCTACGGGCTGACATACCAGCAAAAATGGTAGTAAACTTGCAAAAAAAAATTATATTGGTGTTAATTATAGTTATATTGGTGCCTGTGGTGGTAATTCCCCCGCCACACACACACAGTAATTAGAGACACACGACAGATGGACCCTACAGGACATACTCATCTTTCCAACCTATCAAATTTCACATATTGAGTCTTTTTGTCACCAGTAGTTCTGCCCACACAGTAAACCAATACAGGGCTTTCAATTTTAATGGTTCCCTATTAAGTTCACCATGAGTCCTGGTGGATTTAAGAAATTGACTGTCAAAAAAAAAACAACAGCTGACTGAAACAGCCTATTTATGGGCAGGCAGAGAAAGTGCCATTTTGAAGCAGAAGAGAGTCTGTAGTACCGGACTATCTGAATGTGAAGGTGTCTCAGTAATTACATCAGCAAAAATTATCCAGGCAATGAGAATGATTTACCAAAAGAAGTTATGGAATAACATAAGCTATAGTAATGAGCTGCAGATAGTGTAGTGAGGTAGGATGCTAAAGGGGTTACGGCCAACAGTGTAGGCAAGAGTTTGATATTAATGGGGGGGCGGGGGGTTCCACAACATTATAAATTAAGTACAAAGGTGTATTAACTGGGGAGATGAATGGATGCAAGTTACACCCCAGGAACGAACATCCTGAGTTTGCTGAGAAAATGGGAAAAAATGGACTTATGTGGTGATGTCATGTGACGAAGACTGTGATTGCTTAAACGCTAGACTCTCCATTTTTGACCCAAGGATGCATTGAGTTCAGCAAAATTAGGACGCGCTCCCAGGAACAGAGGGCAAGCAGTTTAGGTCAAGGTGTTTTTCTCAGTGGGGGGGTTAAGTTACAGATAATCTCTCAGCCTCATACATCACTCACAATCTGCACACTGGATCTATAAAGAAAAGAGGTACGGCTCTCGGTTTTAAATGATACAGTCCTCATGTCATGGAGTGAGACACATATGCTGTGTTACCAACTGTGTTAGGGTGTCTATCAATGCGGAATATTTATGCCAAACTTCTCATCTCTTCCTATACTATATGATACTGGTGGGTAAAATGTTTCAGATGTAACTGGTGAGGACTACTGATCACATCGAGCTGGTTGACTGTGCTTGCCTGGTTTTGCCATTTCGATTAAATTAAATATCCCTGGCACAGCTGAGAAGATACACTCAAGCGTAAAACACAATGATTATATGGGGCCACATATACAACAAACAGTTGTTGAATTTCAAGAAACAAAACATCTAAACTGGCAGCATCTGAAGCATTTGAATCCAGATCCACAGAATGTCATGGAGCTAACCTTGAATAAAACGATCTGGCATTTTGAAATACAGCTTTATTGACAATTATGTCGTGACAATTCTGCAAAAGTTCATAAGAAACACACTCAGTAAAAACAAACATGGTTATATCAATCACCATCAATGTATGTGCCATAGACGTGACCTAATACTAAATATAAATACGAAATGAAAGAAGTTTGAAAACGGTGCCTTTCTTCAAAATTATATAATACTTGACATATTTATGGAGTTACTGTTCAAACGATGATTGGTCAAATGGTGACTGTCTAATAATTTGCACTTTGGATCTATAAGCAATGGAAAGGGAGTGCAGGTCAAAATAGTAATTGGTCAAATGGCTGCAGAAGTTCTGGTTACATAAAATTCTTTAAATCATATTTTAAAAAGACTCAGTCTCTGAAATAGGTACATAATGATTTCTATGACAGGAATGAAATTTCTGTGTGACACGAATAAAAAGGCCAAGTTGCCTCACTTCTCCAGTGTCAGGGGTTCAAATCCCACCTCCTGTCTGTGTGGAGTCTGCATGTCCTCTTTGTGGGTTTGTTTGTTTGTCCTATGGATACTCTGGTCTCCAGTCCAGAGGGTGTTCGGCTACAGTCTGATTGTGTCTGTGTGTATGTACCCTGCAGTGGATGTGTATCAGGTCCAGGTCGCTCCAGCTTATTGCCTTCTGCTGCCTGGAACAGGCTCTGCCCTCCCCCCCGACCTGACTTGGATAAGTGGTGAGAAGATGAATGCTAGTAATTGAAGATCACTGGAGAAAAATTATGAAACAGCCAGCGGCAACAGACTACACTCTACTTTCTAATTTCAGCATCTGAAGCATTTGAATCCAGACTAGGAAGTAGTCTGGACTCATACCCAGTAGTTGGCCTTATGGAATGCCAGTCGACTGAGCAATTACTAGGGACAGAGGAGTTAACTCCTATGTTAATTACATTTGTACAGCTCTCAATCCATTTAAACACTGTGTAATGAATCACTTATTTTGTAGAACATACATATTTTTGCAGTGAGACACCAACCACACCTAGGAATTGGTTCAAATGTCACTTTAACATTGTAAAGGTTTGTCTGGACTGACAGAAAACAAAAATGGCTTCAGATGCAAACTGCCTCTGAATCTCTGTGTTTCATTCACATGCAGAGGATGTGTGTCAGGGGCAGGGAACTGGGGGAGGCTAGTATGGGAACGACCAGTCAGCACCAAGTGGGGAGGTGACATCTCTCAGTCTCGGTTGCAAGAGAAACAAGCAACTTTCCTAGGCCATGATTATTATTATCAAGCCAAAGGCTAAGCAATCATTCCTTGTTGACTTGACCACTTGTGGTGTAGAATGCTTGTAATACGTATGTAATATACTGCACCCAAATGAATCAACATGGTTGCCATAGTTTGTACTAAACTTATCTGGAATTAACAAAAACAAATTATTTCACTATAATTCCGGACATGCTTCAAATATTTCAACAACCTATAAACTGACTGAGATAGGTTCCTTAGTTTTAATCACTTTTAGTAAATAAACTACAAAAATGTTTCATAGCTATGCAGAAAACAAACTCTTGACAGTAATACCAGTTGAATTCCTCAATGTTACGCATCCGTATTCCTCAGTTGACTTGCTGCTGCTCGTATTCTCCTGGAATTACAATGTGATTAGACACACAGTGCCCTAAGGCTCCACAAAGGTCATCAAGGGCTGAGCTTCGCAAAATAACTCAACTAAAAAAAGTTTGTTCATGTTATCTTTCTATTCATTGCTGAGCAAGAGCCCATAAGAGACATCTCTCAGCTCACTGGAGTTCCATCTTTCCTTGTCTTTGCTTGAGCTTGTAATCTTAGGTCACTCACTACATGGCAAGGGTCAAATGTCAAAGAGTTCTGCCTCCTTCTCCTTCCAGAAGGAGAAGCTGCGGTCTATGTATCTGCAAATCTCCTCATTGCTGAACTCCCCTAGCTCAGAGATCACCTGAAGAGAATCCTCATGGATTCCAGATAGAGGTGCGGCCTTCTCCTGAGGCACAGGTGGACCTGGGTCAAACTTTGGCTCAGGTGGAACCTCAGAAAATTGGGGGTCCGGTTTCTCGACATGAGATGGACTGACCACTTCCACCACCTCCACAGAATCCCCAAAGTACTTCTGCTTTATGTCCTCAAAGCCATCAGACCACTTCCTTTTACCAGATTCTATCTCCTCCATGACCTCATGGTGGAACCTCCGGATCAGCTCCCAGCTATGACTGCCCAGGTGGTCGAACATTTCAAAGCAGAGTAGGTGACGGAACTTGCGCTCCGAGCGAGACATGCTCATCTCAAGCAGCTGGAAATACCCAAGCATGAAGAGGTCGAGAGTCAGGCTGTCATAAGCGACCGGAGCCCCATTGATGTGCGGGAGGAAGTGTTCTGGCCAATAGATCATCTGGGCTCGGCTGAGCCGTCGTAGCTGCCTAGTAGGAACCTGACTGATGATGGTCCTCCAGTGGTCGATCAGATTGCCCACCACCTGCCTCTGTTTCATGAGGTAGATGAGTCGGTCATCTTCATTTTGCTCGCTGCTATCCACCTCTGCATCACTAAGGCAGAATGAGGAACGCTGGTGACTGCTTCCACGTCTCCTGGTGTACTTGGGCCTGACAGAATCAGTAAAGGTGTACTTCCGCCAGTGCTCCAGAAACAAAAACACTATTCTCTCCTTCCTCATGTCTATGTACTCCTGCACGTAGCTCAAGTCTGTTTGTACCTCTAGGCTGCGGGTCTGTTGGTCGTGGCCCAGCAACAGGTCTGGAGACATGGGTGAAGGGTACTGATTTAGGTCAGGCTCGGAGAGGTTCTCAGGAGCGTAGGTCAGAGAAGCACAGGATGGCGTTATGATGGGTTCATCCACCAGTTCAGTCATGTCAAGTGGTGGAGCCTGGTTCTCAGAGTGCCACTGTATGTCCTCTGTTGGGCAGACATAGTCCTCCTCTAAAATTGGCTCTGACCTGTAGCTCATGGACTCACTCCCCACAGGCAGAGACCTTTTACGCTTGTACACCCTACCCATGCTGTCTGTTGCCTCAGGCCGGCTGTGAACCTCATAGTTGGCCTTCAGGTTCTTCACTGACACGCCACACTGTTTTATCTCCTTCTCAACCTCTTCCCGGGTGGAAAACGACTGTGACCTTCCAATGTTTACGGAAGCAGAAGGCTGTGTGGGATCAGCTGAGCTGCTTGTTACAGTCTTCTTCTCCACTTGAGCGTATATCGGAGAGACCAATTCCAGGATGTCTATCTCTTTGCCCCCAAGAGTTGCCAGGAGAATGGCCATACTCTTCAGCAAGGTGGAGATCTTGCTGCACCATGCTGGTAGGTCCTCTGCCTGCCCATGGACCTGCTTAGGGTTGACGGAGAAGTGCTCGTGGTTCAGTGCTGCAGATACTGGTAGCAGCTGCTGCAGTTCTTGCTCCAGTTGCTCCAGCTCCGTCTCCACCTCTTGCACCTTGTGCATGACCTGCAGGTTCTCGATCTGCCGCTCAATACGGATGAGGTCGTCCTCAGTCATGAGCTCCCCAAATGGGCCAAGGATAGCATTGTGGGCGTGGGAGTAGTGCCAGTCCTGGGGCTCGTAGTACCCTCTGGATGCAAACTAGATTGGAAATTAAATAGGGGGCAGGATTCTTTCCAGTCCTTGCGCACTGTCCATTCACAGAAAACACCCCAATTTACATGATTTTAGTAGTGTAATGCCATGGCCTTCAAAGATGGTGGAAAGATGGAAGGATAGCTTGCAGCATAGGAGAAGAAGGAATTCTGAGATTCATCCCTTCACGAGTCCACCACTGAGTAACAAGTAACGTAGTAGGTTTATCGCTTGGCCGTGCTTGCATTACACCACTGAATCAGCATGCAGGAGCTTGGAGCTCCAACACTCCACCCTAAAACTCAGGGATCCCCATGGAGTCCCTGGGTTTAAGATGTGGGCATGCTGTGCAGCTCGCCTGGGACATGCACAGCTGTGTTTAGCATCCATAGCACCACAGCACGACCTTCACTGCATCGCAAAACATGCATCAAGCGCATCTCAAAACACAAAGGAACACAAAATATCTGAAGGTCTTCTACCTATAAGCACCTTCTGTGTCTGGCTGAGCGGTTCACCAGCCGCAAAGTGACGTTAACCAGCTCTGTGATGCTATGCCTTTTGTTTACAAAATTAACGTGTGCACTTTAATGCTCCATTTCAATCAAATGTCATTAAAACCAGAGAGCTGACTTGCCTTTGGTAACATTACCTTTCTAGCAAAGGAGCCACAGCTAATTTCAACTTCAAGTTACTTTAGCTACAGCAACAAAGCTATTGCCATTCCATTCAGTTTTGGGCCACCAAAGTCTCCAGTGCTGTGGCTCTTTATCCTGTACACAACACAGTGCTTTTAGATTTGCAATAATTATGGAAAAGGACTGGTCTCCATTCAGTTGTGTTTAGCTACAGAGTGCTCTGCAATAGACCTGAATCCCATACAGAGAGTGGCTCTTCTTATAGATCTCTACAGGAGAACTGCTATAACCATTGTGGGAGGCGACTGGTCCATCAGGACTACAGAATAACAGATTCTGGTCCTGCTGCCCAGCACAGCAGGATGTGATGTGAAAGCCAGGTTAAAACTCACACAGGTCATGCAGTACACAGCACGCCAATGTCAACATGCATGCAAAGCTAGGCTGTGTCCACCAAGTCCCCTTTATGTTTTTTAACCACTCCCAGCTAACCAGGCATTTCAGCTAATCTCACATCCCAAGTAAGCTTGCTTTTCTGTTCACCTCACATCCCAGCTCATTTCACATCCCAGGTAACTATGCTTCTCTGCTAACCTCACATCCCACGTAATCTTATGTCTCACCTACCCAGACCTACCTTGTGCCTTAGCTCCTCTTCCTCTTGTATCTTGACCTGGAGCTTGCGTACCATCACCTGCCTCTTCCACTCTGGGATGGCCCGGCCTTGCTCATCGTGGGTGGGCACCAGGGTCTCCACATCCACCAGTGGAGCTTTCTGCACGGGGGTGGGCCTTGCGTGGCCATTCACTAAGGGCGGCACCTGATCGTGGCTGCCGGCGTTCACCGGGGGGTTGGAGGCCGGTGGACTGCCTGGGGTTGGGATGGTGGGAGCCGGGGACGACACATCAGCCGGGGAGGGAAGCTGGGACGATGCGGCAAGTGAGGCTGGAGGCTGAGAAGTAGGAGACCCACCCTGCAATGCAAATTTCACATTCAAATGTCCTACAGCAGTGGGTGGATAGACTGCTGAGGCCTATAAGTCTGGTAGACAACCAGTAGCATTTAGCACACATCAACGGCTGTGACAGATCATGTGATTATAGCATCTGATATGGGCAGCAGGGGTGGTACATGAGTCAGGAACTTAGGAATACTCAGCCAATGGCTTACACTGCTCTCATCGGGCCTGTCGGTATAAACGGTGGAGTATCCTTTACTCTGGGGTGTTGGCTTCAGGCTCTTGCCAGCCTTGATCTCTGCCAGCAGCTCCGAGTTGTCCCCAGCGGGGGACATCATGTTAAAAGACTTTGTGCCTGTGGAACAGACGCAGGAAACGATAAGGCCAAAGCGACGATGTCACTGAACGTCTAACTTACCCTTAACTCCCAAGAGAAGAGTGAAGACTTTAGACATTTAAAGATTTCCATGGCTAATCTCCTATGTTTCCACTTTGCTCCTCTTGCAAACTGCTCTGTTTTATTTCGCACTTCGCTCAAGTTTTCACTGGGCAGTTAAATAACATCATGCAACAAACACTTTAATGTCGTGATCTGCGGTTTCGGACGCCACCACTTCAGCTTAAATCAGACGAAGGTTAAGTCAGGAACACCAACAATCTCATCCTGCCTCAAATCGCTGACTACTGCGGCTGGCACAGAGCCATCATAAAGTGGAAGAGGAATGATGGGTAAATGGAGAAGGAGTTGATCAGAGAAAATTCTGGACAGTATCATGGGCTACTGAACAGGTGAAGATAGAGCCTAAAGGAAAAGAAGATCCTCATTAGGTAATGAAATGCAAGACCCCTGAGTGTGATTGTGGATAAGGTATGCTTACAGAGGCAATGTGATCTACACAGCTAGAGTATAGAGAAGTGCCGTGAAGACAACAGCCAAGGGAAGGACCACAGAGGTTCACAAGGTAACCAAAGTCCTGGTATTAATTTGTAATCAGCTTTAGAGTGGGAGGGGGGGGGGGGGGGGTTCAATGGCTCCAAGCTGACCTCACTCCTCTGATACCAAGATAGCTCTCTGTGACATTTTCCCTGCGTGTGCAGGACACTGCTGAGAAACAGCAGACCTTTACTCTGTGAGTCTGCATGGGTCTTTGATGGGGGGCAGTGCTGCGATATGGGGTCTGGCTACACTCCGGTGATTCCTCAGCCATGATCTGTCGCGTTCCCAGCCGAGCGGAACAGTCCCTGAGCTATATTACTGATACACCGTCTTTAAGTAAATACACCCAGCTGGTCAGCAGAACCGGCAGCCGGGCCACGTCTGCAGCGAGGCCGCGCACTCACTTCCAGCAGAGGATGACGGCCGCCGTTGGCTGGAGCAGTACTTCTGGGGCGCAGCTTCTGAGGGCAACGGAGGAGGAGGGGGGGGTGTGGGAGTGGGCTGGGTATGGGCCTGAGGGAGGGGTGGAGGGGGTGGAGCCGGTGGTGGGGGTGCCTGTCCCTCCACGGCTCCATTTTTCAGTCCGTCAGCCGGCTCCCCCGGCAGCAGGGAATCCTGGGAGGAAACGGCCAGACGTGGGTTCCAGATGTCATAAAGAAAGGCTGGGAACTGAGATTTCACCTTCCAAAGCCTGCACTGAAACACACCAGAAATCCTGGATTTGAATACAAAGTGGTTGGTGCCAGACACTGGCTGTTACCTCCTGGCTGGGCAGCATGGCTCCCTCGGGTTGCCCCCCCGTGCCCTCGGCTCCCAGCGCCTTGTAGTAGTCGGCAGTGCTGGGCTGCTTGCTGAAGCCGCGTGACCTTCGGCTCGAGTCTGTCCTTCGGAAGCTGCCTGGGGACTCCGCTGCAGTCAGCTGCTTCAAGAAAACCAGAAACAGGCACAGCGGGTCCTTGTTACCACGATGACGGACAGCCTGGCATCCCATGTGACGTAGATCCACTGGGGTCACTGATATTGCTTCCTGTATTTTGATTTTGATTTATAGAATGACTCGGGCTAAATGATTACAGCCAGCATTATAACATTTCTCTATGAGCAATGTGCTTACGATCGATGCATGATTGTAACGATGCAAAAGCGTATGCGCTATGGATACACATTGATATGCAAGTCATATGATTACACAGATCTGCTCTTTTGTTTCATTTAGATTAAATCCAACCATTAAGAGATTATTAACACACTGATTGCAGATTCAAAAAATCTTTACTGCACAGTAATGATATTTTATTGATGTAACTAACCTGTTAAAAATATACAATTTAATGGTAAAGGCCCAGTATGTTTGCAAGTTTTTGGGATAACCTTTAGGTCAGCTGTTCAAACCCAGGTGAGAGGACTCTTCAGCCAATCAGTCCTCTAATTAGTAATTTAATTAGAGAGTTGCAGCAAAAACCCGCACACACAATGGACCTTTCAGTTAAAGACTGTCCACCCCTGGTGTAATGCATTTTTCTCAGATATGTGCAGAGAGCCATTATCGATAATGAAACAGAATCATAAATGCAGGAAAATTCTATTAGTGATGTGTGCTGTGATTGTGAACATTCAGTTTGCGATGCGTGCTGTGATTGTGAACATTCAATTAGTGATGCATGCTATGACTGTGAACATTCAATTTGTGATGTGTGCTATGACTGTGAACATTCAATTAGTGATGTGTGCTATGACTGTGAACATTCAATTTGTGATGTGTGCCGTGATGTTCAACCTGCTGTAGCACAGGGGTTAGGCCAACCTATAGCCACAAATCGAGTAACCAAAACAAATTTTTGAGTTGCAGGATTTTAGTGAATAAAGGGTTAATAAGAAAAATGGGTGTGTAAACGACCCCAAGATGGGGTGTAAAAGCAACACTGAGGGAGGACTGCCTAGGTCACTTATCAAAATCCTCATGATTAAATGAGCCATAAATGTCCATATGGATTGCATGGTCAGCCTAACAGGCTCCATATAGTGTCACCAATTAAAATGTTATTTAGCAGCGTCAAATTTCACAGGTTCCTGAAATGGCTGAAATGCATGATAGCATGGGACAGAGTCTGAGCAGGAGTATGGAGAGCCCTTAGCGGAGGCTACAGCGTGACACCAGCTCAGAGTCGAGCAGAATCCAAGAAACCATGCAGGAGGAGCAGCGTAAACAGGGAGGGGGAGAGAGAGATCTGACAGCGAGATGAAGTCGGTCTTGGGCCAGCTTCCTGACACAGCGGTAATTAGCTCTCAAACAGCATCACCACAGATTCCAACACTGCAGAATGTTCTAGAACTCTGCAGAACAGTTGAAGACAATCATCCAGGACCACAAATTCCAAGCTGTCATACTCCAGTATGATTCATATTCATCATTATTTATATAACTCTCAAGACCATCCTTCACAGACAATTTCACACACAGCTTCACATGTCTCAATGTCAATCGATGGGTCATGACAATAAAGCCCGGCTGCAGGATATGGTTGAGTTCTCATCCGGAACGATCCAAAAGTATCATTGGCAAATACATCCACATTAACACATTATATCCCACCAAAGTGACACGGTATATGCTGCTCAGAAGAGCCAGTGATGCCAGAGAGATCCCTCAAAGCATAGCTCTGGCTGTAGTTACTCTGGAACGCGGTTTGTCGGTCAAGATCCTGTAAGTCATTTGAGAAAAAAAAAATCAAAATAAAACACATCCCACACAAGCATATCAGCTCACCTCTGAACACTCCCTCCTGGTTCCTCTACCGACTCTGACACCCTACATCCTCCTTCCTGTGTCTTCGCAATACATCAAAAGACTCAATGATACGATAAAGTTGGAGATAAAAGTCTTCGGTCCGTAGTTTTGACGCCCAAAGCTCGTGCAAAAGTTCAATGCCTGACTGCTCGCATCCCCCCCCCCCAACACCTGCCTCAAACTACCCAGCCTCTCGTTTTACCTGGATGCTTCATCAATAAACTACACCTGTCACATCACACTAAGCTGACCTCACCATCTCCATGGCAACCCAGCCAGCTCCTCGCACGGGATTTGTTACATCGTTGCCCGTCAAACAGACGACGTGATCTGCGCGTGCGAGGAAATTGGCTCTTACCGAATGCCTAACATCACCCCTCACAGCAGGCAAACGGGACAGCTGACAGTGCCGTCAGATAGCGTGGTGAGCGACAACAATCAGACATTAACAGGCATTCAGCCGTTGACGCTCGCTGCCAGGTGAAATCAATTCTTCCACGTAAGCTAATGTGTACTGAGGTCCAATCCCTTAGGGCCGCTTAAGTGGCCACTCGTCTTTCACTTTACAGCATGATGGAGGCTTGTCTGGCACCCAGACACAGTTTCATGGGCTATAAGAAAATCTCACACGTTGCCGGAGACCGGAAGAACACAGGATATCTCGCCAGCTGAATCGCTGAGATGGGCACTAAATGTTTTTGGCCCGCCCAAATATATGTGTATTTATTGGCTAAAATCATAAATAGCTTTTTATATTATATACGTTTGTCAAACTCCTCCAGTAAAGACCCAACCCTTCTATCCATTCACCTCTAACTACGCCCCTGACAAGAAACACTGTGGGTTTTTTTCCTCTATAACATTGTCTCGGGGTAGGCGAGACCGCTGCTTCGTAAGTTTCCGCGCCTCCGAAAGCCTGGCAGCGCTGTGAGAGCAGCTCACACAGAATCCAGCTCACGCTGTCCTCACTGCCTCCCTAATAGCAACAAGCATTCAGCTCCCCCTGGAGAATCGCGCATGATTTCACAGCTGCAGTCACCTTATCTTAGGACTAAATGTCCTTCTGGCTATTTATTAAAGGTTTAATTAACCATAAAACCCTGCAGATAAACACCAGTTAAAACTGAAACAAATATCTTTGCCTGTTCTGGAACACTCTTTGGGACGGGAGCTTTAAAGAGGTCTAGACCTACATCTGTAAGCTTACAGACAGCAGAGACAGATTCTGGTCAAATATATAACCTATATATATATACACCCTACAAATTATACATTTCTTAGAGTAACGAAACATTTCTGACAGTGAAAACTCACCTCTCTCACAACAGTTTCACTCTCCACATGACGTAGATTTTTCTTCACCTTTACGTAGATTTCAGCAGGGGGCTGATCGCCGGTAGCTTCGGGGGCGGGGCTAAAGGGACCT
>JABFEB020000124.1:23084095-23108915 GCA_019775895.2 Stomatorhinus ivindoensis
GCCCCCATACCGAACCTCACGCAGATGGAGCTCCATGAGGGGGCCCTGGCAAGACGTCGTGGCTCCACGAGCCCCCATACCGAACCTCACGCAGATGGAGCTCCATGAGGGGGCCCTGGCAAGACGTCGTGGCTCCACGAGCCCCCAAACCGAACCTCACGCAGATGGAGCTCCATGACGGGGCCGAGGGAAAGATTATTCTGCCTGGGTGATCTTTGATGGCCAGATCGGGGCTTCCAGGGCTGTCGTGGACCACCAGGGACCCTCCAAAAATAACTTGCGGCCCCCACTCTGAAAAATAAGTCACTGATAGGTCAGTGATGAACAACGGACGCCTGTAGTTAGGAATCCAGGATGTGGCACGTTGACCTCACCTTATTTTAAGGTGTTGATCTTTGTTTGGGGGATGCTCCCTTGACAGCCAAAACTTGATAACCTACTACACGCATCGTAGGATGTCAACCGCAGCTGCTGATGGCTGTTACTTTGGGTGGGACAGGTGCAGGAAAAGAGCATGTATGCCTTGTCGTGGACGGCAGCTATGAGTGGGTTCATGTGGACCTGGGTGTGAGCTGGGGGTGTCGAAGGCAGGGATGGGACAGTCACCAACTCTGCAACACAGGAAGGGCGAGAGGGTGGCAGATCAGAAATGTGATCGGAGAATTTGCAGAATGATTCAGATGACATAGGAGACAGCAATGAATCGGACTGGTGGACGCAGGCTGTCGAAATCAAGGCTCTCTCTCTCTCTCTCCCTCACTCCCCATTCTGTCTCTCTCCTTCCCTGTCTATCTCTCTCCCTCCCTCACTCCCATTGTCCCACAGGCTGAGCAACACCAAGAAGCAGGCCGTTCACACGGTGATGGCCATCTGGATGGTGTCCTTCATCCTGTCGGCGCTGCCCGCCGTGGGCTGGCACGACACCACCGAGCGCTTCTACATGCAGGACTGCCGCTTCATCGTCACGGAGATCGGCCTGGGCTTCGGGGTCTGCTTCCTGCTGCTGGTGGGTGGCGGTGTGGCCATGGGAGTCGTGTGCATCGCCATCGCGCTCTTCCACACCTTCTCCACGCGGGCGGGCCGCAAGGCAGACAAGAACAAGTTCAACGTGCCCACCATCGTGGTGGAGGACGCCCAGGGCAAGCGACGCTCCTCCATCGACGGCTCCGAGCCTGTGAAGACCTCTCTGCAGATCACCTACCTGATCAGTGGCATCGTGTTCATCTACGACCTCCTCACTGGCTTCCCCATCCTGGTGCGTCTCCTCCAGCCCCCCTTAGGCTTCTTTTGTAGTAAGAGGATGCATGAGATTCTGAAATTTCCACGACTCTGGTACTGGAAATAGGGTGACCATCCAATCCATATCAGTATGGATTATAAGCTAGAATGGGCTTTCTAAACTACCATTTCAATTAAAAAGACCTGAATTTCACTTTTGCACTGAGTTCTTGCTGTGTGCTGATTGGTCAGACTCCCACAATAATGCATGTTAATGTGAATAATAATGTTAATGTGAAACAGCTGGATGAGGCTTTCACTCAAGGAAATGAACCAATAAAAGCACAAGAAGAGCTGAACTAATTAGCCAAACACAGAAGCTTTTCGGTTTTAAAGTAGTCTGTAAAACCTGAAGTATCTCATAGTCTCTCCCCTGACATGGATTAGGTGGTCAACTGGAATATATATGCATATGGATCAGTTGCTTCTCAAAACGTGCACATCTGGATTTGAAAACATCATACTGAGTCAGCCAGGCAGGATGGACCTCTGAGACACACTTAGATGATGCTGCATTTCCTACTTTCTAAGTAGCTATTTTCACAGAAGAGCTTAACATTCAGGTTTCTTGGTTTGATCCTTCCTGTTGACAGTAGCACACATGGATCAATCTCGGGAAGGCCTTCCCTCAAATTCTAGTTAGAGCACAGGGGCAGACTCTGCTCTACCCTCTGATACTGCTTAAAGATTTGACTTTTCTGTTCAGAAACATCCCCCTTTAAGAACTCATTCTGTGGTTGGATGTAAGGTCCAGAGCTGCAGTTCAGGACTGGTTGTTAAACAGTTGCCGATGTTTGAAATAATGATAATGACGTTTTGTTATGTAATCTACCTGAACAAAGCAGAGTTTCCTAGACATGCAGTCTTGGTGTTTGCACCAGTAAATGACACACACATCAGCCAATCCACTGCATCCCACAAAGCTTGTTGGTAACTAATCAGAAAGGAGGATTGGATAGCGACAGCCAATCACAATTGGATAGCGACAGCCAATCACAATTGGATAGCGACAGCCAATCACATCTTCTTAAGCCAGCGTCTTAAACTGCTCAAGCTTTTAATGGTCTAAACTTCATGTGTGGTGCCATTAATTGCGTGCTAATTAACAGTAATATAAGGCTTAGATTTTCTCATTTCTGTGGTTTGCTAATCTATACACATAATCTTAGCCTGGGACAAATGTGTTGTCATTCTTTGTCATTTTTTAAACATAGACAAACCTTCATTCTGCAGGATATTTACCGAAGGGTTATGCCTCAATTACCCTCTCAAGGATGCAACAGAGGTGCTCTTTGGGGATTTCGACAGGCAGCTTTTACCTACTGTACCGACTGATGAATGCTGGTTTGCTCTTAGCTTAGGGCTAAGATATACTGTACAGCAGCAGTGGCCGATTTTATTGGCATAGGGTCAGTGTGTGTCCAGGTTCTTTGGATAACCTTTAGGTATTCAAACCCAGGTGTGAGGACTCTGCAGCCGATGAGTCCTTTAATTAGCCATACCACCCTCGTTCCCATTGATTCTGTAAAGCGCTTTGGGTGTCTTCAAAAGCGCTATATAAATGTAACATTCATTCATAATTAATAATTAGAGTTGCAGCAAAAACCCACACACACAATGGCCCTCTTTGGATAAGAGTGGCCACCTCTGCTGTGCAGTGGGGTAGGAATAATGTTTCTTCCTGGTTCTTCATGTCCACCTGCTCAGGTGGTGAGCTTCACCAGCCTGCGGTTTGACCGCTCCTATAACTGGATGGTGCTTTGCGTACTCTGGTGCTCCATCGCCCAGTCTGCTCTGCTGCCCGTGTTCCTGTGGGCCTGCGATCGATACCGTGCCGACGCCAAGACCGTGTGGGAGAAGTGTGTGGCTGTCATGTCCAACGACGACGTGGAGGACGGTGAGCGGTACACGGCAACTCAGATGAATCTCTTCCCAGGACCCTGTAGCACAGGGCCTGACTGGATGCAGATTCTGTGTGTAGTGAGTGAAACAGGAATTCAGTGTTTCCCAAGCCGGTCCTTGGGGACCCACGGACAGTCCATGTTTTTGCTCCCTCCCAGCTCCCAAGCAAAAATGTGTACTGTCTATGAACTCGGAGGGAGCAAAAACGTGGACCGACTGTGGGTCTCCGAGGACCGGATTGGGGAACACTGCACTAGTACATTCACAGTATTTTTCGCATTGACTTTCTTACAAACCTGATGGCCAAGTCCCAGAAAGTCTCACACATCAGGAATATATTTTCCATGGAGCTCCACCATGTTCCTCACATCCAGACTCACTTGTCTAGGCTGCTTGGCTTGTGTGGTTTCACTGAGACTCTGCTGAGATCCTTTGTTCTGTATCTTCAGCCTTGATACCTGCTGCCTACTGTTGAGTCAAAAAGGTACCAGCAGATGTTTCTGTGAGATCAAAATCCAGTGTGAACACAGATACATTCTAGAAACTTCTTACCTGTGCATAAACCTTTAGTGGCACGTCCATTCTGTACATAAAGTTGACAATCCACGTGTCACTTTTACCTCATTGGTTTCTACTGACAACCTTTGACCATTTTGCTGGCTCCTCCTGTCAGCTATTGGTTTATGTTCACATATGATGACAGCGATGTTTCCTGTTTTTCTGTGACGTTTCCCTGTTAATCGAGTTACTTCTTTGTCTGCTTCCAGAGGAGGTGCCCTGTGTAAACCAGCTCAGTTGTATGTATCCAGGTTGTTTCAACCTTGCAAATCCGCTTTTTAAACTTGCATGCCTGTCTGCTTCAGCAGGTGCTAACATCACCATCCATCCCGTAGCAGCTCACCGAACATCAAGAAAAGCATTTTACGCTTCAGTTGCCTCTTACATCAGAGACAAGCTTTACGTGGAATGACCGCCATGTTAAAACGCTTAAACATTAAGGAATCCATTGCGTTTCAATTTTAGGCAATTTCTGAAGTCACGATATTCTGTCAGCGGGATAAGACAAAATCCTGACTGCTGTGATTCTGAAAGTAACTCATTTTTCAGCATCAGATTTACGACACAGTAATTTGGACAATGGAGAACGACATTCATTTTTAATTTAAAATGCAGTTAAAGGGAGGAAATTGCGGACTGTATTGTTTTTCTATACGTCTGTCTGTCTATCTATGTTGGATTAGATTTGTTTTTTCAGTTCTGATTTGTATGTTTTTCTGCATTTGCAGAAAACTGCCAGGATGGAGGAATTCATCCGGACTTAATATATGACAGACCATATGACTATAGCCCCACTGCCGATAACATGACACTAGACCATATTGCCAAGTACAAAATCTCAACCTTAGAAAGATGTTACCCACTGAGGGAACCACAGGAGGATAAGATGCATTATCTGCAGGTATATTTACTTTGACTTCATTTTCATTTTCAAAAACTCCGCAGACCCCCTCTTTTCATTGACGCCAAGTATCATCCTTGTGCCAAAGTGGCCCTGAAATTCATCCAGCGTGCTGGGCCCCCACCTGGTGGGCAGCTTTAGATGGGACTATTGAAATCCAAGTGCTTCTTCGGCCAAAGCATGAACTTTAAGCAAAAACACACCCACCGTTCAAATGCTTGGAAAAAGCGATTGATTGACTTTTAACCGATAGCGGTTATGTTATTTGAGGCAAGCGTTCGATTTTTAGAAATGCACAGATTCACCGTCAAATTAATGCTTCTGTCCCCAAATCAAAGCTGCAGAGCTTTGGCATCTGTGTTGTGTCTGACATGAAAGCCTGACGGCAATAGAATTGTGAAATGCTGGTCTTTTAACCTTCTGAGTTCTGGATCTGGTCTTTCAACAGTTCTCAGGTTCTGATTCCACTCCAGCTGTGGCAGTGGCCCCTGAATTAATCATAAGCCTCATTTTCAGACAAATATGAGCGTAGATCCCCTCTGAGAGGTTGTCAAAGCTGAATGGCCAGGTTGGACCCGTTGCTGTAATCCCACAGCCTAATTCAATTCTACCAAACCTGAGCTCTTGAGAACTGGAGGCCCGACCTATGATCAGAGATCCACTCATCATGTCTTAAGGTATCAGTTCAAGGCAACTCCAGCTCCGGTGCTTAGGTGTCGCCTTCCCACTGGTCATGTGACCTGCATGTGAAAAAAAAATGGTCTTCTATCAGTCACAGGCAGGGTGCTACATTCAATACTACTCACCCAAATATCTATTCTCAAGCATTGGAGACACTTCAGTGCTCCTTCAGGTTCTGCTTGAGTACAGTCCTCCTGTTCTTGATGATTAATGTCCACCAAAATTGTCTAAGGCTTATCCCAGTCAACATAGGACCAAAGACTGAGGCATACCCTTGATGTTACGCCTGTCTATGACAAAGCATATGTATATCATGCTCTATGAGTAAGTTAGAGGCACCAGGTGATCTGTGAACTGTGGGAGGAAGCATACAAACTTCATACACAGAGGATGGGGGTGGGATTCAAACGTGAAACCCAAGCGAGCTTGAGGTAACAGTGCGACCCACTGACTCACCAAGTCCCACAACGTAAAAGTAGCTCCTTTCCCATTCTGACACCAAGCAACCACATGGGACTGGAGCTGCTGCTGCCTTGTACTCCTTTTATATTCACCTGGGCCGTGTTTTCTGAAGCTGCCTTTCCAGCACATTGTCTAATGGCGCCCCCTGTGGTATGATGTGAATTGCACAAGACTGAAACAAAGTAGCTGCCAAATACACAGAATACATACTTGGAATCAAAACTGAATACCAGCTATAGCTTTGAATTTTCGTTACTTTGACTATATTGTATTAGACCTCCAGTGTGTACATTAAACATGCTTAATAATAGAATTTCCAGGTTTGAATGCTGCCCTTCCCTGTCCTGACTTATGCAGGATAGGGATATTTTTAATCATATTCATATCAGTTACATATCTTCCCGAACATGAACAACATTACCTCACCATAGGTGATCCACGTGTTTATCCATAATCTTGTGTTTGGATGCAACATCCTTTACATGAGGAACTACGTGGTATAGGAAAACTTTGGAAAGACTCAGTTAACTGGATTTATAAACCTATAGAAATAATTGTGCATCACCCTTTACTAGGCTCTGTGATCGCAAAAATCTGTATACACTCGTTTTAATGTAGTCTGACAATAGTTACTAACACATTGCAGTATTGGTGGCATATGAACTTTGTTATGGCCCCAACAGCATTTTTCCACACTTCTTGCTGTGCTGACAGTTGTTATTGAAGGAACGTTACTTGCTGGTTCAGGGAAACCGGTGTTCTGTGCAATTCGCAATTATGACTCATTGTTACCATCGCTCACACGGTCAGTGCTTTGCTGCCCTCTGCTGGCCATATAGTGAACAGCGACATCATCCATCACGTGCCATCGTGTGCTCTCTGTATTTCTGTCTCTCTTTAGGATCCCAAGCCGAATTGAACGTTGGTCTTGAATTTACAAAAATGAGTGTCATTTCCATTGAATTTCTGTTCTTTTTAAATGTATTTTTCAAATTTTGCGCATTGAGAGTCATGCGAACCACACCAAAGGAAGATGGACCGTCACACCGTTCTTTAAACCACACTGTGATCATTGTAGTCATGGCTGTGACTTCAGCTCCATTGATTTGGAAATATGGAACAGTCTTGAGGTCACAGGTGAATCAAATCTATCCCATTTTACAAAAAAAAACACAACATCAATGACTCAAGACTAACATTCAACACTGTAGGGTCCTCTTAAGTGTTCCCAGCCAGACTCACACTGAGTGTGCTGCAGACATATGAACTGTAAATGTAAGCTGACCATGTGTGTTTCTCCTACCCAGTCCTCAGAACAGTGTGGAATGTGAGTATCCCCTGCAGGACTGACCCTGTGCTTGGCTGTGCTGTTCTCTGGGTTAATGTGTTGCCCTGTAGGGGAGGCTGAAATGCCAGAAAAATGCACTGGAAAAAAAACATCTTAAATGTTCCACTGAGCATTTAAAACGGCCAGGGAAGAAGATGAGACGTCTCTGGCTGTGCAGCACTTTTCCCGATGGATCTGGATTTGTTGGGAATATAACAATGAAATTTAACTTATTCACACCTCTAACAAAACAGTGAATTTATCTGTTGCCAGTTACCCAGTATAAATACTGAGAATTAAAAAAAATAGAATAGTATTGGTTAGATGCTATTTCTGAAAGCATGGCCTAAAACTTGTTTCAGAGATTTCATATTTCAGGATTTTTTGTGGTGTTCAAGATATTTAGTGAAGTACAGCACTCTGACACAATTTCTCCATCTCTGGTGTTCTCCTCATGCATCCGTGTGCATGTGCGTATGTGTCAGGTCCCACCTACACGAAGATACTCTCATGACGAAAGTGACGTATGGACCACTAGCCATCTCCCGCCATACCTTCACCGCTGGGGCTCCGCTGAGGACGTGATGTCGCTGCCGCGTTACAGCGTGCCCCTGCAGGACCGGCGCCGCCGCAGCTTGGCATCGCCACAAAGAGAGCGGCATGCCAGGCGAGCTTCAGAGGAAGCTGGGCGCCCCAGCAGACCACCATCACCGTGGGGTGAAGCCCGACAAGAGGACCTCAATTGCTTCAGTAGGGATGAAGTGGTGAACTTCATCGATGACACACCAGTGCCCACCCCTAGGGGGAGCCCTCGGCATGCCTCAGTACTGTCCCTGGTGCCCGATACACGCAGACAACGTACCTCGCAGGGTGCCCACTTTGCCCTTACTGACTTTGAACGTGAGCCCCAGGCGCTACGTCGCCCCACAGAAGCCCCCTGTGGCTCCAACAGCAGGCACACGGGGCAGAGCCCCGGACACCGTAGCCCAGGGAGGGGCTGTGATGGGCATCGCGATGGAGCATGCTCACCCAGACTGATCCACACCAATCAAACATCATGGGCAGGAGACCAGTCCTCCCAGAGACCCAGAACTGGCTGGTTGGTGGAGGACCATCACACACAGTCGGACAGCAAGGGAAGCCTAAACAGTTTTATGAGCTCAGTCTCCATTTCCTCTGGGTATAGAACCTTTCAGTCAGATTCTGTAGAATCTACCAGCTAAGGAAAGTGAGGGACCAGATGGAAAATTACCGATTAATGCTGAGTTCTTTACACAGCTGAATTACTGACAGTGCTGTTCAGTTTTGTTAATTTCGTTGTGGAAAGTAAGCCTTCTTTTCTTTTTGTAACATGGGAACAAATTTTCACTGCAGAGCTTTTTTTAAAGCACCAAAGATTATACGGTGTGGGCTGGAAGGCGTAAGTCAGTATGCACTACTGGTATTTTTCAAGCCACGGTACGTAATATTTTAACAGACCTGTACATTTACTGACAATGTGCTACAAACTCAGGCAGCCTGAATTTGCCGGCACGTACCTAACAGGCCCCTATAGCGGACCAGAAGTGTATCATTAGGGAAAGCGATACCTCAGTAGACTTAACTTCAGCCATCCTCATATGCATTACTTAAAGTATTCAGTAGACAATGCAGTCTTAGATCATCAAACCCTTATTGGTGCAGTTAATGTAACAGTAAAGAGTAGGGAAAGACTTCCGAGTTCCCAGTGCGGGCAATGCACATGTATGTGAGACACAGTGAACTACATATTTCACAAATGTTTCTTTTTAAGTCAACAAGTCTCCCAAATTCCCTTCAGATCACACCCACTGGAAAAGTACAGTGTTTCATGCTTATGTTGACTAATTATGTTTGAAAATTAGCTTTGTAGTTTTTCATGCCCAGCGTATTTTGTGTTTCGTGTCGTACGCCTTACAAAACCGGACATTGACCAAACGGTTTGAGGAGATCTGAGATTAACTCAGAATTGTCATGGTGTTTTTTTCTCTTCTTAAAGTGACCAAGGTTAGCCTATAATATTCTGTAAGGAAACGAGGGGAAACAAAGAAATAAAACTGATGGTTCTTTAAAAATGTCGGGTTTTTTGTGTTTGTGTTGCGTGACGTAGACTAATAAATTATGATGAAGGAGGAAGGTTGTAAAGACAGGAGCTGAAACAGAATTGCATTCACAACAATCTTAGCGATAAAATAAAGCGAACGTCAAAATAAGTAAAAATTAACGTCGTGTTAAAGTGTTTTTCCTCGGAATTATTTTTCAGACAAGTCTCTTAAGTCGCAGATGCTCAAAGACGAGGGTATAGAAAGCCTGGCATTGGGCATCTGCGTTATTCCCCCACAGAGTGCCCAGCTGAAGTGCTTACTGACTGAGTTTTTAAGTTAAGCAAATAAGGTTAATGAAATCCAAAACTACTAATGTAAAGGCTTCCAGCGGCTTAACTGATAAACATATATATGAGGAAAATGTTTGTTTTTCCGTCTTCAGAAAAAGCGAAGCCAGGCTTGAATAAGTTTTAATTTTCTCCGTGCACCGCTTTCAAGACCTTCAGCATGACCCTCCCCCGTAAAGACGACTTAAAATATGTCCCAGGCCATGTGATCCAGCTTTAGGAAGGTTCAGAAGCTCTGTTTAAGACACATATTATCAGAAAGGCGGCAATAGATGGCCAACTTAGGCTAGTCTTCGAGTTTTTTCTGACTTGTTACTGCATTTCATATACTGTCAAACCGATCACAAACGAAACGAAATAATTTATAATTTTGTGTGGATGAATATAGTAGTTATTCGCAAAAATGCCTGTTCTATACACTGTTTAGGTAGTTATGTGTCAGAAATGGAATCAGAACTGAAAATATGTGAATCGGTCCATCCCTAGTACAAATGGATGCCTTTCACGTTGATGAAATCAAAAATATGATGAATTAATTAAGCAAACACTTAAACTAGCCAGTTTATTAGGAGTTGGATTAAGAGATCACTTCATGGCTAAAGACATTTGCTCGTCACACAAGTCGGTGCTTGTGACGGTAACAATTAGTGGCAAAAAAGTCAACAACAGGTTTCTGGCTGTCCAATTATTCATGCTTAATGCGTTAAATCAGACAATAAAGGCGTGAAGGAGGGATGAGGAAGGTGGTCACTTTTTAGACCAGAACTGGGAGGCCTGCTGTATAGATAACTGTCCACGCGATTAACAAGGGGCACAAAATCAACTATCAGTCAATGAACTAGATCTTCACGTAATTGCCAAATATATTATTTGTTACAATGCGGTCCAGTCTTTCTGTTCAGACAGATTGGAAAACGGTCGTGCTAAACATGCCTACGATTTCTATACAAGTAAAAATTAAAATGGTATTTAAGCTTTTTCGCTGACTTTTCTTTCCAAATGAATTAGATGTTTCATTATATTATATTACAGTACCTTTAAAAGTTCAAATAGGCCTACTAGTGATGTGTTTCAGTTCACCTTAGTCGAGCCTGACGCAAGACCATCTTTAACAAACCGATTACGAGTCAAGACTGTGTCCGCCAGTTGGGGTCAAATCCGGGATAATACTGGTCTATTACCGGAGCTGAGTAGTTCTAAAATTCATTCTAGACCGTAAATCTGAATCATAAACTACAATTGTTAATATCCCTGTAACATAGACCTAACTATATCATCTTTAACACGATAAAAATGTATATCTATATACAACTAGGCTATACAGTACAAAGTTTCTTTCACGTGCTTTTTAAATTTAATAAACTTTTTGTATTAAATGTTTTGAAACTTCTTAGGAGTAGCCTATACCCACAGTATAGATGAAATGTACATACAATGTTAAGTGGCAGATCTACTGTCATATAACATAATATGTATGATAGGTAGGCATATGTACAACAACGACATTTGCATTTGAGAAACACAAGCTGCGAACATTTTTGTGGCTTAAACCGGCACGATGGGGGTTACCACTCCCATGTCTCCCGCAAATCAAAATCACTACTTTTAGGCCTTTGAGTAAGACTTCTAGTTAACTACTCCGGGGTGCTGAACCCTGGCCCTGTGATCTGATCCCAAGCATCACTCTCAACTGAGTCTCTCTGGAGACCAAGGTGGGCGTTGTGAAAAAAGATCAATTCCGATACGGGGAATAACAAAGTACAATAATAATAGTTGACGTTGGCTATCTAGCCGGATAGCTATGGGTAGATTCCTACGCAGACATCCCACCCCATCTCTGGGAGTGACGCGGAAATCTATTATTCCGCCGCTGGTCGGAATTTAGACGGAATGCATTAATGCATTTCGATGTAGTTTTCATTATTGTCTTACCATGCATATATAGGTATAGTTAACGTTACAAAAATGAAACGCACAATTTTCGAAACATTTAAATTGCATTCATTGATTTATTTTTGCAGTTCTGTTATTACAAAAAATATATTTACAAGTAAAAAAAATCTTACGTACAATGGCAGCATTACTAAATGCTGTCTATTAACTGTATCGTAATACAAGTAAAGTAGGGCTGGCTGCTAAAGAGCTGGTTATACTATACGGTGGATACTGATACAGTGGGACAAATTTTACTTTCTCACTTAAAAAATATAATCCTAATTATAAATATTCAAACATAAATGCATGACTGAAAGCTCAAGAACTGAGCTTAAGTTAACAGAACACATAGGTGTGAATACAGCGTATCAAACATATAAGTGTTTCAGTTCTCCCATTTTCTACCACTTAACCAATATTCACCATAGGCTATTTTAAGGCATTCAGAGTTTCACCAAGGACGCCAGTAGCATTGGGACGGGGCAGGGCGAAGCTCCTTTAGCAAATTCAAGCAACCGGGCGCATGCGTGTCATTTCGGGAACATGGAAGATGTCGCTGATTTTTACTTTGAACTCTTATTTCAGCCGACCGCGGGTCACCTAAAGGGCTAATGTTACAGTCCCTGGCCGTTACTGGCACTGGGGTCCATGGGTGGGGCTCAGTGGAGGACATGTGGTGATCCTCGTCGCTGTCCGCGGTGCTGGACCACGAAGGCAGTCCGGACAGGCGGTCAGAAAGATGTCTCAGGACATTAAAACGCAGCACGCCGTTTGAGTTATCGGCCGTCAGCAGGAACTGGTGCACCCCGTTCAAGCAACTTTTAAAGCCTTCTTGGTACTCAGCTCCCATAGAATCCATAAACTGACCTTAGAGAGAAAGCACGGGAAACACTTTATTACAATTTGCATTTTAGAAGTTTTAATATTCTGCTTTTAATGCTCATTTCATTCATAAAGTAATATTAGTAGAATATATATTATATTACAGCAATATTATTATGTTAGCTACTTAATATTGTGGTTACAGCAGCAGTGAAAGCGAAGTTTAACTGACCTCGCTGAGTTTTTTGGAGATTTCGTAGATGTTTTACCGTCATTTCTAAAATGTCCGCTTTTTCCAGTTTTCGTTTCCGAATCTGTTAAAAAATGTAGCCAATTACAAATAAGACAATAATAACGTGACATTAATGACGCATCGATGCTATAGGGGCGTTTCTTGTGGTCTATCTATTGAAAAGATCAGGGACTAAGTCAAGTTTAGCCTTGACTGTTTTTTTTTTTGAAGGAAGATTGGCTTAAAATATAGCTTCAGATGCTGGTACGCTTTCTTATATCTTTTAAATAAAGCATTTGCTAAACACTTGAGCCTATTTGTAACGTTAGAGGTTCCATACTCACGTAATTAGTGTAGTAGGTTTCCATCAGTAGTTTAAGTTCGTCCAGACATTCGTTAATACGGGCCCTTCTTTTCTTCTCCATTAACGGTTTTGATACCTAAATAAACGAATACTAAATATTATTTAATATTAAAATACACATTGGCCGGAATTTTATTTTATGTAGGCCTACATATATATCATTCTTCACAATCAATATAACAATCATTCTACACAATCAATATAATGCGTGACCAGTACCAACCTTTCTCCCGTTGTTAAGCGCCTTGGGTGGATGATCAGAAACTGCTACCATCTTGAGAGTTTATAAAATGTCCTTCGCGTTTGCTCCCGAAACGCCAGTGATGGAATTCGGCACGGCGCCACAATTTATAGCCAGTCCTGTTTAACATGTGAATGCTCTGGCTTCCCCGCACTCCGCCGAATGGACAGACCAAGCAGTGGCAGTGACACTCACGTCATTGAATACGAGTCTCGTCTAATTTGAGTCCAATGTAAAAAAAAAAATTCTAAAAATGTCCTCGTTACATTCTAAGTAGTGTATTTTTGTGATTCTGGGTATAATTTTGAAAAATAAAGTGCACTAACAGTAATAAATAAGCATTTTTATGTAGCCTAATGTAAGCGCATCGCTCAATAATTATGAACTTTATTAACTCACTTTGACTTTTCGTAGCAATTAGTGCGGTTTTATTGCGCGCCATTAAAGATTCAGCTACGATTTCTGTCCCGACGTGTGAGGTGGGACAGAAAAGCGTAAAAATCAGTGCATAAAAGGAGTCGATAGCGAAGTAAATGGCTTGGCTCGAAGTGTGGGGGCTGCCCCTGTTTCAATACCAGCTCCCCCTATTCATATCTTTCTCTCGGCGTTTCGCACAGTGGCAGTACCGTGGAAATCTCTCCATGTCCCCATCGAATTCCAATTTTCCGACAAAATCCCAGACAATGTTCAGCAAATGCGTTAAATAGCCTGGCTTGTCGCATGCTTCTGTTCTATATTTTACAAACTGCGTCATATTGACATTCGTATAACCTTTAATGCCACCAGTTTTTCCATAAAACAAAAATCTGAACATAGTTTTCAGAATCTTTAGATGTGGGTTTTTGCCAACGTTGAAAACTACGATTTTACGTGAAAACAAGCTAAACTTGAAATATTTTTGTCATCTTATTGTTTTGTATTTTGGGCCTGACATTTTACGCGCTTCACTTCTTAAAGACACCAGTTTAAACTTGCGCAATAAGAGGAAAGCTAAGCAGAAAGAACTTGAATAACTTGAGTAAATGAGTAACTTCTCGGTCGTCGGCTGAGAACTTGGTGAGGCTGTTATAGGTCATATACTTGCCATTAACTGTACGACACGCGACAGTTCCGTGGAATTTCCACGCACTCTTTCGCAAGTTACTTAAATGTGTGGAGTTTGACTTGAGATACACAAAAAAGACAAAGAGAGAGTGCGCATTAACATATCTGTGTGTCCAACCAAGATGGCAGGGTGGATGAAAGGACCATGCTGAAAAGGCGCGGGTTCCTTTATCTGGTCAGTTTTGTGTTAACAAAAATACAGGCGCATCAAAGCTCTGCCTCGCTTCCCCTATACAGATTTGTCGTAGCCAAACTTGGTAGGCCTATATCTCAACAGGCAGGCCTGTTTCCTCTTTCGGAAATAAATATCCGAGTGGTTCATATGTTTTTAAAACCTCTTAACTTTATGACAGTTCGGCCGACAAGTCTGAAAGCACATCTTTGTGTTACAGTTTTAATGTTCTATAATCCCGTCTGTTTAAAAGTCGCACTGCGATTTATGTGTTATAATTTCACGCACACCAGTGGCGGGTTGAATGTGGAAGGGTGGATGGACTTAACTTCAAGCTTGGTTTTATCACAGAGCAATAGGCCATTCTTTACACTAATCCATGAATATAAACATCACTCTGGATTTTGAACTCGCAGCTTATGCTGTGAAATAAGGACCACCTTTCCGAAAAACCAAGGCAATTTCAATAACCAGCTTATCCAACAACTATTTAATTCTAGATCAATCCTGTAGTTGTTACCTTCTGTACTATTCGATCAATTGACAGCACTGACCGATACACAAAAACACAACTTCCACAGTTGGGACTACGTTAGATCTTCTGACTCTGTTGTTTAAATTTAATTCCGTAAAATGTACCGACAAATTGGTCATCAATGTGCTGTGGAATCGGTATGAAATCGGAGGGCCGCTTTGAAACGCATTAAATTCGCTGCGCTTCCTTTGTTTGATTCCAGCTTTATTCCGATTTGTGTTTTTCACGGTCGCCTGTAAATAGCAGAACCGTGGTAATTTTCAGAACAGTCAAGAATTAATCGGTTCTTGTTCATCCGTGAAACAGATTTTACTGAAACTGTAACCAGCTAAAATGGATTTCAAAGCTTTAGGCTTAAAATAAATTTTAAAGAACAAGCATGAAATCATAGGCTAGTGGGATAATATTACTTAGTGAATTTGAATGGATATTAACCGAGACGAATGACAGGAACCGGAAAATTTCATAAATGGCAAATTATAACCTAATCAATATGAACTTGACTGCAGCTTTTGGGTGAAGTGATCGAAAGAGTCCTTCTAGAACTTTTTAGTAAGTAAAACAAAATACTCTACCGATCAAAAGTGCTGAAATGTTGTCATTTTGATCGTTACTGAATAAGACGCGTCGACCATCTGACACCAGAAATGGGAGCATGCATCTTCTCAAACCATGTTATGATGAAAATTAAAAGCCCCCACAGGGAGTCCTTTCTGATGTTTGCAGGTCATTAACCACGGCACACCTTTGTCATGCGCGCCCAGCGACAGTCAGCCTTAAACTAGCGCTGTAATAATTTGACTATTGGGCCCCTGTTAACAATTAGTGTAGCAATTATACAATTACCCACAATAAAACCACGTACGAGGCGGCGTGTTGCGTCTTATTAGCAAAAGAAAGCCAGGATGCGGGGAGAGGGGACAAGGAAGCGCGTGCTGTTCGGACACTGTACCGCAGGTCCCCTTCCTCAATAACCCCGTCCCAGTCGTAACCTGCTTTTTGTAGTAGAACAACTAAAATAATAATTTACGAAACTCAGGTTCCAGTCCTGCCACATAATGTTCACTTGGTGTTGTTTTTTTAATCATCAGTGTCTCTTTTTCAAATAGGCCTAATTAAAGTTCCATTATTTCACACTTTAGTTATTTTCTTTAGTTATTTTTTTGCTCAGATACGGTGCCGCTAAACGGTGTTCTGACAGATGGGCTCACAGAAAGATTTAATAACAAATAGAGACACGTCCTGTATCTTGTGTTCTAAAAGCAAGCGCTGAGGGGAAGGGTAACGCTTAAAATGCGTCCGGGGGGCATCTTTCAATGGGCAATAGACCCTCAGACACCGAGGAAAATTGAGGAACCGCCTCAATTCACATTTCGGCGACCGAAGTTGAAGACCGAGAAACAGCAGATGCGTACCCTATAGGAGCAGGGAAAGGGTTCGCTGGAAGGCAGCGACGTCCCACGGCTGGCGGAGCGCAGAATAAGGCGACACACTCCGTCGTCACTCGGCGAAACTCTCCGCAACACCATGAATTTCTATAGACTTCTTTCCAGCTTACTTAGGAGTATTTGCTTTGCTTGGGTGCCACAATAGAGCGTGTTTGGTTGTGTGCGCTGGGGTTACCGGCTGAAAAGGAGAGAGGTGCGCATTAACATCGCATTGCGCTTTCCCAAGGGCTGAAATGAACTGGAGCAGAGTAACTTTATAACTCAACGGAGGATGACTCCTTTGTCAAGCACTCTGTTATCCAGCCTGAAAGAGACAAGAGCCAGACAATACGAGCCTCCTTTCATGCTAACACCATGGCATTTGGGGTTTTTTATGCGCCCTGAATTGCTAAACATCTGCCATTTAATTCAAACCACTTGACTCAAATTTAAATGAGAATAAAAATGCTTTTTGGTACAGTGCGTTCAAGCGTAAATTAAATAACAAAAATCACAAAAGGAATCACAAAGCTGTTGTGCTTCGAGTTAATAAAAAGCAACAGCATTCCGTCCTTTGCTAGAAGAGTTTAATTTACTTTTTCATTGTGAAATTCGTCAGTGTTAAGATGCCTGTAAGGGCTTTTTTGTAACCAGATGAAATTCTTTGCTTTAATCAAATAATTCATTAGCCGTTTAAATAAAAGCAACTTTTGGAGGCTCATTTTCGAAGTGGGGATCATTAAATCGGACAGGTACTGAGCTCCAGCGACGATTGGAGTCTTCAATGCGCCTCACTCTGACCACATGCAGCTTTGAGAAAGGGAGTTTGACTTTGTGCGGCGGCTTTCCCATGCCATCCCTTTTTTTTGTTGGGAAGGTGTAAAATCGGACCTTTCTGCTGAAAGGCGCGGAGGCGTTTCTCCGATTTCCTCGGTTCATATTTTGAAGCGCCAGAAAATACGTGGTCCGTCTCAGAATGAATGTGTCTCGGTGGTGAGTTCAGAGAAACAGACAATAGCGCGTTTCCACCCCCCAAAAAGATGCTAACTCTATGAGACATTAAAATATCAGCACATATCCTTGTGCAATTTAAGGAACCGGTAGCTGTACACAAAAAATAAGGTGCGTTCCCCTAATTGTTTTCTGGGCTTGACAGTACGTTATCTGTCTGTCGTTAACTGATCTCACACTTTTCGGTCAATTGTAATTTAAAGCATTAATTTACTGCAGGCACAACCAACGACAGTCTGCTTCCACAAAATAAGAGTGAGCTAAGACTTTAATTAATCAAGAAAACTAAATTTAGCATGCATCTGCCTTGATAATTGCAAGTAAACTTCTGTAGTTGATAGTTTCCCAGTTGAATATTAGTTTGGCTTCAGTGCCAAGAAAAAGTCGACGTGTGTGGTTTGTATTATGCAAGACATTTCGACCAGAATTGGTATGAAATCTCAATTTGTTGCACTCGGCGTCGTGCTGTCGAGTCACCCGGTTAAACTTACTTAGTGGCACCATTGAAACAATTAGTTGCCACTGTCATGGTACTTCAGTAGAGAAACGCACCGTGGCTGCAGATTCAATGGCCCCACAGAAGGCCAATTTAGCATTTCAGATTTCAACGCCTCACAAGGTTGGACCTTTCCGCTTCCAGCAGTGAGGCGGAGGGGTGCAGCTTCTTCTCCTAACTGCCCCGCCCCCCTTCCCAACCCCCAAGCCCCAAGCCCAGCGTGTGGTGTCGGCACGTTTCCACCGCAGTTGGCTTCTTTAATCCTCGTTGCCGCTAAAGTCATAAATTTAGCAGTTATTAAAATAATAATTACCAAACCAGGATGAAAAAACCTGTATTACAAACAAACATGTCTTGATAGTTTGACTGGTGATTCTATGTAACTAAGTTTCATTCAGTAAATTCGTTAAATTAAACACTAAAAGTATTGCACAGCTTGATTTTAATATATCAGTGTGTATATAGGTTACATAATATTATGGGAATAGTACAGAAGACAGAACTATTTATTTGCGCGCTTGCTCGTAGCGCCACTGTGTGGTAAAAATAATAATACACACGTAAATGATCAGGATAGATTGCCTTTAAAACAGATAGTCTACTTATAGGCAGACTAAAATTTGTATTTAAATTAAAATGTTAAATCATATTAATTAAAGAGAGCGTTTGAATTAAATGAACACGCATAACAGAATTTCATGGATATCAGAGAGGTAAATTAAAATGCAACATCACAGCACTAAATTCAAATGTAACATTCAGAAATGACAGACCTATCTGACGGACAGAAGTTCTTCAGGTGAGGTTTTAGGTGCTGCGGGACTGAAGGGTGTAACTCTGGATGGAAGTTTGAAAGTAGGCCGCAGTATTGTGCTCCGGCTTGAAGAGGATGATGTGGCACTTGGGGAAAAAGTAGCCATAGAGCACGCCGTAGAGACTACAGAGGATGGAGATGGCATTGACGGCAGCTGTGTTGCTCTCTCTGGCAGCCAGGTGCACGGTCAGGAAGATGGCCCACGATATGTAGAAGACAATCAGGCTGAAGGTGATGCACTTGCCCTCGTTGTAGTTTTTCGGCAGGTCGGTGCCCAGGTACGCAAAGGTGAAGCAGGTGACACTGAGAAAGCCCATCAACATGATGATCAGGTAGAAAATGGCAGCATTCCCCAGCGTGCAGTCGAAGATAATCACCTTCTGCACCCTGATATCGATGGGACTGGGGCCATTGATGGTCACCCACATGACACAGAGGAACAGCTGCAGCACAACGCATGTGGCGATGATGACCCACTGGCCATTGTCCTTGACCCAATACTCGTAGGACTTGGGCATGTTGGTCGCCATCTTAAAGACGCAGAAAATCTGGAATGAGCGAACGGCGAGGCACGAGAGGCAGGCCGTGTAGCACACGGCAAAGATGGAATTGCGCAAGATGCAGTGATGGGGTCTCGGTCGACCGATGAAGAAGAAAACGCTGATGGAGGACAGGCCCAGGCAGGTAAGCAGGAAGAAGCACATCTTTCCCCCGGCCGAGCGCACGACGGGCGTGTTTTGATGGTAGGCAAATAGGCCCACAATTGCTGCTGAGCTGAGTACCATCAAGGAGGCCGACAGCGTGATCCCTGCAGATACAAAGTCATCGCCTTGCAGGTATTCCGGGGAGCGCTTCTGGCACAGGACACTGCCGTAGTCGGACCACTCATCCTTCTCACATGCCACACAGGTGTTGGGATCCACTGTTGGGAAAGGGTCAGAGTTTAGGGGGAGCCAGTGGGCAGTGGCCTAATGTGGGAAATGGGCAGGGCTGAAGCCAAACTGTCACCTGTGTAGTTGATGTATGTTCCATTTCCACAGATCTCGCAGTCAAAACAGCAGCTGTAGAAACTTGACTGCACTCTCCTGTAGCCCCGTTGACACTCCTGTGAACACCTTAGCACAGGGGCCTGCAATTGCCCTCTGCTGGTCACTATGATGTACTGCAGTTTCATTGGGTGTACACAAATGATTAATCTGTGGGGACTATGCTTGGTGAAAATGCTATTGTTGTGCTGTCAAACAAGATACTGCTTCAGCACCCAAGCGTATAAATATGTAACCCATAATTTAGGAGAAACAGTTTTTGTGTAAATAACTTAAAGAAATGCAAATTTTATGGCAACATATTTGTATGTCATTTCTGTGTCTAAAACTTTTTTTATTTGATCTCCGGTTACCTCAAATTAAATATTTTCAGATTTTTTTTCTACAAAGAATAACACTACTTCCTACAAACTCTGTGATCATTTGTACAGCATGACTGTGTTCTGGAACACAGTTGAGGGAGCATAGCCTAAATTGATTAATCTGACCAGACTGCAGCCCACCAGAACCCCTCTATAATCAAGAAGAGGCACATGACTGTGAGTCCAACCAACACAGACAAGGCAAGTAATTGTAGAGGGAGAATATGGTGAGATAAGTCAAGATCCTAGTACACAATGCATCCAGAAACCACACCCCAAAGGCTTGGTCAGATCCAGTTATTCCAAATAATGTTTTCAGTAAGGTGCTCTTCTATCGCCTGATAACAATGCATTCTACAAAGATAATGAATATTACAGTTACAAACACAAAAAGACTCTCTGTAGCTCCCAGGTAGTGGAAAGGCATTTTTTTCCGGACACTTACAGTTCCATTATTCATCCAATGAATGAGCCGTGCATCAAGACTGAAGTATTCCTCCTGCTCCCATTCATATGAGCCGATGACAGTGTGCTGGCGGGAGCTCCAATCCCAGGATACGAGGTTGTAGCGGGCCGGTGGGTTGCCATCCTTATCAAACTTCATGGTTTTGTTGAAGAGAGTGAACCTGACCCGCCTCAGCATTTTGGTGACCTGAAGTAAAGGCAGGTCAATGTCATTCCAGATTCTAGGTCAATGTCATTCCAGATTCTAGCACAATGTCATTCCAGATGAAGTTAATAGGCTACAATCAATATCAAATGCATCACTAGCCTGGAAGTCCCGAACAAATGTTAACGAGCCTGGATCCATTTGTTTAGCTCAGATGTTTTAACAACCATATTCTTTGATAATTCCATACCTGGAATTCCATTCCATACCTAGCGCAGGGCTGCATTTTCCAAAACCCTTGTGGAGGTGTTATGACCACATGGGGTTGCATTGGGGGGGGAGGGGGGGGTGAGCCTTTGCTAGACAAAAAGCACAGCCCCCCCAAACCCTGTATCACAAGCTCTGTGTGTATCACAACAAAGCCCAAGCTAGCGACTCACAAATCATCCGGTGATTTTTTTTGTCTCACAGAATTGCGTGCGCGTTCTTTACTGGGATTTTCTACTAAACGTTACTCCCACCTCTCAAATTTTAGTCTTTACAAATATTGCATATCGCTGGGCTACAAGTTGCTGTTTAGACCATACAATACTTCCACATCGTCACCCCTCTGATGTGAAGTTCTACTCGAACTTTGAAGGGTAAGCACATCACGTCACAGTAGGTGGAAGTAACTGCGCTCATATCTAAGTGGCAATAAAAACTGAGTGGCGGCGTTAGTGTTCATCTTCAATATCGCAAAAGGCGCATCTAAAGCGGGAAAAATCTCTTTCGATTGATTTTACAAAAAGATTTAACACGAAGTAGGAGCTATTTTTTTAGAGACTGCCAAAAACTAAATAAGTATTTATCGGATGTGGATCGCTCACGTATGGCCGACACGTCAAACATATAATATAATATAGCGCCTATTTATATAGGCCTACTCTTTAATAATTTCATAGGTTGAGTTAAAGGGGCATTTCGATCTAAAACTGAAAATATATGTTTGTACGGGGGCATTAGTGTTATCTATCCATCTAGGTCGCTCTGCTGGGAAATGCTTAGTTTTGAAGATGTTGGTCTTCTCTCGAATATAATGGGACTGAATGGCATTCTTTCTGTGGTGGTTAAAGCGCCAGAAATATACATTTGAAAAATTCAATAGCAATGGTTTTTTCCAGCAAATCATCACCGATGTTAGTGAATATTGTCCACAGATGAGCACCCTGGTGATATCATCTGCGCAGTGATACCATTGCGGTGTGGAATTCCACAGAAGAAAATAATCCCTACATTAAACTGCTCGTTAGAAAGTGTGTGGATTATATTCATCTCCCAGTGGAAAAACCTCGATGGATAAATGGCACTAAAGCCCTCTCAAGCATATTTTTTCCAGTTTTAGGGTGAACTGCCTCTTTAACCTGAGATTTAACAAACCTTATCAAACATGTCAGTTTGGGGCAAGAAAACTCATTGATTTTAGGACAAGTAGTCACACTACTTCACTCTTGCCCAGCATTGGCAACTCTAACCACACACCAACTCCCCCAGCTACTTAGCCATACCCAAAAGCCAGTCTCAGAAAAATAGCTAGCCAACAAAGAATACGAAGAAAACTGCCATTTTCACTGACACGCTAGTGACAGCTTGAAGGCTTAAGAAAAAAAAGAGTCCAAATCTAAATAAATGAAGACAAAGCTGGCAGCTACATAATGAAAGACATTATAGCACCCTTCGTCAGATGACGCTGAGTGCTTGTGTCTATAGTGTGGAGCCATTCTCTAACAGCCATCCCAATGGAATCTGGGTGGAGTCAGGGCTGGATACTGGATGCACCTCTTCAGGGGTGTGGGCACATCGATTGATTTGATAGGGGGTCCAAAAGATTTCAATGATTGGGGATGAGGGCCTTTTGCTAGTCTGGACCCCCTGCTGTCGATCGGGCCCTAGGCAGCTGCCTGGGTTTCCTATGCCTAGAGCTGTCCTCTGGTCCAGTGGCCATACAGCACCCCAGGCCATACAGTTTATGTGTGCTAGGACACTTCTGACGACGAGTCACATTAGTCAGGTAGGTCTACAGAATAAAATGCATGCAGTGTGTGATAGCTTTATCTGAATGTTTGAAATGTTCTGTTTGGAAGACTTTGCAGGTGTTGTATCTGGGCTTTTCTTAAGTGAAAACATGAAACTTGAATTGGTTGCGTTTTTTACAGTATCCAGTGTGACATCTTGCCCCACATAATGTGACAATATGTGGTATATCATTTATAACAATAGGATGCATTGATCCCAGGACATATTAAAAAAGTGTGAAAAGTTTGTCAGGATGCTATGTGTCCCTTACTTGCGGAGCATAAAACTCTCTTTAACACTTGTGTGCTGATAACAGCAGCTATCAATCATGCATTCACTTCAGATCAAGATTAAAAGCTTACTGCATAAGGATAAACGTGTGTTGAGAAATTGCAAGAAGTAGTTCCACATTGAAGAATGGCGTGGAGTGCATTGGCTATGGCGTAAACAGACGAGTAAATGGGGAAATTGTACGCTGGGTCTTGACTGAGGATATCGTTTGGATCTGTGGTACGGCATTCTTTGCAGGCTTGATTGCACGACTTCACATTGGATGAACTGGAGCAAGTTTCATTTGGCGATCGACTCATTGTCCTGTAGATGAAATTGTTAAATCCAGACAGCGGTCCATATACAGGGATGGAAACACCCAAAATTACACCAAGGGTTTCGGCCCCTTTATTCCTAATAAGGTTCTGGTTCAGAGACCATGTTTCACTGGCGATCCATATCTTCCGCACATTGTTATCTATGGCAACCTGGATGAACGGGCTTACAAAATCAATGGTAGCAAACACCACGACCACGTGGATATTCAGGCTGTTTATCTTTTCAAACATTTTGCTGTACGTGGAGGTGTCAGTAGAGAGAATCCCTTTGTAAGCCAAACAAATATTAGCCAATGGGATCTGATCCTGGAATACACTTAAAGCATCTTGGGAATAATCATCTCTGCTTCCAAAAAATGCGACCCAGTTCCACTGAAATTTCTGCAGGATGTGCACAATTGCCCTCACTTGGTAATAATCACTTGGAATAGTCCGGAAAAATGAAGGGTAGAGATTTTTATTACTCAGTTGTACACTTGAAGCTGAGAAACCAACCTGCAAAATGGAAGAAATAGTATTACTTAGTGACGTTACTTAGCTTTATAATTGATGAAAGACGTGAGACTGTAGTGTACAGTGATAAACTTTAGTTTACCATGGGGATGAGGTTAGACATAAGTAGAGGTGCGAGAATTAGTGTTTTTGTGCTTCCAGTAGGGCCGGTTACAGATATCACTTTGTGCATATTAGTGTTGAGGGATATTGAGCCGTTTGAGGATAAGAAGTCGAAGGCGGCCCTGAAATTGAGGGCATCGGAGCAGTAGTCGAAGATCTCATAGCCCAGTTTGATGCCGGGCAGCAGGATACTGGAATTATTGATCTCCTCGACGGCAAAGCGAAACATCTGCATCTCCTGGTACCCTGATGGGACAAAGTCGAATCTGCAGAAGAGATAATGAGATGATGGTCTGCCTGAATGATACTTAATTATTGTGAGATTGAATAGCTGACAAAGGGTTGCAGGACACAACTAATGCAGTCTGTCCAGTTTTACTAAGATCGCATTTTATTAGCCCTAAGTTGGCTACTTATGAATAATACCTCATATAGTCTGCAATGGGTCGGTGCCCCATCTATGTTCCCTGCCTTGTGCCTATAAGCTCTGGACCCCCCTGAATAGGATAAGCGGTTACAAAAGATGGATGGATGGATGAATTTATATAGTCTAGCAAGATATTTAGCTGAAAGAGGTGCTGTAACCCTGTTTACCTCACAGTGAAATGTAAAAGTACCATTATCCGGAAAAAAAAAGCCAGAAGTCTTTTTTCATTTAGTATAAAGTAATCCCTCAATTATTATCGCAGGAGATAGGTTCCAAGGCCGACCACGATAACTGAATTTCCGCGAAGTAGGGACGCCATATTTATTTAATTATTTAACGTGTATTTGCACGTTTTTAAACCCTCCCTGTATTGTTTACAACATTGTTTGCAACTGAAAAAACATTGTGATCGGCAGTTGCTGCCG
>JABFEB020000124.1:23127785-23148891 GCA_019775895.2 Stomatorhinus ivindoensis
CCCCATGTGAGCTCGGTGTGTTTTCACTGGGCATTTGTCGGTGTGTTTAGAAAGACTGGTTTTGTTAAGTGTGTTTGCATTTTTCTATGAGCTGTCAATTGAAAGGCCGTTCTCAAATAAAGTTAATTTGAATAGGCGTTTGTCTTTAATGTTGTTTTTTGTTTTATTTTATTTTTTGACAGTTTGATTTTTAATCGAAATGCACAAATCCTTATTTAATTCGCATATCTAGGCACTTCGGATACTGCTACCCCGGGATGGCACCTGAATCCAGAGACGCCTGAAGACCCAAGTTGGAGTCTCGATGGTCACATCAGTAACTGAGGGGATAAAGCTTGATGCCGTTCCCTGAATAAGGGGGTCTTCTCTGCTTTTTATAACGCAATACCTGGACATACCTCAAATTCAAATGGACAGTTTAGAATCGGAGGGAGGGGTCTGGTCACTCTAGTCCAAATTCCTTTTTGAAGCCGACTTTAACTTGGATATTTTTTTAGGATCTGGAAATTTAATGAATCTTTCAGCAGGAATATGTTTGGATATATTTGATTTCCACGTCTGTTCAAAATTTACTGGGTAACATGGTTTTTATGTCTTTTGTTTAAATACTGTTATTGGCATATTTTTCTGTCACTTAAAATGGGACTAAAATTTATTGAAGTATTTTGTGAACCCACAATGACTACTTTTGTGGTAAAGTATTGATTTAAAGCCAATCTGCATCTTGTTTTTTTATTCAAGTTATTGTAGGTTGTTTTAGTTTCTCTTTTGACTGGAATGTGAAATTGCACAAAGGGTTCACCTGTTGAGATTGTATTTTGCACAGGATATAAGGCACAGAAGGTGATGCCATCTGCAGTCTGAATTTTTGTCATGCGTCCTCTGGTCTTATTTTAAACCCTTGAATTGTATTTTTTTAATTCAATAAACATGTAGTTCTGACTTGTTTTAGATGCACCACTTGCAGTGCGTAAAGGATCACTAGTGTAATGTATTGCAAGGTTTTGCAATTTAATAAACTTTTTTACAAGCATCTAAATATGGCTCTCAGCCCATCTAGTGGTGTGGATTTTAGTGGGGTCTCTGCCTCACTAGTCAGTCATTTTATTGCATTTGTGTTGCTTTTTAAGGACAATCTTCCTGCCATTTTAAAGGTCTTGATGGTGTTTGTGAGTTGTGTATATTGCATAACATTTACTAGCACTAAGCTTCAGGGATGTTAACCTAAATAGCTATGACTTTAAAAGCTCATGACAGTAGGGCAGTTGTTTCATCGACATTCCTCTTATGTTTCAGAGGTTATGGTGCTGAGTAATGGATTGTTTTAACAGACCTGACAAACCAAGCAAGAAATGGTATGGTTTCAAAGCTGCTTTTTACACATTTATTATGAAAAAAGTAAAAACACCTGCTGATCTAAAGCTATGTCATAAGCCAACACAAACTACACAGCTTCCCTGTGCCTCTTTTAATGAACCTTCTTCAAATCATATTTACCTTTCAGACTGGGTAACTTTCCTAAGGAGAACTGGTGTACATCTCAAACTAGCATTGTAGCTGCTTCTGATTCACGACATACATCTTCTTTGTGGGGGGGGGGTGGGTCTTCTGAGACTTCATTCTTCCTCACCAGCATCATCATCTCCTGTCCTGGCCTCTGCATGCTCCCCTTCGCTGCTCCTCCTCTTGTCTAATTTCCGTTTCTTCCTTGCCTTCTGCTCCTGATTAGCAGATATAAGATCCTCGCACTTCTTTGTGATGTACTTGGACTGAAGACACACAGACTGCATTAAAATCACTGCTGTAGTTTAAAAGTGTGATATAGTGAACTTCAGTCCCAATACAAACAGGATTTCAACCGATTTGTATTTGTAAACTGGGACAAAGATTCTCATCTGGACTGCAACCAGGAACAAGGTGCGTAAAATGTCACCGGTAAATGCTAATCATTATGAGGAAGTCCTATGCATAAAGCATTCACTTTGTAAAGGACAACTTTTAGGAATAATGTGGCAAATATATTCAGGCTGGAAACCAAAATCCCAGACTTAAAGCAGGCCATTGTGTCAGCCTGCTGCGGGACAGGTATCTCACCAGTGCTGAGCTCCTTCGGGCTATAAGTTTGACATCATCCGAGTTTATTGTGGTCCTTTTTGCGTGTCTGTAGCCCAACAAAACCATAAACAATTTTACCCGGAGAGCCCTTACGACGTCAGAATGCAAAATGAAATTTATCAACGTTATATGGTCTTTATATGAACTGCTAACCAAAACAGAAACTGCTTCAATAAAATACCTCGCAAAAGCTTCCAGATCCTTGGCAAAGTTATCTGTAATGGTACAGCAAATAAAATTATATGGTTTACAGTATTATGCCAAACCTTTATACGTTGACACAGTAATGGACCAGTCAGAATGCCGAAATGGGATGGGGTCCGGTCCGGAGGAGCACTCACCGCACTGTCTGAAGGTGGTTTCGGCGATGGCGGCGGTAACCTGTTTGCTGAACTCCTTGTCGCAGTCCTGCCCAACCTCCTGACAGAGACGGCCAGCTGTGAAATGAACCGCAGCTTTCAGCCTCTGAGGAAGAGAATCAGACACGTCAGTTACCTTTTTTTGTTTTTAAGAAAATGGGAACATCACACACCTATCCCAATATGAGACAGCAGGACAGGAACGCTTATGGTCACTACGAAGCAAGTTACATAAAAAAAGGAATAGAACAGTTTATACATTTGCATTACCTTGAACATACATATGTAACGAGAAACAACACAGAATGAAAGCCAGACATAAACATGTCACGTATCATCGACATGCAACAGGTAATTTATGAAATAATACATTTAGAACGGAAAACTACCATCCGAAGTATATTACACCAGAAGACTGAGGACATCTGGGTATATAAAACATGATTAAACAGAAGGCAATTAATATATTTATGCTAATAAATTTAGTAAGTAGTATGTCGGCGTGTCAACAACCTGGCTCTTCGAGAATTCGTCTTCCATTCCTTAATGAAAGCAGGCACTGTAACAGCGCTGAGCGGTGTTACTGAAAACAAACTTTTACTGTCAAGAGTTAGATACTCTTAACATTTAGATTTTAAATACATTTGTAAGAGAACTACCGCAGACTATTCTGTTCGCCGGCCACCCGCTTAATTTTAGCGCGGTCTACGGAAGCTCTATAAGGTCAAACTGGACCTTTCAAAAACGAGAACATTTAAATCATACTGAAACTACAATCCGCGGAGAAAGAGTGAGTGCAAAGAATTTAAAAATCTGCCATATTAAATAATTTCATAATGTATGTTAATGTATATTTTATGACGAACAGTATTTGTTTATGAAAAGTGAGAAAATAAGCTTTTCAGTTGGGATCTCAGACAAACAGCAACAACTAAACACATTATACTAAGAGAAAGTACATTTAAATAAATCCAAAATGTGTCATCGATTTAGCATACAGGTGCTCGAGAATTGAATCAAATTTCTACTCAAGGTTAAGATAAAATCAAAACCAAACGTCAACTACTGTGTGAAGCCATATCTATTCGTACTGATCATAATACCCTTTTTTTCATAGCCATAGTTCTCTTTTATATAGGTTTTATTGCATTTTTTAGAATAGTTTAAAATTTAAAAGAAGACAAACAAGAGTAAGTTCTTCAGTATGATAATGTTTTTATTTGAACATGCAGCCAAATAATGTTTTCTACTTTACAGAGCATTATAAAGTCATACAGGCATGTTGTGGTGGAACAGAGGGAAGGAGAGGAAAGAACGACGGAACATCAGCTAAGGTCTGGGGAGGCCTCGCTGTGCGCCCCACTCTTCTTCATGCTGTCCAGGTACTCCTGTTGGGAGACAGCCAGCACGGAGGCCAGGATGGCATCGTCCTCCCAGTCGGTTAGGCCTAAAGACATAAAGGAGGAGAAGCACAGCAACACCCAGTTACCCAGTTACAGCAACACCAACTGCCACAAGGGGGAGGGAGGGAAACGGCACTTTGTTTTCATTTCAAACAATTGGTGAGAATCCATTGTTAGACAGGTGTAATCCGAAATGCTGAAAGAACAGAACATTCTGTTTCCGACACAGCTGCATACATTCAGTCACAGCAGACACAAAACTAAACTGAAACTGAGAGTAAGACAAGTTTTTATTTGATGTGTAACAAATATGTGTCATTGTAAGCCACAGGTTCAGGCATAGGGATTCCGTTTCTCTTTAGCTGTCAGATAAACTTACCAAAGACCGTCGGTGACATGTCCTGCATGATTGCTTGATACCCCAACGTGGGGTAAAGAGTCACTAGGGAAGGGGACTTGGATCTGTCTGGTCCCTCAGAGGACTGGCTGCTAGGACCTGGAGAAGAACCAGGAGCATCATCACGTGCAGTTTGTTAAGGGACCAAGAACTATACGCAGCACAAACTGAGTCAAAGTCAGAGTGGGAGTCATAAACCCATCATGTAGCCTCCCACCGCCACCCTCCCCCATCGGCATCCACCCACTAACCTGGCGCACAGGGAGAGGAAGGATTAGGAAGAACAAGGCCTGGCCCTGCCTGGGGGGGCAGTTCTGCAGATGTATGAGGATGGACAGAGCTCGGGCTCTCAGGCGAGAGGTCTGAGCTGTGCCGGTGGGGGCACCGCCCACTCCGCTCTTCGGGTTCGCCGCATGCGGCTGCCGTTGCCGAGCTGCAGGTGGCGCTGACTTTTTGGGGCTGAAACACGCACAAGACAGAGCAAGATAAGTAAGTATTTCTCGGAATTGTTTGAATAATCCCGGTAATCTGGATTCACCGGTGCTGCCTGCAGGGTGTCTTCCATGACATACCTGCCGCGAGCGTCTCTCCTGATCCCGAAGCCACTGCAGATAGGACTCCCGTGCCACCTGCTCCTCTATAGCCTCATTGGTGGCCTCCCAGTCCGTAGCCCTCTTCTTGTCCTCCAGCATCTGTTGCTCTATCCAGGAGTCCTCCGAGCACCGAATGGCGCCCTTCATCAAGGACTGATCTGCGTACTACCAGGGACAGTGAGGGGCAGCCACTCAGAGTTAGGATAGGGATAGAAACTAAACCACGGGCGACACAAATCATCGAAGTGAGGAAAGGGTGACATCATCCTGGGCAGTGTGTGGCTTTGAGGGTTAGAACTGGTTGATAAGAATCCAAATTTGAATCAAATTCAGAAGCAGAAACCTCGAGTCCAGAAAGTACAAATCCAGACCAAGATTTTGTTTCATTCAACCATTTGAGTATAAAGAGTAGAGACACAGTGTACTCCACTGATTGGTTGAAACAGAACCTTGCTCTGGATTTGTACTTTCTGTCCTCCACTGTACATTGCTCTGAATAAAAGTGTATGCTAAACAAGTAAATGTACTCACTCCAGGCTTGTAGGCCGGCAGCCCAAGGCCCACACCTATGGTGGCTTTGGCTGGGTTCACCACTGAGTTGTAGTGACTAGCACGGTGGTAGCTAACTCTGATTGGCTCGTCATTGTTCTGATGAAAGCTATGGAATGTGTTGATTGGTTCTATAAATGTAAAGAGGGAGAGCAACAAGAAAATGAATGACATTTGACACTAATATTACTTTAAGAAACATGACTAGCGATTTCCTTGTCATAAAAAGTGTCACCTAATCACCTGTCCCATACTGGTAAACTTCTACTGGTCGATTGTACATTTCTGCCATTGCCTGCATCTCAACATGGTTGCCATGACAGTCGCTCTTCCGTTTCCGGTTGATGTAGGTAGTGAAGTCTTCTGTCACAAAGCGCGAGAAGTAGTCTGCATTTTTCACCTGAAATCGAAGCAAAATTTAATTATGAATTTATTGGATGATTTTTACAACCTCTGAGAACAACATTCTTCAAACAACATTCTGTACGCTTCATTTACAGATTTAATACATGTATCTCATGTTTTCATGGTAACAGACACGGGATACACTCCAGAGTCTCCATGTCCTTAAACTAGATAAACAATCATGGAAGACGGATTTTTTTTTCACGTTTCTGTACTTGACTACTTAAGGTGGTAATTTTACACTGGCTAGTCAAATTTCAATATGCAAACCCATAATTTAAAAGGAAGGCATCTCTTCGAGGGCAGTTTGTGGCTCAGTGGGCTAAGTCCCTGTGCCTGTGATGAGAAGGTCACCGGTGTGAGCCCAGTCTTGCCACGTCTGTGGCTCCTTGAGCAAGGGCCTTAACCCCCAGCTCCCTGGCCCTGCTATGGGTGGCTGCCCTTTTGCGGCCAGCCTGCTCTCACCTACAGAATGCAACCTGAGGGAGGTGTAATGAGAATTTCCTCACGGGGATCAATTATTAATATGACTCGATGTGCTGAAACCAGTGTGACAGCATGCTTTTTTTTTTTTTTTTTTTTTAACAAGTGACCGATGTTTTCAGGACTTTGTGGGAAAAAAAAACCTGCTGCACCATGGAACAAGCAGCCCAGGGTTACCAGCAAATGACAGCATTGCTGCGGGGAAAAAATGACCGTTTAGCTCACTCCACAGAGCCCATATGGTAATACAGGATATATTATGCAGTATAAAGAATTTTCTGTAAATGCTACCATTGTCTATAGTGACTCACCAGGTAATCCATACAGTGTTTCCTGACCAGATCGTGCACATCTTGGTCCCCGTACACTTGATCAGCTTAAAAGAAAGACATTGTCAGTTGGATTAATGACAAAAATAGGCACTTTATGGGGGTTTGCTGTTGATTAAAGACTGTTACTGTGATAGGGATATACAAATGTTCAAAAAAAAAAAATTCTGAAGAACACCTCGCCAAATTTATGTTGACTTGGCCTCCATGCCGTGCCAAGAAAAGAAAGACAACTACAAAGGGTATTTTAATAACAGGCAGGGAATTTACAGAGTTTGGTGAAATTTAGTGTTATAGTCAAGTTTGAAACACTGGGAAAATGTTAACTCTGAGCACTGAGTTGAGAATTTACCCTCAAATCACTGGGCATTTTCAGGTCAGACTGAAAATCAGTCCGATTTTCACAAACTAGGAGTTAAACAGAAGATTGATCTGTTACTGTACACCACGCTAACTCATTTTAAACCACGGTGAAGCCGCAGAAACAGTACGGGCACACTCACCAACGGCCCGGAACAGACAGGCTCCATCCTCTTTCATCTTCTTGATGATAAACCCTTTCTTTTCACGCAGTGTTTTCTCAAACCATCGCTCCTGCTACAAGTAGAAAAACGGCGCTCTAAAAACAGCGTTTTTCAACCTTATGGAAGATCTGAAAGGCAGCCAGAAGTTTGAATGAAGGTCTAACAACATGCCCAGTGGCGCAGAGAGGGTCACCGAAACACTGGCAATTCTCTACTGCCGTCAGTGCAAGGAGGGGAATACAAAAGGTATGAGGTGTCATTTTCCCCCAAAGGACATTAAATTAAAACCCACCATACGACTCATGGGGGCAGTCTCTTGCCCAAAAACCTTTCACGTAATGACACTGGGATCTATTATTGTTAGTGACAAATTACTACACCCTCCCCGGTTTATTTAAACTAGTAAATACGGGTGAGAGCAGGAATCCTTGATGTATTAAGAAGGGTCATTTGCACGCTTCAGCTACCTGTTCGGCTGTTGTGGGGTCAATACTTTGTAGCCTGGAGGCGTTTTCGTACTCGTCCTCGCTGTTGTTGCCCGTCCCCTCCTCCGTGTCAGGACTTCCACTACCCACGGTAGGTCCAGCCACTCCAACGGTGGAAATGCCGGTCGGACAGACAGCCTGTCTCCGTCTTTTGCTGAGCCCGGGTCCGGAGCAGCAACCTCCAGGCCCTCCGCTGCCGGACAGTTCCCCACGTCCCCCAACGACACCTGCCACCCCGCTGCTGCCACTAGAGTCACCAGCCCTCGTTGGCGACCCTGCTCCAACCGGCTGGGGAGAGGCCTGCTGGGGTCGGGGGTTAGAGGGAGGCACGGTTTGGTAGGACCAGGACGGCGGAGATGTTCTGGTCCTAACCCCTGTCCGGCCTCCTCGCTGATGGGAGTCAGAACATGTTCGACGATCCGCCTCATCGGGGTGATCCGACGTGCCGACCGAAGAGCTCGGTTTCTTCGGCAGAATTGTCATAGTTAACAGTCTAGGCCTCTAATCACAGACAAACGGTACACAGTTCCACTTTTACACCTAATTAGATTGAGGTAGACGTATTGCTTCAATAAGCTTTAATAAGTAACTTATTCAATCTGGTCCTTCTCTGTCGGTATGCCGTTGCACGGAAACAAACGAAACAGTCCCTTCCGAAACATCAACACGATTTACGGTTTCGATACGTCATTTCCTTTGGCCAACACCACGCATCCGGTCCACAGGAAAGTGTCGCGCTGCAGCCATCAGCAAATTGTGCCGTACCAGGTTTGGGCATGTGATTTGGGCGGAGTATTAAGAAGAGGTGAGGGTGAAAAGCAACGAGCAGTTGGGTATGCGACAGACTTTATATATGCCCGGAAATAACGTTTCGTTGTTAGAGTCGAAACATTATTCGCAGACAATACATACGTTAGTCTCTTGACGTCTCCAAAAAGGATCTTAACCGGCCCTTCATATATATCGTATGTTTAAATGTTCATTTTGTTTATAGTGACACTTCCAAATGTGCATAGATCCTTGATGGAAAGAGAACATATGATTCTTCTGTATTCTTTTTTTGAGCAAACCGCAGACTTTCGTGAGCTGTTTTGACTTGTTGCTGTACCGTTTAGATTTAGAATAGATTAGATTAGATTTACAGTGAATCAGACAACACTGTTCCAGTACCGGTCAATCCAGTGCAAATAAAAACAATAGGGACATAGGCGCTTGCCTAGGATGCTATCTTCTGAGAGCCGCCGTCTGCGGGGGGTAGGTGAAGCTTACCTAGGGTACCACATGTGCTTCAACCGGTATTGCACAGACCTACATACCGACTTATTCCCATCAAATTTAAAGTTGATATTAGGCAGGATATTAAGTTCAAAATACATCAGACAACGTGTAAAACCTGGCAATTTCTTACAGACATCACAGTACCAGTCGTTAAGTTGGTTCCTTCAAATCAGAGCTAGATACGATTTTAAAAACTCAGCTATTAGTTGAATTCTACCCCCAAACGAGCTTGATGGGCCGAATGGCCTTCTGTCGTTTGTAAATTTGTTGTTTAGGAGTGTTACACTGGAACACGTCACTAACCGCAGTTGAGCAAATAAATTAGCGGGAATTGTGTTGTACAAATACAAACACTTCCCAGCACATGCAGCATTCGATCGCTCCCCGTCACATGACAGGGGTCTTCCGCTTGGTCGGGTGTTCTGCGCATGCTCCTTGCTGGGAGCTCGTTTCCTGCTCCGTGAGTAATTTCATGTCCTACCGAGAGTTAAATGCGGATTTGACTCAACGTGATGCGCGTTTATGACCCCTTCCGCCTTTGCGGCTCTGCATGCTTGTAAGTCAACCCACGGCGATTCGGACGCGACGACCGGCGCGCTGCCCAGCTGTAGGGGCGATCTCTTGAGCGAACGGTTTAAAAGGCACATGCTTTGACTGGCTAGTTAGCATTCTCACTGTGAGCCAGGCAGCTTTTGGTGCTGTTTGGGGGTAGGCAGTGCAGAAGCAGTGTTGGATAGCGTCAGAGCTAATCCGTTTTCGTCGTCCTGTTGTTGAGAGTGTGCTGGGAAGCTGGGTGGCAGTCATGCTTGGGCCGCGCGGCAAGAGTTTCCGCGCTCGCCGAGAGACACGTTTTGCATCTCTTGATCAGTCTGTTCTCAGTTTCTTGTACAGGATTTCTCAAGTCTGTGGCCGTCGCTTCTCAATGTGCCTGTTTCTCTTGTCTCCGTTTGGAAGTAGATAAAGGAATCCATTACACCATCTCCTTGATTATTCCTGATCACATATTTACGATACATTCTCTTCAGAATGTTAGTGTTTTTGAACCTGGATCACAGGATTGTGTCTGGTAATTTGAGGGTCTGGTTAGGAGATAAGCTTGCTGTAAGGAAGCCGGACCCTCATTACTATTTTCAGGGTGTACATTTAACTTAAGCCTCTGAAATAAGTCGTGTTCTCGGCTGTTTACACAAGGACACTTGTTCTGCGCTGTGTCATTTATATGCCAGTCGCTGAATTTGGAGGAGCAACGTGTTACACCTGTGTTTTGTGCGGAAGCCGCAATATATCTACGCCATTACGGATTTTGCTGTCGTTTGCTAAGTAAGACTGACAAAACCGGTTTGTTTTTCCTCTGAAAATGAGTTGGAACTGGTTTTTGTCGAAACATATTTGCAAAACGTGCTATTTTAGTTTAATGCCCACAAGAATCCTGTTTCATCCTCTCCCTGTTATATTTCAGCACCCCACAAGACTTGAGAATTTCAGTATAACAAATCACCCATACCCCAAAAAAAATCTAATGGGTATTCGTGAGGTCCTACCACTGCACTTGACTGATAAGAGTGGAAAACTGAATCGCGATGGTACTGTTTGCTGAAGATGGTGTTGACAATATATCATACTCGGACACATTCTAGCAGCAATAATCTCTTTGGGATCTCAGCGTTATGGGATGCTCTGCAAACACCCCAGTGCTGAGAAGAGCTCCCAAAGAGCCCAGCATGATAGGGATATTTTAGACATGGGTGGTTCACTTGAAGCTCTGTTCAGTCGTGTTGCTTGTGTCTATGTGGGCATGATAGCTTAACCATAGAGGTCAGCCTGCTTATCTGATCTTGTCACACCATAGTCTAATTTCAAACATTTTCTGCATGGGCCTGGGGATTTCACACTATCACATTTAATTCTACCCCTGTTATCTCTAATGAAATCTGTTGAGCTGGGTACCTTCACTCATATGGACTCTGCTCTAACTGGGGTGCCCCCACTCTTGAGGGGATGTGAATTAAATACTCCCAAAGACCACATGATTACTTTTAACAGAAGAAGAAACCCCACACTGAACCTGTGTCCACCCTGTCTTTTTTTATGGTTTCACTTATTTAAAAAAAAAAAGTAAATAAAATGAGGTGTCCATCTACTGGCAAACACGCCAGAGCTCTGTCAATGTTGGAGTTCTCAGTTACAAGTGTACCGATATCAGTAAAACTGCAATCGTACTTGTAGTGTAACATCACTCCAGACTTGGAGTAAAACTGTGCTTTTTATTGAGTAAGTTTGTTCCTTAGTCTTGAGGATTCTTCTAATGGTTCTTTCTATCTTCCCACAGAAGGGTGACCCTACCCTAACACAATAGACTGAAGACCTGTGGCATGGGTGTTCACTCTCATTTGCGTATGTTATTTTTAATACATTCTTATTGAATGCTATATCCGAAATGCAGTATTTTCTTTTTTTTCTAAATTACACAAAACTAAATTGAGGTTAATAAAACTTGAAAAATTCCATTCTGAGTTGCATCATCTGAAACTGGGTTACCTGGCACTGTTGTGAGTGTGCGTTAAGTAGTCGTGTGTTTGAGCGACTGATTGTTGTTGTTCACTGTTATCTTGTCAGGTGGGGAGATTTCATTTTCTCGGAAGACTCAAGGAACAGAAAGAATAATTCTGTGTGAAACTTGATATGGAATGACTGATGTAGGAACTTCTTCCTAAATGGAAAATCAAATCATCACACTGCCTTGAGTGGGTGCAAAGTGAAGGGTTAGTCAAAGTCAAATCCCGTACAAGGGCTGGTATTTGTCAGTTGCTTGTTTTCTGGGAAACCACAAGAGGGCAGCAGTAAGAAAGCGAGCCTCTGGCCTCCATGCGTTTGAGTGCGCGTGTGGCTGTTGGGGCAGTAGCTTTCATGTGTGTCCTGGGAGATGAGCAAGGAACCACCGAGCAACTCAGACCCTGATAGCCAAAGGGGGAACCGAAATAAGGATGGAGCAGGGGAGGTGGAGACCTGGAGCAATGGGGCAAAAGGTCTAGTATTATCAGCAGGAGTGGAGAGGCCTTTGGCCAGTGCTGTAGATGGAGGTGCTGTGGGGAAAGGTGAGGAGAGGGTGGGGTCAGAGATGGAGGCCCAGGACAAGATGAATGAGCCCCCTGGTGATTGGCTGGAACCTTTGGAGGAGGACGACGACGATGACGACGGCAACGGGGACGACCGGCAGAGCTGGCAGCTGGATCTGCATCCGGGGGCTGCGTGTCAGAACGGCAAAGGAGATGTGGAAATGGGCAGCTTGGCCGGGGAGAGCGAGCGTAGTGGGAGTCTGGCTGACAGCGAGCGCAACTTCCTGGGGAAGCGCAGGAGCAACGGCAAGTAGGTCACCTCTCGGCCGAAGTCCCCGTCCTTCCTGTCCTCACCTCGTTAAAACCCCTGTGCATTTCCCACAGGTCCAGACACAGGAGGAAGAAGAGCATTATCGACGACGAGTGGGAGGACTGGCCCATACTGGGACGGGGCTGGAAGCGCAAGGAGGTCTTTCGCCGGTCGGGCTTCACCGTGGGCAGGACCGACACTTATTACGTGAGGTAGTGATGTGGGCATGTGCCTGTAGCTCAAGTTGGATGTTACACTAATAATGTAAAGGTCATGGGTTCAAATCCCAGGGACCACACATTAATTGTAACCCATCCCTCTACCATCAGTTGCTTTGTGATAAAAGCTTCAGATAAATTAAGTTAAATATTAACTTACCCCAGGGGCTGTTTTTGCCTCATTCTCACCCCTCGTGTCTGACATCTACAGCCCCACCGGCGACCGTCTGCGCAGCAAGATCGAGATGATCCGACACCTGGCCGGGACCGTGGACCTGTCGTCCTTTGACTTCAAATCGGGGCTGTTTATGGACAGGGTGGCTAAGTGTGGCAAGAAACGAGGGGTGAGCACCGCCGAGTAGAGGGCCGCTTGTCGATGTACCTCTGAGGTGTGGTGCTGATTTGCATGCCGTCGTCGTTTCTGTTGTGGGGTCTGTTGCGCTTCACGCGTCTCAGATTAACTTGATGTGATCAGTATGGTTCTGTCTGTATGCTGCGTGCGACTGGCTTCAATTGAGGAGCTGGTGACCCATGATATGCTTACATGACCAAAAACTCCTTAGTAGTTCTTTGACTTTCTCCTGCAGCGTCCGAAAAAGGACCAATCTCCGTCGACTGGTGGTGGTAATTCTTCCGAGCGCAGCATCTCCCCCGAGGAGGGGGGTCGTCAGGACCATTCCTGCACCTCCGACTTGACCCTTGGCCTCCAGAGAGCTGCCCCTGTGTCTCCCCTGCCGCTGGGCAGCCCCCCGCCGGAGGGCGGCGCGGCCGCGCGTACCCGCCGCCCCGGTGGCGTCCTGCCCGTCGGCTTCCGCGTCTGCCCTATCAGTTGGTCGGATCCCGATCCCTCGCTGGCCCCCCTAAGCCTACCCTCCACCCCCGAGGGAGACGGCGAGCTGAGTTCTGGGTCGCCGTCGTCCTCCGTGGAGCTCGGTTTATCCGCAGATGCGCCTGGGAACACGGCTAGGTGAGTGGCTGCCCCGCTCCCCCCCAGCTGGTGAGCATCCGCCATGATGGTTAGGTGTGATCTGCTCTCTTTCAGGAGCTGTTCCCAATGCGGTGACCTGCTCTCCTGGGGGGACGGGCCACCATTGCAGTCAGGGACTTGCCATAAGTGCAGGTGTACGTCAAGAACGGTCTCACTCGCCATTTCAGCGTCTCACTAAAAACTGACTTTAACATCAAGCACCGTGTTTTAAAGATAAACCGCTTTTTTGCACGCATGTTCAGATCTATCAGTGTGTCTTCAAATCCGTCCTTCTGAATTAGTCGTCCGGTTTGATGAATTAGATTAGTTTAGTTGGACCTTGTGTCTGTGTGTCTCCTTCCAGCTGAGAAGAAGCCAGTTGACCGTAGAAACATCATCTTCAGGAAGGTGAGTACAGCCCCAGTCTATGCACATGCTCTGCTTGCAGATCAGCAGTGGGAGGCTGCCGGCTTGTCATTAAAGGCAAATCTTTTTGCTCTCTTAAAGGTGACGTTACTTTTTCTTGTCACCCAGTCTGCTAAGCTGTCAAAGCTAAGGCCAGCCGGACTCCACTATTAATGGCTCATGTCCTTCCTGGTGTGAAATAGGTGTTTGCTCAAAACCAGCCCCGGAACTGCAGACCCGCAGTATTTAGGAGAAGTCATTTCGATCCCACCATCTGCTTCCTCCCTCCCCAGTGGCTGCCCTGCGGTCAGTGTCGTGCTTGCCTGGTCGCAGAGGATTGTGGGAACTGTGCCAGCTGCAAGAACGGGCTTCTCAACCCCGATTCTCGGAAACCCGTCCGGTGCCGGCACCGGAAGTGCTTGTGCCCCATTCGCAAGGTACTACCTGGGGCTGCGCAGGGTCTCCGGTTAAATGACCCTCACGCCGTGCTGTAATGTGCTACCGGTTAATCGTAATCTGAGCCCGATTTGACACTTGCAGAGTCTGGAGGCCCCCATGCTGGATGACTACGCCGGGGCTTCAGCAAGCACGCAGACAGTCAGCGAGGTGAATCTCCTCCGTGTCTCATTCGATAACCGTCTGCAGTTGGTGATGCTGCTTGCGGGATAAAACGGAAATATCGCCCAACTGTTTAAAAACACTCAGCTTCAACTTTTTATTTTGTGGTGGGGAAAAACCCATCCGTTCAATTCATGAATATTATATAAAAATATATGCAAACTGTTGGTAACAGGTACTTATTGTTTTAGTGGACCTCACTACCATTGAGATTTTTTTTTCCACGTATGAGACTGCAAAGCAGTCATTTTTGGGCTGTTTAAGTTTTTTCTCAAAATACTTGTTGTAAAATAGCTTAAAACAGTATGTATTTGCTGGAAATAAGACATTTGACATAAAATTAACTTTCGTATTAAAAATACTTCTATAATTGACAAATGATGAACCTTGTGTGTTCACTGTTCTTTCAAAAATGGAAGGAGCGTAGTTGCGGTGCAGAAACAGCTGGGGCGAGTTTCTCAAAATCATTGTTGCCATTTATGTTAGCAACTTGCATATTTGGAACCATGCAACAATGGGTCCAGTTACCCAAGTTACGTAAGGGTGCTTGTGATATCTGCCTTCAACCAGACAGAAACTGTTTTGAAGTTTGGCATCCTGGTCAGGGCTTATAATTGATCGTTCTGTTATTCACTTATTGGTTTGTATTATTCCAGTAATGTGATCGCACTTTTTAATTAATGAACATTTACTCCATGGAATGTTTTATAAAATGCAGAAAGGCTTCTGTCTCTTCTTACAATTCACACTGACTTTCCAAACTGATGGGTGGGGGGAGGGGTAGTAACAATGACTTTGCAGAATGACGGAACGTTGACAGTATGTAAACTATTACAGGTGTTTTGCTTCATTGTGTAGGCCGCTGACCTGGGGCGGGGGGGGAGTGTCACTTCAAAGTACATATGAAATTTCTGAATGCTTTGCTCACCTGGCTGTAGCCAACACCTGTGTTTACAAGCTCCGGAGCTGAAGTCTTAGCCAGAAAGGTTTATAATCTGTTTAATGATACCTCTGAAAATGTGTTTTTTAAGATATGTGTATGTTTACATTCTAAATGGTCTGATTATTGGTGCACTTTTGGATAAATGTTTTTTAGGTGAAATAAATAACGTCAAGCTTACCTCAAAACTTCAAAAGTGACTGACAGACAGGCCTCAGCTTCCGGGGGGTTAAAAAGCTTTTATAAACTAATTGGGGGGGTTGACACCTCACTGAGGTGTGATCACGCTACCAATTAACACATGGTTTGGTTTCACATTTATTAGTTTAGAATGTAAATGTATAAATGAAGCATGAGTCACCATAACAGCAAGCCTACAGGGAAATGAATGAAGAATGGCATGTGTGTGAAGGTCTGAAGTTATGAGTCATTCTGTCCCGTTTCCATTCTCCAGTACACTGGATCGGAAGAGCTCTTCTTCTTGGATGATGACGATGACTTGGAGGTATGAGTGTCGCTGTGATATTGCACATTTTACTGTCTGCTGTCCCCACGTGTCAATCAGGACAAAGTCTCTTGCGCTAAGGAGTTTATTCAGGGGACCCGCCCCGGGACGGACGGCATAGGTCGGAGTTCATCACTGATTTCAGTGCTTGGCCGTGTTGCCCCCCGCAGGGCGGACCAAAGAGACGCAGTCGGAGGGCCTGCGGCATGTGCAGTGCCTGCCTGCACACCACCGACTGCGGCACCTGCGACTTCTGCATAGACAAGCCCAAGTTCGGAGGCAGCAATAAGAAGAGGCAGAAGTGCCGGCGGAGGCAGTGCCAGAGGCAGGCCATGGTGAGTCGGCCGTTCCTGTCTCCTCTCAGGGGAACTCGGTCAGTTTAACCACTGGTGCCGTTGCTCTGTTCTAAAGCAACTGAGTTTGTGCCTCACCTGAGAAATGGCTGCACCCAGATCTGCTAAGGGCTGCCTCGATTTTGTGTCGCTAGTGGAAAACCATTCCAATCATATCTGCCTTGTAAAAGTGTCCTGAACGTGGTACTCATGATGCCGGCGTGTCCCTCGGACAGAGACACCTGCTGCCCTTTCAGATGGACAGCTTGGAGTTCCCTCCCGCAGAGGGCTGGTCGGAAGTGGGCAGGCCGGGACCGTACTACAGGCACCCCCCCTGCACCAGCAGCATACAGAAGAGCCCGGTGTTTCTGGAAGAGCCACATGGCGCCGAGGAGGAGGAGGAGGAGGAAGAGGATGAGGAGGACAGCGACTTGGCATTCAGGCTGGAGTGTTCTGGGCTGCTGTCTCAGGTGAATAACCCTTCCTGTTGATCTGGCTGAGGGGGGGGGGGTCCTTTTGAATACCAGTTTGCTTAATCCCTCTGCCTCCTTGTAGGTCAACTCCACCAATGGCCAGAAGGAGGGAAGTGTCGATTTCTACCCGCTGCCCGTCCAGGTGCCCCGCCTATGCTCGAGGATGCGTACCTATGCCAGACCCTATGGTGGCTCCCCCTAGGGGTGGCCTTAGGTCAATTTCCAGTGTCCTATGAATAGGACCATATGAAATGGGGAAAGTTGGACCCCGACTGCAAGTGTATTGACACAGCAACATCAGTTGGGGCGTTACATGGGGGTGCAGTTTTGGAAAGGGTACTTCCCAGGTCAGAGAATTTGCAAAGACCTCACTGTTAATCGCTGCTCTGTCCACTGTCACGTACCCTTTGAAGCCAGGCTGCAACAGCCATCTTTGATGGATTTATCCAGCTCTGCCCCCCGGTCGTGTCCTTATCGGTACTGATGTCTCGGCAGACTGATGGTGGGGCGAAAAGCAGCAGGCCTGAGAATGGCCTCGATGACAGGCTGGCCGACGGCAGCTGCTCGTCTGTCTCCCTCCCCCTGAGAAGCACTGCTGAGCCGCTGGAGCTCTGCACGGCCCCTGTGCGGATCCCTGAGGGGCGGGGCGTCAGGGGGAGCGCGGGGCCCGACGCAGGTGCCGGACTCCAGGATGCCGTCGGTCCCGTGAATGCCCTGGAGCTCACGCCCAAGGTGAGATCATCCGGACAGGCCGCTGATGGCCTCCCTGAATCCCTGCCTCCTTGCCTCTGATAATTGGTTCTAACACCCCTGCAGATCACGCAGATATTCAGCCTGGCGGGCCCCATCCAGCCAGGGCTTGAATGCCTGTCGCCGGACCGGGAGCTGCGGCAGCTGCTGGTGAAGTTGCACGAATCCGCTTTGCCCATCCACTGGGTGGCGCTGATGACCGAGGGCCCGCAGCTGCAGCTGGTTCAGTGCTCCAAACTGTCAGCCATGGCGGACACGGTACTGCATATCGAACTCGGCCTCGGGTACCAGCTCAGCGTGCAGGGCCAGCCGCTGCTGCCCACCCACCCTGTGTACGACGGCCGGCCGGCCCGCATGGCGTCTGTGGGCGACATAGTGGCCCTTCTCCTGGACCTGGAGGAACTGGCAGTGTGTCAGGGCTTTCCACTGTCCAGCATGCTGCCCTGCCCTGGGCCATTGCCCTGTGAGCGGGCGGCCACTTGCGACTTCCTGGTGCCGCAGAACACGAAGTGGTGCCGGAAGTGTACTGCAGTAGCGCCAGTGCAGTAAGGAGACTGCAGGAAGCGCAGCCTGTCCTTCTCATTATCAGCACCACCATGCCGACTCAGGTTTGAGCCAAACTAGACACCAATGTCAGTCTAAATCCATTTGACTCCCTGTTCCTTTATTCCTGGTGAAGGGTTTTCTTACTTATTTACTTATGTTTGTACTTATACGAAGGCAGAAAGAGGGAATATTATATTTTAATAAAATTTGCCCTTTAAAAATCAAAATTAACACTTCTTATTTTATCACTGATTTGACTACATTGAATTAAGCTGGTAATCGTATTTTAACTGTCCCTGCTGTAAAAGCTGGCTCATTGATTTTAGTTTTGTCTTTTGTTTACTTTCTGAGCACGTTGGTTTCTACCACGGCCTTATTTGCACAGAGGTACCCATAATTCCCTGCTCCCAGGACCTCCCTTCTCTCTGCTGGTAGACACAGAATCTGAGTGGGGGTTTCCAAACAGCCTGTAGATCCCCAGCAACCAGGGTAACTGCGTCGCTCATCTCTATAGGCACATGGGCTTGAGGGTCTCTCAATACGAACGGCACAGAAACGGGGCCAGTCTTGGATTTTCAGCTCCCTTGTCGGTTCCATGTGGGAATGAGGATGACTAAGACCACAACATATTAACTAAAGCAGTTAATATCGATGCCTCAACAGAGAGCACCCTAAAGAACTCGTATTCTGGTCATCTTGCCAAAAAGGCAACACAGTGAGGTTTAAAGACTTTTTAGGTAGACAACTGCTGATGTGACTTTGTTTTGGATTTGACCGTGTTATTGGGAGACTTCATAATGAAGTGTTTTTACAAATTACATAAACCAGTATAAACACCAAGAGTTTTTTTTCACCTTTGAGTTTTAGGATGTACAAACTGCTTTTAGGACATTAGCCTTGGTGGACATAGGTGTTGACTAAATTATCTATCAATTGAATTTTTCCTGTATCTTGTAATTAGTGTAAATACACTATGTGTAATGAATTAGATCTGTTATGGCTGCCTATAGCCAGATTCTTTACACTGTTTCACGAACTAAGGTGAGATTCCAGTCACACTTTTACTGGTTTTATTTCAGTTAAGCCTCAGGTAACTTGAAACTAGCTTGTGCGACTCTCAGATTCAGGGTAAAATGAGCACTTCCGTCATTAGATCTCTCGTAAAAGATGCCTGTCCCTGCCCTTTAGGAAAGCCTCAGGTCCAGATGCTTGTAAGGATCCTACTGAAAGTTTGCAATTCAGTACATTTCCAGTGGTCCCCTTTGTTTGTAATCTAAATAGTTTAATCATAGCCAGTTAACACCTAAGTGCTTTTAATTACAACATTTTTTTGAAGAAGGCACCAGGGGCATCGTTGGGGGGCTAGGGGTATGTTTATCCAGGCCCTGCACTGGAGGGAGCCCGGTCAGAAAAATGCACAAAGGGGGCTCAGGGTGACATATCGTGTGGGAGCTCAAAAGTACTTGCTACGTCCTCGAATGCGCGCGACCCCCTGTAATTCACCTTGCCTGTAATGGAGCAGATTAGGCAGATTCTCAACACATGGGTTCAATCAAAACATGTTTTGTGTAACTGAAAATGAATATCAGTCTATTTAGATGGTAAACACGGCGTATCTAGCACTGTGGTGTCGAGGCATGAGACACAATTTGTTCCTATTTTCTAGGAAAATTTTCGTCTTCTTGAGATGAGTCGTGTGCGCCCTAAGGGAGACGCTGTAGAGTGGAACGTGGCTTTGAACAGATAAGTAGATGCACTTTATTGGTCTCAAGCGGGAAATCCTGGGCTGGATGATGCAACTGGATGTGAACACGTATTTGTCCTTTTTACTAGATGCGTGGTTGTAAACGGCAAGCCTAAAATAACCAAGGAAAATTTACATGTACCTTATATTTACGGTAAAGACTTCCCTGAACGGTCAGTGCCAGATGAAGAAAAGGTTATTTTTGTACAAGTCCTTTAAGTGAGCGAGATTTGTCTGCCCACCCCCCTGCTCCAAAAAAGGAGAAAATCGACGTGTGCGAGCACATCAGCATGTTTTATTGTTGGATTGTTGTGTGTGTGGTGAACTTGTATGGGCAAAAGTCCAGGGCCGATTTTAACAACAGTCCAGTCCTGTTGCTTTGTCATTGCAATAATTCATTATGGTTGCGTATAGTTTTGGGTTAATGATGTGAAGACATGCATTGTGTGTAAGAAATATATTATAATTTCGCTTGCACATTTTTTTCAATTTATTAATCTTAACACAATTTCACATAAAAAGACAAACTTTCCCCGGATCTCTGCGACAGAAAAATAGGCATATCCAATTCATAGCCGATTATATTTTTCAGGATGTTCCCCCCCCCCCATACATCTTAAAGAACTGTTTGTGACTACTAATGTCGATCATTTACGCATAGTAAAGCTTTTCGCAACATTTCAGTTATTTGTGGTTTGGAAAGGTTTCCGGGATCCATGCTGTGTGAATGCCAGTCTAAATGTCTGTACGCTTTCCTTCCCTTCTTTTAAAAATCTATTGCCTGAGTGCGTTCAGGTTTGTGACGTGTGTATCGTAAAAGAAATCAACAGCGTGTTTTATTTTGGGCCTGTGAAATGTTTAATCAAATAAAGCTATTTTTGCTACACTACGTGTAATTCAATTGAATGAGTTATTTCACTTAACCTTCAGTTCTCCAATATAGCCCCCCCCCCGTCCAGGACCTTCTGTCTGTGGTTGTTGGTGACCCAAGCACAGAGCTTATTTAGTAGTTAAATATGACGCGATACGGTTGTTCCTAACGAATATATTAAGCATATCCTAGAAAATATCATAGTTGTTCTAGCATCGAGACATTATAAACCGTATGTATCAATATGTATATAATATGGCTATATTGTTTTAGGCTTTATGTGGCAACTAATATCAATATCCGTGCCTTTTTTGCCACGGCTGTATAGTGTAAGAACTGAAACCGTTCTCACTGGTGCGTCTAAGAGCGGTCGAGCTGTTTGTCCTCTAGGGGGCAGCAGGTGGGGGTTGCCGTGCGGAGCGAATTCACTCATTCACTGGCAGGTCAAGTT
>JABFEB020000124.1:23149040-23177861 GCA_019775895.2 Stomatorhinus ivindoensis
ATATATATACACACACACACAGCGCTGTATTCATACAAGGCAAAAGGTCTTATTTAAATCTGTTCTTATTTCCCATCTACTGTTTTCTTCCTCTTCGTAGCGCATGCCAAGTCTATCACGAGATCTAAACCATATGCAAGACATTCACAAACCAGCGTAGGTGTGAAATGATGACGGTGTGCCGGTTGTTGTGCGGGAAAGGCGGTTCTGCGGCGGTGTGAGTGCGGGCTGAGAGCGGAAGCCGCCTAGTAAGGGTTAACGGCGGAGCGCGTCCCCGGCACCACGAACCGGGAGCTGGTGTGTGCGCGCATCATACCAAGCAGACAGCCGGCACTGCGCCCAACCCGACGGCTCAGGGAGGACCTCCAACGCTCCTCACTAACCACAGTCCGCCGGGCAGCTGGAGATCCCCAGGACCGCGTCTGATGCGCAAACCCGGCGGGGATCCGGGGCAATTTAACAGGCAAATTGGACCCTTTTGAAAGAGTTTCTTAGACCACAGCCGCGTATCATCCACTGTACAGATGTTTTTATTTTATTTAGAAAACGTGTTGGGATACATGGCATATAATATATGCGCGGATTCTAGCTGATGAGTTAACAGAGAAATTAGATTTCTATGCAAAGCTTTAAAGGGGTTTAATTTTTTTCTCCCTTTGGCTACCTGTTTGGTTAATTGAACAAGTGAGCGGTGTTTTTCCTCTGCTGAAATACTGGCAGTAAACACAGATGGAGCTGCGTGTTTGTGACTGAGGCTCTGTGTGTATCTCACGCACACAAACACTCACAGGATCCTTCTCCGGACACCCCCGCGGTGTTTCCTCAAACACGTTAAACGAAAGGCTGTGCACGGCTTGACCTGTCGGTGGTGTTTGGCTGCACGGATCGGGTGCAGTGTGTGTGTGTTTGTGTATGTGTATGTGTGTGTATGTATGTGTTTCGGGTGCTGAAATCAGCGGATCCCCCTCATCCACCAGCTTCTGGTCATTCGTCCGGACTTAAATCAATTGAACTGCATACTGCTCCGTGCAATCATCTTCACCGATGCCTTAATTGCATTTAATATCATTTTGTCATGAATGAAGAACACTTCGGCTGTTGTGGGAGTTATTTTTCTTGGACAAGGTGACGGATTTGGCGGACAGAGAATCGCCTGTTTTTCACACCGCGTTGATGGTATATTTTTTTGAAGGAAATCTCTGAATGATGGACGCGAAGATGAACTCGGAGGTGACACGTCTCGGGAACTCCTTTTAATCGACCGGCAGGTAAGAAGAGGCCGATCCGCAACCGTTAGAGGCCAGTGACAGTACTTTGACTTTGGGTCGTTGCGGGTAAGACGTCCCCGGTACTCCCTCTAGACGCGGTTACGGCGTCCACCAGCCAAACTGATATCATTGAACCGCAAAACCTTCCGAGGCTCACCGTTTGTGCAGCGTCACATGCGCTGACAGCAAGAGAGAAAGATGCTAGTGATCGGATGCACCAGCGTGCGCTGAATGTTTATGCATAAATGTCATTATACAGCAGCGTGTGGTTGACTGCATGCACAACTGTTATGATAAGTAACCTTAAATTATCAGACCCCTTGTGTAGTGATATTGTTGCGCTAAAAATGAGTGCAAACGCAGAGTACGCTATTTAAAGACGAAGAAGAACAACCCAAGTTCAGAGGCAATGCAACAAGGTAATGCCAAGTTATAACCAGGTGTATGTTCAGTCCGGCCAGGCAGGCCTCCACATGCCGGTGTTTATCGTTGGTGTTTACTTGTAGTTTCTAAATATTTATTTTTCCATTTTTTGCGGGGGTCTGGCTAAAGCTGGAAATACACCCCGAAGTGCGAGAAAAGTGAGACGACAGTAATGAATAAAAAATGTGGATTGCTTGGGGATGGATGCGTTATTCGGTAGAAATGGAGGAAAACTGGATGTGGGGCACAGGATATGTAAAGTTAAGCAAAGGCAAAAGTTTCGAGTGTCCGCAGAGACTCTTAAGGACGGTTTTGTTATTGCATGACCAGGCTGAATGTGTTCCTTATTTGAGAAAGAGGCCTGAAAAAAAAATCACAGTACCTCCTTATAAACCCCACCTCCAAAAGCTAAAGGGGACCCTACTGTTCGGTGAAAATGATTTTGTAGGCTGTATTCTGTATTGTTGATTTTGATTTGCCATGTTGGACTGCAGTTGGATGATGATGCTGCTGTTGTTTGTTGGTGTTGCTTCTGACTGAAAAAGAAAAAAAAAACAATCCGAAAGCCAGGAGGGCCAGTAAGAAAACAAGGGGAAGAGCTAAATAGGGATTGGTGGGGGGGGGGCAGAGACTCCCTCAAAATGCCCGCCACTATCAAACAGTGTCCCAACTTCAAGAAAAATGCCTGTAATTCTGAGCAACATGGTCAGGATTCAGTCTATACATTTTGAGATTCGGGTCATCTGACCATGGCAGGAATGATCAGAAGTGATTCCTAAGAGGCCTGAGCCATAAGGCAGGTCGCTAGGTAACGGGCTAAATGAGCTGCGGGATTAATTCATCAGTCTGTTTGGTAAGATCGCTGTCGCAGGGAAAATCTGAATGAGACCTGGGCGGATTGAGCGACGTGTTGCTGTGAGAAGCCTGTCTGGTCGCCACCACGCTGTCAGCTGTGAGTCGGACTGCACACCTCAGGTTTTCCTCTGTACGAGTTCGGCAGCAATTCGTCGCTGCCTTGTCGATTGTAGAATCACAGGTCTTCGCCGTTGCCCCCCCAACTGTGCTGATGCTGCTGGTTTATTGCCACACAGTCACAGACCTCGGACACCCGTCCACGACGCTTGGGTGTTATTGATGTGAGAACGGCGCGTTTGGCAGTCAGCAGCTTCTCGTGTCCCGATGGCCCATATGTTCAACACTGAACCCAAAGGCAGAGATGACTGTCCATTTCCATAGTAACCACCTTTATTGTTCCATATTCTTGCAGTGATCACAACACGACTACGCTGGTTTGGTGGCCAGAGATCCAGCAGTTTAAATTACATGGTAACACTCCCCCCCCCCCTCCGCCCTAAGATACGAAAAGAAAACCGTGTGAGTTTGTAAGTGCTAGAAGCTTAATAGGCTGAAAACATTTAATAACCCTTATTTCAGTGTGCAATTTGAAATGTATAACAGCTGAAATACGTAATCATCTTCTTGTTTGTCGTTTGTAAGGACACACAGATGGTTGAGGAGATATAGTATCCCTGGGAATGTTTGAGGTAAACGTTCTAGGGGAGCATTGAGCAGAGGTTTGCACTGAGAGTGGCCCACGGAACAGAAGTCAGCCTAAGCTGTATTCAGCAGCTCCTTGCTATCTGTTATGTCCATGCTGCCCAACTCTTTATGCCCGTCTCAGCCTGAAAATTGGCATTTTCATTTGTTAGAAATGCAGCAGTTATGTGAAATAGTGGATTAATTTTTTTTCCTTGCTAAAATAGGGAATTGAATTTAACTCGCGTTGCATAATGCATGCTGCAAGAAATATGTCATGTTACGTATTCTTTGAATATTCATTGAAATCACCGTCCTCCCATCTTCTAACCGTTTACCCTGGTCAGGGTGGTGGTGGGTGCCTGTAGTCTGTCCGAGGCAGCATACAGCACCAGGCTGGGGGGGCACCGTGTTGAGTCCTTGTTATCTTAAATAATGAAAGTATATTGGAAGACTTATATTTCCATAAGTGTCTTTAGTATCTAAATGCTGTAATTACATTTTGATGGTAAACAAACTCAGGAGAGAAACACAGAGTTGCACTGCAGAGGTGTCCTTTTACCAGCTGAAGTCAGTATTTTGGGATAATGGGATGTTGGCAGAAACAAAGTAGGTGGGGAAAGATGCCATTCAGCTGACCAGCCATTAACTGTCCAACCAAAAGAGGTCAGACTTGGAACAGCTTCAGAGCTCTTTTGACCTAGGGGGGCAACGGAGCGTGTGCTTTTATCTGAGATTCTACTCTGATGAATTATGCATAGGACAGGTACATTTTACAGTGTACAGATGCTTGTATGATACATAAAAGTTAGATCGGCGATTCAGTGACATCACTTCCTGAATTGGGGAACTCTGAAGGGATTGGCCTAGAAAAGGGGGGAGGGGCAGTTGAAATGGCTTTGAAGTCCAAGACGTCAGTGTGTGGAGCTGGAGGAGTGTTTGAAGTGAGGTTTCTCCTCTTCTCATCTTGGAGAGAGGTGCACCGCTCCTGCGATGGGAGGAGAGTGGCAGTGCCCACGTCCGGTGGGAGGGGGCAGGGAGTTGGCCTGGAGTCTCTGAAGCTAGTGCAGATGTGAGGTATGAAAAGCAGGCGGTGTACAGAGGAAGTGACATCACTCTCTGGTTTAGTGGGTCCACACAAGACTATTCAGGTGAATTGTGTTTTGCTGGAGGTCTGTAATTTTTTTTTACATTCTGGGGACCATTTTTCAGGTTCGCACAAAGATTTGTGAAATCAATCAAAAAACTAAAAATGGCAAAAGTCTTCTATTTTATTTGGTTACTTATGGTTACGGTTAGGGCTGGGTAGGGGTAAGGGTGTCATGTTTGGATTAGAGCTTTCCTCATAAAAATAAATGGAGAGTCCCCACAAACATATAGTTACAAACCTGTGTGTGTGTGTGTGTGTGTGTGTGTGTGTATACAGAGTGTGGCCCGCATTCCTTGTCATGCTGGTAATAAATTGCTTGTGACTCATGGCTATGAGTAAGGGAAACACTGTTTGTTACAGTTAACACACAGCATCAGGCTTCCATGGCCTTTCTGACGGACCCTCTCAGTGCATCAGCTGTGTTTGGGCTCCTGCTCCGCCCTCCTGCTCTGCCCTCCTGCTGCCATCGCATTTGAAGTGTGCCCTTGACACCGCCCCGGGGTCGTGTCACGGCCGGCACTGCACAGACACTGACAAGCCCCACGTGGGGATATCGGACAATGCGTCAGACAGTCAGGGTGCAAGATCTGCCTTTCCGGACCACTCTGTATTTTTTAAGAATCTACATAAGTTGTGCTGAGCGGCAGGCTGCTTCCAGACAGCAGTACACAAGAACCAGGTGAAGCTAGAGACACTGGAAATGACCAGAAACCAGCCAGGTAGAAGATGGCAGCGACTTTCTAATGCCAGGGATGATCGTCAACTTATCCAGCAGTCTCATAAATAAGAGGATGACCTCAAGTGGTCTTGAAAAAGTACAGGTGACATTAAGTGGTGTGAAGTGCACTGCTAGGACAGTTTGTATCAGGCTCCCAGAAGTGGAACTGAAGTTCCATAAAGCAAGGAAGAAGCCCTTCATTAATGAGAAACAGGGAAGAGTCGGACTTGAAATGTATATTTTACAAAAACCATGCCCATAAATTGAGAGAGTGAAACTGAAAATTTTGCTGTGATCTCTGAATTTTTCCAGAGCTGTATTTATAAGGAGTCTGCATTGCTCCAGAAAGCTGTTTAGAGTGGGATTGGGGGAGCCATTGGAGAAGAGGCACCTGCCCATGACAATGGGTGACAGCAGGGGAACAGCAGAAAGTGACCTTTGTTCTCCGTGACGCACATGTTGGAATTGAAGGTGGGCTGAGACCTCAAGCTAGGTGGTTCACATGATGGAAAACAGACCTCCTGATTTATCAAGCTCCATTTTTTCTCTCTTCCCCCAAGGGTTAGGAAATTGTAATTTTCAATTGACTGCTATTGCATCCAAAGTGTGGGTGGTCTTTGTTTTTGCTAAGCAGTCTTAAGTCACCCCAGGTATCAGCTGAAAAGCATTACGCTCGCAGTGCTATCTCCCCTTCATGTGCCTTTTGAATGAAGTCCGTCGACGCTCTGTTGCAGCCAGTGAGTCGGTCATGCATGGTGGTTTGAACCATCGTCGCTCACACAGAGGAGCCTGTGAACATCTCAGACGCCACGAGTGTGACTCTAAGAAGCTGTGGTCTGCAGCTTGGGAAACGAAACACATGGAGTACACTGAAATGGATACGCTTGTATAACGCACAGACTATTATACTACTTGTTTTTAAAAATAATGATTATAGTTCAAAGAAGAATACATTAATTTAGTGTGTTCTGAAGAAAGCCCTATCTTAGACTCCATCTTCATATTTATTTTACGTTTTATTTATTTATTTTTTTCTTTCTGCTCTTTGCCATGGAAACAACACAGATGTTCTCACTCGGCTGCTAACAGGAAGCAGCTTCTCATCAAGGTGAAGATGGTGCGTGTCATACACCGAATTGCAGAACAGCCAAAGGATGCATAATGACAGAGAGAGAGACTTTGCACACCCACAGTGTGCAATTTCTAATGAATTTGGGGAATTGTATTCCTCCAGGAAGAATGCTCTTCAGTCTGTGGTTCATATTGAGCCCGTGTTTCCGTGATGGGTGTTTCCAGAAAATTCTCAAGTTACAGGTCAATTGCTATGTTGGAACTCGTTGTACCTATTTCAGTCATGATTCACGAATGTGATACAAAAAAAAAATTATTTTAATAATTTAAATATACAGCCATGCGGCGGTGCAGCTGCAGCAAATGCCTTGTTAATTAGTGCCTGGGGTCGGTGTGACGAGTGATGGGGTCTCAGAACGAGGTATGGACACGCAGAATTAGTTTCGTAAATAAATTTGGAACAGTCTTTCAGGTGCAGCACAGCGGCTAAGATTTTAGGCTTGCCATGCCTCTGGCCTGGTGTCACTGCACCGGCTGGTCCGTTTGCCGCACCTGGGTCCTGTTTCTGGGAGACGGGAACCAGCTGGCTGGATCAGGGGTGATTGGGGGGGGGGGGTCAGTAAGCAGGCAGCACTGGCCCACCCCCGCCACGGGGCGCTCGTTTTTCAGAACGGCCTGCTGGGAAACGGATTGAATTACTGCGGCTCCGAAACTCTTTGCTGGTGCTGGTGGTTCTTGTGCTTTTATTTGCCGGTATCGAGATTACGCTATAAAGCAAATGTTTTACTGTTACGCGTTACACAAACGTTTTCTGTGCGTTTTATTAAGATCATTCTTTCACCTTTCAGACTAGAAGCCTGCCCAGTTACTCAGTGAGATTAAAATACGCGCCTTAATCAGTATTTTTACTTCCTCTGTGTGCCACCAATCTGGCTTCATGTACACCAAGTGTCAGATCCCACTTTATGGGCCTTGGGGTTTGGCTTTTGCTGTGTTTTAGCCAAATTTCACCCTTTTCCTTACAGCTAGAATAACCTGTCATAAGATTAATTATGAAAAGTACGCAGTTAAGCACAAAACAAAGCCCTTGAGCTTGAAGCTGATATTATGATGTGGAGTTTTTAAATAATCTCCCCAAAGAGAAGAAACAGAAACACAGGTGCAGAGCAGTTGGTTCTCTGTGACACTCTGTGTCTAGTTTTGCTTCCTGTTTGTGTCTCAGTGAGTTCGGTGGGGGGGGGGGTTGTGGCGCTGACAGCTGTGTGCACACGCTACAGTTGCGTCCTGCTTCCTCACCTATTCCAGCTGCCTCTTCCCTCCCGTCTGGGGCATCAGAAAGGTCCCTCTCCCATCTGTGATCCTGGGGCATCTTGCTAGGACCTCCTCTTGGTGCAGCGATTAATCAGCTACTTAATGTGTCCCTTAGGTGATAATTTAGATGTCTGCTCCAGAGCTGCACAAGACCCAAGGTTGGGTGACTCAGAAGACAGGGAACTTCTGGCTTCTGGAAACAAATATTCATAGAGATGGATGACTGTTAGATATTAACTATGATGTTGTTCTGTATTTTGTTATATATATATATATTTTTTTTTGCATGTAGTTTGCATCGTCTCCCTGTGTCGCCTGGGTTTTTGCCTGCGCGGCGACGGTGTGCTGCTTGTGGACGTGGGTGACTGTGAGTGTCCCTCAGCATGAGACTCTGTGACGGCGCGTTACTGCTGGGGTATGCCCTAGGTCCTGTCAGATTAGCTGTCTGCCTGTGGCATTCACTTCTTGCTTTCAAAATAGGAAAACAATTTTGTGAGTAAGGCTCGTTCAACATCAACATGACGCCATTAACTGTCCACCCAAAAGAGGTCAGACTTGGAACAGCTTGGAATATGCTGTGTAAAACACACCCCCACACTGCTGGGCCTTTGAGGAAGGTGGGCGGGGATGTGCTGCAGGCCCCCCCATACCTGTGTTGCATCAGTAGCTTCTGGACACCCCCTCCCCCCACACACACACACACACACACACACACGACTCACTCTCTTTCTGTTTACAGCAGTGCTTCCCAATCCTGTCCTTGAAGACCCACAGCCAGTCCTTCCAAACTCTCTACCAGTCAGTCCACATTTTTTGCTCCCTCCCATCTCCTGGTAGGGAGCAAAAATGTGGACTGTCTGTAGGCTCAGCAGTCGTTTCTGAAACCAGCTTCGTGTGGGACTCCTGGTGGGGCTCAATACAGAGACACTCCACATCCACTAAAAAAAAAAACTGAAAAACAGGGATTTGGGGTCTCAGTCTGGTGGTCTGAACTGAACATTATAGTGATGCAGGTTTTGTGGTAAAAGGTTAATTTTCTTTTTCCTATGATAGATTTCGTCAATGAAACCTCAGGTTCTTTTAGTTGAATGAGGCAGGTTCCTTAAGCTTAAGCAGTTTATTAAGACAGAATGAAGATGTTACAGAAAGATGTTTCACACGGCCGGTTCACTGTCTGTCTGTGTCTGTTTGTGCCTGATTCTGCCCCCACTGAGGGAAGCAGGCCCTTTATCTATGGTCTACATACAGACTCCTGGAGCCAGGGGGTCAGACGGCCTTGGTGAGAGTAAGTAGTATGAGATAGACAAAGAACATGATGAGCGAGTAGCAAGGACAGAAAAAAATATGAAAATAAAAAGTATGAAAGCTTTAAATGAATGAACTAAATGAACATAATTAAATAACTACAAATTAACTAGGGAAATCCCTCAGCTACAATGTTTAAACCAGTTAATGTGACTGAAGGTGCACTGGTGATGGCATGGAGGGCTAGCTTGAAGTCACATCCCCCACGGGGGGTCAGCGGGGATTTATTTCCCTCTGCGGGGGGTGGGGGGAGGGGCCTTACAGCTTTGAATATTCAAATAAGACGTTATTTGCGTTTGGCGTTTTCTTGTCCTCCTTCCTCTCAGCCACTGGCTGTCTCTCTCTCCTCTGTCCCCCGTCTATCTCACACTACATCTGCCCTCTGCCCCTCGCCTCCCTACCTTTTCTCTCACACCTAAATGTTTCCCTTTGCCACTGCATTGTCTTAACCACTCTGCCACCTTGTGGCCAATTAAAGGGCAGTTATTTGGTCTTACAGCACCTTTTTCAAAAGAAACATGATGCTGTATTTTTCCCCATGGGATAATGAAACAAAACGAACAAGCTTTATTTGCAAAGGTACACTGCAATGCTTCTTTTTGCGGACCCCATCTAACTCTCCATAGTTTGGGGTCACAGTGAATGGGTAGCTAACATCCAGCAGCCCTGGAGTTGGGGGTTAAGGGCTTTGCTCAAGGGCTCACAGACATGTGACTGTTCTGTGTCACCTGTCCCCATCTTTCTCTCTGTGAGGCAGACACAGGTGAGAGCAGCTTGGAGGTCAGGACGCAGTCAGCCACCATCCCTGGATCATCTGGGTAATAAGAGCCCACTGGAGGCATCATTCTGCCAATTCTGGGATTCAAACCAACAACTGTCTGATTGTGGCTACAAAGCCCTATCCCACTAAATCACACACTGCTCCATTTCAACATATCCCAGACTGTGTTCTTTTTTTTGGATTAAGCTTAGCTTGGTGGTGGCATGATGGTTAAGGGAGCGTGCTTGTGATTGAAAGGTTGCTAGTTTGAATCCCTGATTAGCAAGGTACCACTCCACAGGTGCTATGTGATAGCTGCCCACTGCTATGTCACATATGGGTTAAATGCAGAGGATACATTTTATTATGTGCTGTGCCGTGTCAGCAGTGACAATTAATCAAAGCTCTGTTGGCCTTAAACACACAGGAGGGTTTATGTGTGTGTTAAAGGGTATTTATTCTGTCTGGATGTAGTTTTCCCTTTCAGTTTGAACGTACTGTGCCCAGTATTCTGAAGACTTCACTTTTATTGTTTCATATGTTTAGTAGGACTAATAATCCTGATTGTATTGACTTTAGTCATACCCCTTCTTGTGATAATTCTCTAATCAGTGTTTTGTGTGTTTACAGAAAGCTTCGCAGCGAATCTTTTGTGCACCAGTACACTGCATCCGCGGAGCCCCCTGGAGGTAACTGGCTGTCACTGCAGCAGTGTGGAAAAGGCTGTCCCAGGCTGCATCGTTGGATGGCCACCAGTCTAAACCAGTGCAACACTCATGAGCTGAACTGTAAGGTGGGATGGTCACCCAGCGAGGGCATACTCTTGATCCTTCATCGTGACCCTGCTGTGATCCCACTTTCTCTTTGCTACACCGACCTGTGTAGGGAATTTATCCAGCAGCTGGCAGGGTGAACAGTGGGGTGGAGTCTCAGTCACAGCATATGGAGGTCAAAAGTCACGTCATTGCGGACGTGGGTCTAGCGTCTGCAGGTGAGATACGTGCCTGATCTCCATGGAGGTGACCTTGCATTTATGATTGAATGTCAAATTGTGGCACCTGTCAGGACGGGCTTGTGTTCTAAACACTTAATGCAGCCGACAGCCAGCGAGGCTGCCCGCCACGGTCGTCCCGTCAGGTGATCCGGCTCTTTCGTGCTCCCAGCAGATGCCCAGAGCTGCCTAGTTAGCAAGCAGCTTGCGGCGCGGATCGTGGAGCTGCAGGAAAGGCAGCGAACCCTGCAGGCCCTGCTGGAGAGCCGACTCGGGGAGCTGAGATGGGTCTGTCTGCTGGAGGCGGTCAGTGTCGGATCTGCGCACGTGTGTGTTGCAGTGGCAGAATTACTGTACACTGGGCCATGGGGCAAAAATGGGCCGTGTTGCCCCCCCCCCCCCTTTCCAAATTCACACCTAGGGACTGCCTATGTCAGTTGCTGATGATGAAACTTAAATAGCGTCCAAATAACATACCCATTGTGCACTGCAACAGTTAGCAAATTCCTTTGCTTTTTTCATTAAATACACACCTACACAGCATAGTTTGACTACAAAAATTACAAACTGTTGCATTTCAAAATTGTTTTAAGTGCAGATACTCCTCTACTAACTAATGAGAAACGTTCTGAATGGCCGATCGTAACTTGAAATGTTCGTAAGTCATTATGCAACATCATTTTAATGGTATACACAAGTACGTAGAACTAGGATGCTGTGTGCAGCGGGAGTAGCAGCCAGAAGTCGTTCTAGGTGGATTTGGAGCGCAGACAAGAAACAGGAGCCCAATGAACACAATTTGGACTTACAGTCCTCTTCATTTGTATGTCTGAAAGTTCGTAAGTTAAAAGTTCATGAGTAGAGGAGCGTCTGTTTTGAACTTTTTTTTTTTTGTGACTCCCACCATAATGAGATTGTATACCTGATAATGAGATATAAAAGTAGCATGTCACGTGTTTATATAATATGCATGATGTTTGAATCCTCCCAAATGTTTTGCATGCATGTGAGATTTGCAGTTGGGGGGTGGGGGCACTCAGGCAGCTGCCAGTGCAGCCCTGGTGTGTAGAATCTTTCAGGAAACACCTCATCTTTGTTTTAAGCATCAGAAAATGGCAGGACAGTTTGTCCGGATGCATCCTTGTCTGTTGGCTGAATACATATGACCTCCCGCTGTGGCAGAGGAGAACAGAATCAGAATAGCCGCTCCATATATCACAAGGGCACTTTGCTGTTATTTCTCTAACCAGAAAGGATTCAGGGATATAACATTTAAATGTCACATTTGCAGTGAAATTCATACCTGTGCGTTAACTTGTACAGCTGTTGTATAGCTACATTTTCCTGACAGCTGAATGTTACTCTTGAAATGTCAGATGACGTTGGATATTTGACACAACACTAGAGACGGCGAGATAAACAATTGTGCAAGCAATGGAAAGACTGCTAAAGCCATAAGTGTGGGTAGGGCCTGACAGATGTATTGCACAATGTTTTCCTTTGTTATTCTTTATTTTTAGCATGTGGGTTACTTGAATGTCTGGCATAAGAGTGTTTACTGTAACAAGCACTATACAGTGGGCCGAACATACAGTTAATTCTGTAGTATGTGTAACATTACAACATGTGGTTAGATAAAGTGGTAGGTGACTGTAGCAATAGTATATTATGTAATACTGGCAGTGTAGTATTAATGTTAAAGTGCCTGAATAAGTACCTACTGAGTTGTCACATGACCTTTGGAATCAGACTGGCTGGGTGATTATGGTCTTGACCCATTTACCAGCAGGGAGGAAAAATGTTACAAAGTTGTGGAAAATAGTGTTTTTTTTGTTGTTCTGTTACTATGGGATGTTTCCAGAAGCTGACTGGAGAGCTTCCCAGTGAGTTTCCCTTGGGAGAAGGGGAAAAGGCTCCCCTTGTGCAGAACAGAACGTCAGAGTCCCACTGCGTTCCTGCTCAGAAGGACGAGGTGAGTGACCTGTGCCGATCTTCCTCCAGGGGTGGTGTGGAGGTGCCAGTCAGTGAATATAGTTCAGTCTGTTTTGGTGCCTGATATCGGACAGGAAGAGGCTTCTCAGCGGATGCAGAAAAAGGGCCTGCTCAGTGTCGCCCTCCGTAGGCAGAAAGAGGCACAGCAACAAGGCAGACGGACTGTCCATCGTGGCTGCCACACAGGTAGCGAATTCCCAGTCACTGTCAATGTCTGTTTGAGTCGGCAGGTGTGACCAGCAGTGATGGGATGAGTGAGAGGAGGCTGTCAGGTGCTTAAACAAACTGTGTGTGTGTGTGTGTGTGTGTGGATTATGTCCGTATTATATTGTGGGGACCAAATGTCCCCTCCATGTAATAAAAACCTGTAATTTTGACATTCTGGGGACCATTTTTCAGGTCCCCACAAAGATCTGGGAATGCAATCAAAAAAATTAAAATGCCAAAAGTCTCACATTTTGTTTGGTCACTTATGGTTAAGGTTAGGGCTGGGTAGGGGTTAAGGTCGTCATGTTGAGATTAGAGTTTTCCCATAGGAATGAATGGAGAGTCCCCACAATGATATAATTATAAACCTGTGTGTGCGTCTCCACAGATGAAGTAATGAAGACAGACCTGTCTGCACTGAACTGCACAGGACAGGACCACGGTGAGCTGGCCAGTCACGCACAAAGTTCACATAGAAGAAACACAAACATTGGCTGTGCATTTCATCACGGTCTGAGCCTTTTATTTCTGCAACTCAACACTGGCATGTAATTGGCTCAGAGTGTCCAGAGTGTGTGTGTGATTGGAAGGACGCCAAATGCTAGTCCCACACTCACCAGAGTGATTTCACCAGTGGGTCCCTGGATGAAGCCCCTAACTCCTCAGTTGCTCCAGGGACTGGCTGACCCAGGTTTCCAAAATGTGTGTCATTTTGGATAAAAATCTGCTAAATAATTTATATGTAATGTGTAATTAGAATTCTGCCAGTAATGCGTAGAGCGAGGGCTGCTGTGGAGGATATCCGCTGTTAGCTTTGTGGCTAAGCCAAGACACCCTGAACCAGCCTTTTAAGCCAAACAGGCTCTCAGCTACATTGTCAGCCTCACGTTTGCTTCTGCTGTTCATTCTTGGAGGTTCTGAATGAGTTTCACTTCCTCCTGTGCAGGGGAGTGGTCCCCTAGCCCCGCCCAGGACCACCAACTGGCCTCCGGCCCGTGCATGACCCCGGGGAGCCCTGACAAGCGGGTCTGCAGGAAGCCTTCTCCTGTGGAGGCCTATGGCGAGATGAGGCCCCGCCGAGGCTCCATAGCCAGCTCCGACAGGTAGGGGGCGCCAAACACAGGGAAGTACCAGGAAAACACAAAACACATCCGCATGCCTGAAGGAGATTGCTGCATCACTGTGACACCTTCTGACATGACCAGGTGACATTCCAGCTCTGATCTTTGTCTGATAATTGAAGAGCAAACTTTTGTAACTCACTCAGACCTCAGGTAATCCAACAAAGAATTTTCATCAAATTGCCCAAAACTCACTTAGTCTACATACGTTTCCTCAAAAACGTATTGTGTGGACTGAGTTTTGCAAATTTGCGCTTCAGTTGAAAGTTCCAATTTTGCGGCTCGACGAATTTGCTACCCCTACTCCTGTTTTTTTATACACTGACATTAACAAGTAGTCATGTTCTTATTAACGGCCAGGGTTGTCTTCTCTTTTATCACCTAAGAATCTTCAGTTTCCCACGATGCTTTTGTGCTATGAATAGAGGAGGAGCAGTTTGGGGTAGGATCCTGTCATAATTACATTTTGGGTGAATTCCCCTGTGACCGCAGCTCGCTCTACGTCCACAGCCCGAGTCAGTCCCTCGCTCAGGGCGCGTCCAACACAGAGGGCAGGAGTGTCCCCGCTACACCCCTGTTGTCCCGGCCTGTGCTCAGCAGCGTCCCCTGGAGGTGAGACTCGCCTCCACTACGGCTTTAATAGTCTGACTGGCAGAGCAGTAGTGAGGTAACCTGGACCTGACTGCTGGACAGAGGTGTCACTACAGATTTTGGGCCCCATGAAAGGATCCCAAAATATGTTCCACATTTTTTAGGGCTCCTGTCACTCACCTATAAAACATTAATTTCCAAAGGAAATCTCCCCCCTTCTTCGCTTTCTTAGGTCAGAAGTTTTGGGTGGACCTGGGGCAGAGTGGACTGCAGATGGCCTGGAGTTTTCTCAGGGGGTGGGTCCATTTCCTGGCCCGGTCCAGCACGGGGGGGCCAAGGCACGTCGCAGTACCAGCTCGGAGGCCTTGTTGGATCGTTCTGCCTACATGGAGGAGGGACGGCGCCGGGCCGGGATGCCGCCACGGGGCGGGCCCTATCGAAGCTCTGAGACTCTGACGGATGGGCGATCCCGGCGCGGAGTCGCCGACGTCTCGGCAGGGCAAGGCAGGGCACGACCGCCATTGGCCAGCCGCACAGTGGGAGGGGCCCACGGCTCCGCTCTCACTGACTGCATGTGGAGTAGGCGGCCGAAGGCACCAACCCAGCCGCACCGCCAGCGGCAGCCATCGGGGGGACCCGAGGACCGGTCCTCTCCAGGGTCAACCCCCAATGCACCTACTGGTGACGGTTGCGCCCCCCCTGCTCATGGCCTGCCGGGGGAGCTGCGCCGGGCCAAGGTGACCAGGACCAAGTCCTGTGGGCCTCTTCTCTCGCAGCACCAGCAGGGGGTGCTCTTGTGCTCAGGACACCCTGACTCGCCCCTCGGCGGGCCCCCGCTCGCCCGCAGGCCCCTGCGTTTCCCGAGCGCCGATGGCCCCCCACGCGGTCTGCACAAGGCCCTGGCGCTTGAGGGCCTCAGAGACTGGTACCTGAGGAATAGCCTGAGCCACATGACGAGCGCCAGCTCTGGCCTGCCCCAGCGACCCAACCCCTCCCTGCATGGCTCTCACCCTCACCCACTGACACACCAGTCCCAGTCCCTGCAGTCTGAACAGGCCTACCTGCATCTACACAGCCCGCAGGTGCACCTGTCGGCAACGTTTCATGGACACCTGCTGCATGGCAGGTAACTGACCACCACCTGAGGTCTGTGTGTGTGTGTGTGTGTGTGCGTGTGTGTGTGTGGAGTATGAACGTTCTAATCTTTCTGTTTAATTTCTCTTTGCTCAGGTCAATGGAGTTCTCGCTGTACCAGGACCTTGACTCCAGTGCTGATTCACCTGCTCCCGGGACTTTGGTTTAAGACGCAAATGAGTCCCTGAACATGCAGACTCACATTAAGGGGTGGGATATACCCAGGAATAGCAAGTGGCGGGGGGGGGGGGATCAGCATTCCCGCCCCATCTGCAGATCAGAAATGACCCACCCCCCACCAGAGTTTATGGATAACCCTACAAAATCAAGTGTGTGTGTGTGTGTGGTGGGGGGGTTGTCCTGAAGACAGTGAAGAACTTCGGAGGTAAACCCCACCTTTCCAAGTCCATTGCCACTTCATTAAAAAATGTCTGTGTATTAGATGTGTAGAGCTGAAGGTGGTTCAGCCAGATGCAGATAGGATGCAGATGAATGATGCACAGTAATTACGATATAGACCGAAGTAGGTCCATGTTACTTTAGAAGTGAACAAAAACATCAATACTTTAATGTGACATACATATATACAGCTGTGTGTTTAATCAATAAACATTTTTATTTTGTCAAGCCTTCGCTATTCAGTAAGGTGCACGCATTGCGTGTGGTTGGACACTAGGGGGCAGTCTAAACCCACTCATCTGAGCGGACTTTATTAGAGGCGTCAAATTTTCCATATTTATGAATTTCGGCCTTGTGTATTTCGCCGGGGAGGTGAAGCCTGCTTTCTGGAAGGGTGGTGTTGTATTACCAACCTCTGACGCTGGTATGAAGGCAGGTCGGGAAATTATGCATTTTATTCCGTTTCACTCACTGATTGGTTAAGTGCTTCCAAGCAGCTGCGCAGAAATATGTTAATATGTATGTAAAACCTACAGAAAGATAATGTTTAAAAATATATAATGTTGAAATATATATATATGACTATATTTATGATAGGATAACTGAAACAGTTGTTTAATCCATCTAAATGCAAATTATTTGTAGCTTTGGAGAAATCCAATCTAGATAAATTATAGGAATATTTTGGCGCGTGTTGAGAGATTTATAAATTAGAGAAAGACTGTCTGAATATATCGCCAGAAGCGCATCGTGTAAAAGGTGCATTTCGATATTTCTAATTAGTAGATTTTATTTTTGTTAAAACATTCTCTAAATAAAGTTTACCTTCACCCATCAACAATAAATACATTTTGGCGGAAGTAATGAATAACATGAATTAGTTTCTGTGTATGCAATGTACGTCAGCGTTTTCTCGCTTTTTTAATGAAGTGTCTTGTTCAATTAAAAATGGCTTATCTATGTAAAAGAGTTGTGAGTTTTCTATTTCCCAAGCAGACACACCTGGGAGGTTTTGTGTCTCGACCGCAGACGTATGAACTCAAACTTGAGGTGAAATGTAACATAATCAGTAATAAACATGCCAAACATGTCTGCAGTTTTTACGGCCGGGGCACTTGAAAAGAGCGAAAGCACAGTGTTTAACCTGCTAAATTAAATTCATCGTAGTCCGCAGACAGGCCTACCGTGGCTAAATAGTGATGGTTATTTTGGACGGACATTTCTGTTATACGTCTGTGTCGTATTAAAACGAATGTAGCACAGCTGCAGAATAATCGCAAAGCGTTTCCAAGAAGCGGCAGGTCCGGTGGCGCAACGCAAAGTCAGAAGCAGATCCTGGGGAGGGACGAGTTCTGCCCCTCCCCGCGTAAAACACCCTGTTTTCAAAGTGTGTTTCCAACCGAGACGCCATATTGTCCAGGGTGTTTCAGGGCCCGCTTGCGGACTTTGCGGTATCCAGACCGGATGATTTCTGCATGAATTCCGAAGTCGGCGAGGCTGTTGGACCTTCGCTGTTCGCTGAGTCTCTTTAGCTCTGCCGCGACACGGAGCCTTTTAAACAACCTGTGGATAATCCGGGACCTTTGCGGACTTCAAGCGGGTGGGTACTGCCGCAAAAAGCCGCCCCCATGTGTTTACTGCATACTAAAACTTCGTCGTAGGTATAGACGAAACTCTAAAAAGTTGTGCTGAAGTTGACGCTCTGCTTTGTTAAAGCGGTCACATTTAGTGCAATTTTAGTTGTCCCCCCTCCCCCCAAAACAAACAAACAAAAAAGAGATAAACCTCTACTCAAGCACGCATAATAAGGGAATGGCAGAATGTTTTGAGTCGGAGCCAGTGTATCGCACTGCCGGAGTGACAGCGGCCGTCGTTGCCGGTGACTGTCACTGTCACATACGGGGGACGTTCGGCTTCACGGGCAGCCGCCGGCCGCAGGGAGCCTTTATCCCGGCGCTGTTTACATTGCGCTGGGGAAAATATTCCGAGTTGCGAAACGGCAAGAAAGGCAGCGGTGGTTTTTATACTATCAGGATTTATACTGTGCGGAAAAACGCAGACGGCGTACTATACTCTCGCTCTTGTTCTGCGGGGAAAAAGGCATTTTACCTTCGCGCACGTCCTTTCACTTCAGTCTCTTCATCTAAGTTCTGACAGGTGCATGTGTCTATATTAGTATATATGGGATCGCTTGTTGTTTTTAAGTCATTAGTTTTATATAAGAAAAACCACACTATTAACCATACAATTGTTACTTAGATTTATTATTCAGGTTATATATTTAATTTATTATTATTATGTATTTTATTGTTTGTTTTGGCCATTTGTAACTATATTTGAACAGCGCTTTATATATAAAGTATTACTCACTTATCTGACATTTACTTTATTTTCGTATTGAATGTAGCTGTCAGTGAGCTGTAGTCGCTCACTTTTTACCTGCACTAACTTTGTTTTGCGTTCGGAGTCAGTGGCGCATGATGCTGTATTTCGTGTCACGGTGTGTTTCTCTACTGGACTGAAGGTTGGAAGATGGATGTGTGGATATTCCCGAAGAACGAAGAACTTTATCATTACCATCAGGTGTTTTCCAGAAACTTGGCTGAATACCTTATGCATTCTGAAAACTATTGTGTAATAAGCTGGGAAAATGCGCCGTTTAGAACTGAACTTGGAAAGTTTTGGATTAGGTTTTTTTAAAGTTGGGTTTTCAGATTCCCCGCTGGAGAGAAACTTTGAGGTTATATCGCTGTCTTGGGGCCTGTCTTGCTCACATGTTAGCCTCTGGCGTTTCTGCTAGCTTTGCGTGTTTTACTGTTGGAAGGATTTTTCTGAGTGTTCGTAAAGCTTTGTGGCCGCATGACGGCAGTTCCTGTGGTGACTGAGAGACAGACAGCAGTCCAACTTCCTCTTTGGGTGGCAATTGAGGAGGTGGGGGTAGTCAGACTCATATCAGCGGTGTGGAGATTCGAGGCTGAGAACCACTGGCTGTGCAAAAAACGTCAGGTTTGATGAACCAGCCTCCTTAGTATAAGTGTGCTTTTGTCTGTTTTAAAACTAAATGTTGTGCACAGTTTTGATTTGCTGGTTTGCTGCGTTGCCGGCGGTCTGTACTCCTGCCACATTGACACTACATATTTCCCTTTCAGCCTCAACTTGCCGGTCACACACAGCGCGCAGCTTGGCCTCTGAACATCTCGGCCGCTTTGAGGACAGCCCCTGCACCGTCGCTGTCAGGTCAGTTCAGAGGGACACTCTATACACACGTCTGACACACGTTTACTAACCTAGAGCCAAGATGTGCTGAAAGCAGCTCGGCATTTAGCATGAAAGTATCTTTTAATATTATGTCACTGTCAAGCATGCTTTATAAACATCTTCAGGCTGATCTTGTAATACCAGAATACAGCAAATGTGTGTTTGTCTGGGAGGAATCCTGTGACTATTCTGTGTAAGGCAGTAGATGCTTGTGCTTGATGTTAATAAAATCAGTTTTGAAAAAAGCGATCTCCTGCTAATTGGTTCCAAATCAATAGCCTCTCCCCATAACACCTTTGGTTTGGAGATCGATGGCACTTCACCCACTGCACATAATCTTGGTGATTCTCTTCCCACCTTTGAAGATCTCATAGACCCCCTATCTAAGATGGCTTTCTTTACTTTGTCACCTCCGCAGCATTACACGCCTTCATCCTGCACTCAACACCAAGGATGCTAAAATGCTCATTCGGGCCTTTATCGCATCCCAGTTACATTATTGCAGTACTCTCTTCATTGGTCTTCCAGCTAAGTTCATTGTTCGGTTGCAGTTTATTCAAAACTGTACAGTGTGAATGTTCACCCACACTAAACGCTTGGCATACATCACCCCTATCCGCCATAACCTCCACTGGCTCCCTATTCTATATCACATACAATGTAAACTCACTGTCGTACAGAATGACTTCAGCCTTGCTCTCCCATTCGCAGTCATAGATCATCACTTTCCGCTCTATTGTCTCTCCCGAGATTTAAATTTACCACCATTTAGCTTTGCAGCTCCTAAATTGTTCCCTCCCCCAGAGCCTGTGAAACTGCTTCCCTCCCCATATTCTAGCCCCATCTCCCCACTCTCTGCTACGCCTCCTTTCCTGATCATTTTGTTCATTCTGATTGAATTAGTCTGTTGTCTTTATCATAATGCTCGTGATTATGCCGTATTCCATCCATCCATCTATTTGTAATGATTACCTATGGTTATATCAGTCCTCTGAAAAGCGTCCTTTGGTGTTGATGAACGGCTCTACATAAATTAAACTTCTTGTTGCAGTGGTAATATTCGGTTATTGATGGTGATGCCGGTTGCCATTTTGCCTGACGAGCCTTGCGATTCTCTGCCTTGCTGAGCAGTTCGTCCGCGTGCCCAGTGACGGTTGCAGTACCTCGTAGATTAAATGCCCCCATTAGTGCAGCTTGTGCCGTTGTCGGTGGCCCTCAGAGTAGGTCCACGGAGCGTTGGAGCTTCCTCGCTCTCAGAAATGCGACTATAAAGGGAAAGTTATGTCCTGCGTAAAGTCTTAACTTTTGTGAATGTGACTGATCATCTAGTTCTGCTTTGGAAATCCCTGCCCCGTCCCCACATTATGTGTGTGTGGTGACTGATGCTTCAGAGCCGGGGGCCTTTGCTAGCAGCGCAGTCGCACCTCGGTGCCTTCGTGTGCCTGGAGACCGGCAATGTGGATCGCCGCGGTTATTAATAGTTGAGTTCTGCATGAGAAAAGACTCGCCGCTATTTAAGGCCTTGGGACCCAGGGCCCTGGACACCCTGAGCCAGAGGAACAAGCCAGCGATGCTGCCGATCCCCACCCCACCTCCTCACTGCCTCGGGCTTATATCCCCCTGGGGAATGGCTGTTGTACCCTATGAGGAGTATCACCTCAGTGCAGTTTTAGATAGACAGATATCTACAAATACATGTTCAAAGGCACAAGCGGAGAGCCCGTCCAAGGGCTTGAACCAGCAAACTCCCTCCATGTCCTTAATTCTCATGTGATGGTTATATACCAATAATACAGGATGAAACATTTTTAAGTAGGTATACAGTTCTTTTTTGACAGTACTGTTTGGGTCATGTTTAGTCTCTTAGGTGTTCAGAACATCCTTCGTCAGCATTGATGCATTCCTGGAGCTTGTCCCTGACACTGTGACACAGTTTAGCTACCTTGACCACACATTTCCACAACACTGGATTTGGTGACGTGGCAGCATTGACTGACCACCATATTCACCCTTAGAGGACGGGGTTAGTGGCGGCTGAGATTCTGTCTGGCCCTTAGAGGATGGGGTTAATGGCGACTGAGACTCTGTCTGGCCCTTAGAGGACAGGGTTAATGGCGACTGAGACTCTGTCTGGCCCTTAGGGGACGGAGTTAATGGCAACTGAGACTCTGTCTGGCCCTTAGGGGACGGAGTTAATGGCGACTGAGACTCTGTGTGGTCCTTGGGGGACAGGGTTAGCGGCAGCGGAGACTCTGTCTGGCTCTTGGGGGATGGGATTAGCGGCGGCTGAGACTCTATCTGGCCCTTAGGAGATGGGATTAGCCTTAGTTTCAGTTTTCCCTTTTGATTCCTCTATTCTGTTGCACTTCCCCTTGAGTCAGTGCAATTCCCCTGCTGTCTTTGCTGTGCCAGAGGCAACTTAATGAATGTTACTAATGTTCATCTGATGATCGGATTATAAGTTAAAGTCATTAAAACTGCCTCTTGAGAGGCATCCTTTGGGACACTATGCTGTAGCCTGAAATTCTCCAGTATATCTGTGACCAAGATGTTGCAGTTTGCGTCTCTGTGAAATATATGTGACGCAGATTATCCAAAATGATGAACTGGTGGTAATAATAACAATTATATCTGTCTGTCATCTCATAGGCCTAAATTTTGTGTTATGGTTTAATCTTACTAATATAACAAGATCATTCTTTTTTTTTCTTGGTCTGATGGTCAGCTGTGGCATGGCACTGACACCTGTGGCCAGTGATGTGTAGTGCGGTCAGTAGGAAGGGGTTGTCAATGTCGAATTGACTGGACCTTAGACTGGTCAATTTAGATCAATTTAGTTGCGTAAATGGTAAGATTGCATCACACTTCAGGAATCTAAATTTAAACAAATTCCAAATATACATTCATATGGGCTCATTTCTGATTCTTACCTTATTTTTTTACTTGGTTACAAACTGATATGTAAACAAAGTTTAATTTACATATATATTCAAGCACGCAGGACATAATGAACTGTGTGAATCTGGCTGTGCTTGCACAGTTTTTCGGACATATTCATTTTGAGCAGTGTTTCCCAATTTAGTCCTCTGGGACCCACACCCTGTCCGCGTCTGTGCTCCCCCCGAACTCCTCAGTCAGACTCCGCTCCAAGCCGTCACCTGCGGTCAGCGGGCACTGGATTGGGAAACATTGATTCTGTCAATGCATGTTTGCAGTTTGAACGAAGTGGTTGTGATGTTTCATCTCCTAACAGTTTGCATCGTCTGGGACGAGCCTCTGTGCCCCAGTGCCGTGAGCCAGCGGCCGGCCATGTCGTCGCGTGTGTTGCTACGGCAGCAGCTGATGAGGGACCAGGCGCGGGAGCAAGAGCGCCGTGAGGCTCAGCGGCAGGCCTCGGCGGGCCCCCGCGGCACCGCCGGCCCCTCCCCCGCCATTGCCGTTTCCATGGCTTCTCCCACGAGCCGCCCCCCCCCTGCTCAGGTGCCGGTGGAGGTGCTCAAGGTATGATAGACGAGTTGCATGTGGTTTCAGCCTGATGAAAGTGGAGCTTGAGAAGACTGTTTGTGGACAAATAAAATTAGTAACGTTTAAGTTAGTCATCACTCAAGGTTTCCAGATTCATTTCATTATTCTGAAAAATTATGTCTATTTAATTCACCACCTGTTTCAACTGAGATTTAACATATTACTTTGTTGCCCCCTGGTGGATGCTTGTTTTATGAATCATGGACACAAGACCAGAAGAGAGAGATCTCAGAACTGGTAGTGGGTGGGATTAAACCTCAGTTGATCGTTTATCGGATTAGCCCACTTCCTGGTGGTTCTTTTTGGGTTATACTGAGCTGTGAGTGACAGTTCAAGGTAGCTCCACCCACCAAACCTTGTTTTTCTCTAATTAATCTAAAAAAAAAAATTACACTCCCTATAGAGAACCTTGGCTTTGAATTAATCTCAGGCTAGTCAACTTATCCTAATGGGCTGGATGTTCGATTATGATAGGAGAGCCAAACCCTTAGCATTAGCGTCATTCTTATTGTATTCCTCTCTTGGTCACCTGGCAGGTCCAGACCCATCTTGAAAACCCCACCAAGTACCACATCCAACAGGCCCAAAGGCAGCAGGTGAAGCAGTACCTGTCAACCACCCTCGGAACCAAGACAGCCAATCAGGCATTGGTGGCGTCTCTGGCTCCGCAGTCAAGCTCCGCCCCTGAGCCATCACCTGGGGTCAGCAGTGCCCCCAACAGCCCGATGGCCCTGCTCAACCTCGGCTCCAGCAAGGAGGAGGTATTCGTGGTGTCACCCTCTGGTGGCTGTTAACCAACCTACCGGGAAAGGGAAATTCCAGAGACCAGAGTTCAGATTGTTCAGGGAATTTCAAAGAAGATTGCAGTGGTAGACTCCGGATTATAAATGTAACAGTTTTCTCTGTTTTCTCTGAAATTTCAGTTTGAATATGGAATTTGGTCTGTTTTGCAGATTGTTCTGTAACGGTAATTCAGACTCTGCAGGTGTGTTTTAGCACAATGTGTACAAATCTGAGGATATGGTCACATGTTAGCTCATGGGTACAAAATAGTTCGTGACTCTAACAGGAAGGGGAAATAGGGCCACTTTGATTGGGTGGTTCAGGGTGACCGTGATCCTCATTGGACAGAAACAGCGCTACTGTAGAATGAGCAGTAGAAGCAGCCTCAAACAGCTGGTTGGTGAGCTGCCAGCCCTGTCCCTGGAGACAGGCAGACCTTTCTGGCATGGCTGTGTAACCCCACGTATGGAGGTCACCTTCTGAAGGACTGATGTCACACTGGGCTGCCAGATGTCACACCCCAGGCTTAATGACATCGCTGTCCATCACACACGCACTTTTAAAGTCACCACCTAGGTGGCATCATTATAGGTTAATTTCACACAGGCTGAAAAGTACCCTAACTGGACAATTACATGGGGTTAAAATACTCGTAATTTACTTTGTGTGTAAAAATCAGACATCATGTGGAAAATTTAAGTTTTTTTTTCCTAATGAAGTGAAAGTGATTAGTTCTCATACCACAGCACACAAACAACAAAATGTGTCCTCTGCATTTAACCCACACATGACATCATGACATAGCAGAGGGCAGCTGATTCAGCACCTGGGGAGCAAGCAGGTGGCATTACTTACTTAGTGGTACTTTGCTGGTTGGAGATTCGAACCAGCAAACTTTAAATTACAAGTACGCTTCCCTAACCATTAGACCACCACTGCCCCGGTAAGATGTTTGAATATTATACGTTATCTTCATGAAGACTTGTTGATTTTTCCCTTTGACGTCTATTACAGTGAAGACTGTCAGTTGACACATCAGTAGTTCTAATTCCTGACCCTACGGCGTTTTCTCCACCCCCAACCTTCTGCAGATTGATGATGTCATCGATGACATAATCAGCCTTGAATCCAGCTTCAATGATGACATCATAACACTGATAGACTCTGGACTGCAGCTTCCTAACACGGTATGTGGATTGGGCAAATGCTTACTGTGTCACCCTGCCAAAATGCATGGGTATACATCTGTATGAAACGCAATCCCTGTGAGCCTGGGGCCGATTCTGAAAGAGCCATGAGCGCTGGGACCCCAAAGAGCCCCTGGTGATCAGGTCCGTGGTGGAAATCCATACCTACTTGTGACATGTGGCTGCTACTCACTGAGAGACTGGCAGAGGATAGGTCAGTGCAGAGAGACTCTGCTGCTCAGGGTAGGAGATTAAACTTCTCGTTGCTTCAAGACCCAAGGAGTCAGACAGAAGAGTATTTAACTGAAAGATGAAGATTTTAGTTTTGCTGCAAGAGCTCGAGAAAAGCAGAAGAAATGCAGAGGTAAATGATTCAGTTTGTCTTAGTGCAGAACTATTATGTTTACATTTGCACATCAGATGTAGACCACCAGAAAGTTCATGGTTGTAAATGAGTGGTTGTTTTATTAGTGTCTGTTGTCATTTTAACTGGGTGATTTCTGCTCATACAGAGGAAGTGTAGCCTACTGCCAATATAACAAACGTTCCATGAATTTCTACTGTAAACTTTGCATAATATACTGTGAAGAAGGAAATAGATTTTGGATTTTTGAAAATTATTTCTTGGATTCACTGTTTCCAACTTTGATGTCTGTCCAAGTAGAGAGCCCTCGCTAGTTTCTTCCATACTTCACACAGAAATGGGGCTATCTGCAAGACTTCTGCGAGGTCAGGCTGCACTCGAGGAGCTTTGTAACAGTCCTGCTGCATTCGCCTCACTTTCGCTCGGACGTGGCTAATTCAATACGGTTTTGTGGCTTTACATGAATGACCCTAGTGAAACGTGTCGGCATATGCGAACATGTCCTCGTTTTACATCTGGAGAGAGTCCTTATGTGACAAGCATGCATATCGCATGTAGTCTATTTTGTTTTCCTCCCCCATTGAATGTTCTACTCAGTGTATTCTGTCTACTCAGTATTGTACTTCATTTTGCATTATAAATATTCAATATATAGTACATTGTGCAGCTGTTTATGAAATCCATGCTAAGTGAGTTAATGAGTAGCAATAGTTTGGGATGGTCATGTAGGCTGTGTGGTATGGGCTCCCGGGCTGCAGCTGCGCTGGGAAATGTGGGTCTCTCTGATGACCGTGACCGCCCTCTCTGATGACCGTGACCGCCCTCTCTGATGACCGTGACCGCCCTCTCTGATGACTGTGACCGCCCTCTCTGATGACCGTGACCGCCCTCTGCAGCTGCCTGTGTCAGGGAACCTCCTGGACGTGTACAGCGGCCCGGGCGGGGCCAACCCAGCCATAACCGTCAGCAACTCCTGCCCTGCTGACCTGCATAACATCAAGAGGGAGCTGTCAGGTAGGGCACCCCTCGCCGCCCCGGCCCCCCACCCCGACCACAGCTGGCTGGCCTTTCATCTTCTGTTTGCTCTCGGTTCCTCTTAGTCCCTTCAGCTGTAGTTCATAATCCCTTGTTCACTCTTTTGAGTAGAATGCTATACCAGGCGCTGCATTAGGGGGTGAAAAATTTTTGACCATTCAAGTAATTTGGTGCATTATGGGAAAAAGTGGTATATTAAGGCCGACCGCATGCTGACCATCTGCGTTCTCCGTTCCTGCCGTGTGTGTGTCACATGGTTCCCTTTCTCTAAATTCAGTCTGATCGTATTCCGTGTCTTTCAGACGTGGAGGCCAAAGCCTTTCTGAAGGAGAGGCAGAAGAAGGACAACCACAATCTCAGTGAGTACAGACCCTGTTCCTTAACCGCTCTGCTCTGCCTCGACCGCACGTTCGCCGGGCTCTCCTGACCCCAGCCGGTCTCTTCTCCCTGCTGCAGTCGAGAGGCGGAGGAGGTTCAACATCAATGACCGCATCAAGGAGCTGGGAGACCTCATTCCGAAATGCGGCGACCCGTGAGTGTCTCCCGGTGTCGTGTTTCTGGTCGGTGCCGCACAATCAGAACCTTCGTTTGTCCTCCACCCAATAAGGTCTCAAATTCAAAAAGAAGTGTTTAGAAATAGAACATTTGCACGACACATATAAAACCAAGACACACAGCAAGACATTCGGAGGCAGGTGGAATGCAGTTTCAGGCAGTTTATTTTCCCCACTGTGCAGGTACATCGTTAAATGAATTAGTTTCAGACGATACAGCGTGCTGTGAAACGGAAATCAGATCCCAGTGAATTGTAGAGATCTGGCACTGAGCCCTTTAAGGATGAAGTAGTTTGGGAAATGGAGTGGAGCGGACGGTTTGTGGCATGTACTCATCTGTCTGTCCCACCCCCCCCCACCCCCCCGCGATTGCCGCAAACACAGCGAGATGCGTTGGAACAAGGGCACCATCCTGAAGGCCTCTGTCGACTACATCCGCAAGCTGCAGAAGGAGCAGCAAAAGGTAAAGGAGGTGGAGGGGCGGCAGAAGAGGCTGGAGCACGCCAACCGGAGTCTCCTGCTGCGTATACAGGTGAGGGGGGAGGGGCAGAGTTCATTTACGGTGGGCGGGATCACTCGTATGAGTGACGGCAGCGGCGCCGAATCAACTCCACGGTTCAATGAAGCGGGATGTAGCGGGCGAATGAGAGCAGAGGCGCGATGTGCAGAAGGGTGACGACTTGCGTCTCCGCGCCTGAATGCATTAACTGGTTTGTCGTGTCTTAAGGAGTTGGAGATGCAAGCCAGGCTGCATGGCCTCCCCACCCCCCTGGCCGCCGCCCTGGCCATGGAACAGGTGGCCCCCCAGCAGCAGGTTGGCCCCACGCCCCCCCAGAGCCTTCTCTTGCTGGATGGGACAGGAGGGGAGACAAAGTCCCTCGCACAGGCCGCCGGCCCCTCCGCTTTCCTCTCTCCCCCCAGCCCCAACCTGGGGGTGGGGGTGACTGTGGGCAGCCCCCTGGACCTGGGAACCCTAAGCTTTGCAGAGCTGGATGAACCACAGGCCAACACGGGTCTGTATACGGGCGTGGGCCTGGAGGACATCCTGATGGATGAGGGCTGCGTCCTGTCCCCCCCCGGGGCTGCCGACCCACTGTTCGCCGCTGTCTCCCCGGGGCCCTCGAAGACCAACAGCAGGAGGAGCAGCATTGACATGGAGGAAGACTTCTGAGCGGCCCCCACAGTAGAGGAGCACGACCATACCTGCTGCCCCCTGCAGACAGTCGAACCAAACTGCAGTTACTCTCAGGACAGCCGGGGGGGGGGGGGGGTCCTGCAGGCTGGTTTTCCAGCGCCTTACCGAATCATCATTTGCTTCTCACACCTGCCTGGATCCAAAACTTAGGAGATGTTAATTTGTGGACTGGGAAGTTAAAAATATGCAGGGAAGCAGGCAGGTGCAGCTGAAACGGCGGGTTTGGTGAAGTACAGAAAGTGTTTTTAATTGTTAGGGCTTGTAATGAGCCAGAGTGAGAGAGAAAGCCCCCCCCCGAGTAAAACTGGGGGCAATGACAAAAGTGACATGCTCAGATTTTATTTTAAAGTGCAGACTGGAATCCAGGTTTGTAATGAAGCCTGTGCGTGTTTGTGTGAGTGTGCGTGTTTGTGTGACATAAAGAGATTTTAGTTACATAACAGCATGATCGACACTTCTACAAGTACAGACAATGCATTTATGCACCCAAATTTGGCATTAAAATGTATATAAATGTATAAATTGTTAACCTATTCCTGGTGGATGGCCTTATATCGGGGGCTGCTGGTGCTCGGACTCCTCTCCTCTCTGCCCCACGGGCCGCCGGCACAGGACAGCCGCTGCTTTCCCCCACAAGCAGGCACAGTGTCACACCTGGCTGACCAGCAGGGGACGCTGTAAGGGCTGCCTGGTGTGTCATGAACTTGGGAGCTAGCTGGCTAGCTAACCTTTTGGGTTTTTATTGGAGGGCGGTGCTCACTGATGTAGTCTGTGAATCAGCACAGGCTACCTGGGTGCTTGGACCTGCGTGCCGATTTCCTGGAGGGGCAAAAAAAAAAATTTTAAAAACCACTAATGCCACAAGCTGTCTGAGAGCTGCTGCTGCTTCAGACAGTTGGGGGTAGTGGGGGGGGGGGGGGGGGGGGGGGGGGGGGGGGGGGGG
>JABFEB020000124.1:23189552-23208932 GCA_019775895.2 Stomatorhinus ivindoensis
TATTTACAAGTTTCTGACCACTTGTAAAATGTGTTCAATGTGCTGCCCATTGTGTTGGATTATTAAGGTGTATCCATGTAAATGGCCCACCCTGTATAATGTGTCTGTCAAGGTGCGTCAGCTCAATTTCAAACCCTCAAAGAGACCTTAAGGAACACATGGAAGGCGAGGCTATCCAGCCATCAGTGACTTTCTGGAGAACAGGATAAATTCTCGTCACTTTTTATTGTGTTACTGTTAATTTGCATATATTGTAATGCTAAATTGTTTTTTTTTCCGAGCAAATATACACTTACATCCTAGATAAACACACTTTGACTGCCTAAGATTTTTCACAGTACTGTATCTTGTCAAGTCATTGTTACCTCTAAACATGTTTTACAAGGTTTGCAATGAAATTAGATCTCTAATGCATGGTGTTTCAGGGCTGTTCGGCGCTGGACGGATGGACCTACTGGCTCTCTTCTGCCGCTTCTTCCTCTTCTTTCTGGCTGCAAGCAGCGCCTGACCCTGCTGGAGGGGGTCCACGTCCAGGATGTCCAGGAGATCCGGAGCTCGCGGGACCTCTGTCTCCACCACATCCCCACCTTTTGCCCGAGATGGTTTGATCTCCACTGTCATGGGTCCAAACTGGGGCACCAAGAGAGGAGACGGAGGGTAAACACAGACTCACGCCATAACGCATGGTGACATTGGGGGCATCACCTCGGCATGCCCTCAGCACGGCTACGGCGCCACTCCCTGACGTTACCTCAGCATCCCTGTCATCCTCCATGGACTCCGCCTCCTCGTCGGAGCCGGCCGCCTCAGGATCTCCCGCCTCCATCTCCAGATCGGTGAGGGACTCCCCTTGGGCGCCCTGCGTCATGCCACACGTCGTGATGCAGAAGCCGGACTGCGATTCTGGAGCGCTCACCCCTGAGGGGATTCGAAAATGAGGCAAACAAGTTCAAATGCCCCGTGGGAGAAACTGACGGTACTAAACAGGTCATAGCAGCATTGGCGGAGCGTAACGGTGAGATTGTGTTACCATGACACCCATGTCCTACCTGCCAGCACTTCCAGGTTACCCTTTTCCAGCTCCTCCCAGTCAAAGGCCTTGCCCATCTCTGCCACGATCTCCGCGCTCACGTGCGTGGGCAGGGTGTGCGTCTCTGGCGGATGTGTGAAGTAGCTGATCCTGCCCCTGGGTGGGTGGGAGAGAGGGGACCGTTATTTAAAGTGGCATACAGGACACACACATACCCAATCTGTGCCCCAGCCTCCACCGCACCCTGTCCAGTCCAGCAGGATGCTCTTGGCAGCCTTGTCGTGGTCAGGGAGCCCCCCCTTCTTCAATTTGCCCTGTCGCCGTGCCAACATGGCCAGGAACTCCAGAGGCGTGCGGAAGTCAGAAACGCCGTAGTGCTGCATGATCTGGATGCAAGAGGGAGTAGAACGTGAGAAGATGAGGAGGAAGATGAGCAAAGGATGAGGGGGAACGGAAAAGAGGAGCGGGGATAGGGGGAGTAGGAGTGGGAATCGGCAGTGAAGCAATATCAAATCAATATACGTTTCCCGACTAGTTACGCATCATATTTTTAAAAAAGATTTTACTGAAGAGCATTTCAGGTCTACATTTAAAGTATAGACAAGGACCCTATTTTGGTATATATATATATATTCACCGTGCACCTTTCGGTTAAATCTTTTTCAGTTGGGAACACGCAATGAGGCATTAACACATTTCTTGAAACAAGTGGTACCTAAATTCACAAGGACATGTTCAAAAAGGCAAAAACATTGTGCTCTGTGGTTTGAGTCGGTTACAGCCAGTGCTAGAGAGCTCAAAGTCTGTCCCTAAATCAGCCTCTGCAAGTTGGTCTCTGCGGCATTTAATGCGATTGGCAGGAAATTCAGACTGGGCTTAAAAAAAACAGCCCTGTACCTAGAATTATTATCGCTGTATCGATTCTCAGTAATAGAGGACACAATATATGTTGATAACTATAATAGTGCAGCTTTTTTTAGTTTTATTGTACATATTTACTGTTACTGCATGAATAAGTGTCTCTTAGATTTTGTTATTCGGACACATTGACAGACATTTCCTTAAGATTCTATTTGCAGTTTTTAATTTAACTTGTTTTCCTGCTGTACTGAAATCTCTCCAAACCGTGAACCCTACCACACTCATGTCTAGGTTTCTGTTTACTGTGTATAATCCAACGTTTACCCAAACTGTCTTAAAACTAAACCTGAGCTATAAAACTCAAACTCTCCGCACACGGCTTGCTCATTCATCACAACACTGGGCCAGACTTACACAGCTTAACAAAATCGGGCCGTGAGCAACTGGGCGAATATATTAGAGACAATAAATGTGACAGATCACACCCCTATGACAGAGGGAGAGAAGGAGGAGGGAAAGAAAGGGAAGTGAGGAGGAGGGCAGAGGAAGAGCCCCGTCCAGCAAACTCTGACCAGACGCCGGGCAGAGAACATCCCACGGGCTTCCTGGCGCGTATCACATCTCCCCCATCGGAGAGAAACGCGGAAAAGCCAAGAAGCCCCTCAGAAATGTCTCATTAATTAGTCAAGGCCGCTTCTATTTGCTCAGCCTGGGATCTGCACTCATTCCCATTTGCACCAGTCCTCACTTTACAGACACTCACAATTCAATAACTGGCTCCCTTGAGAGGCCTCCGTTATAACAGTTTGTGGGGGGTGGGGGGTCACAAGGGGGTGGCTGGACCTGAGCCTTGTTGCAGCGCCTCAGGATGGCCTCCACCGGTGTCACTGGGTCCACCAGCTGCTCGATCTTCACACAGTTGCGCAGGATCATGCCGGCGTCGCTGGTTGAGGTCGCCATGACGATCCCCGGACAATCCAGCAGCTTGATGTGTTTGTCCAGGTGAACCTCTTGCAGGCACCTGCAAGACAGGTGACATCAGACATCAGCCTATCCAGATTGGCTGGGGGAGGGGGAGTGGGGATGCAATAAGAGCCAATCAGAGAGCAGACTCACTTTGTGACTCCAGGAGTAGCCCCCACACTGCAGGCACGTGCTCGCTTCAGGCTGTTGATCAAACTGCTTTTCCCCACGTTAGGAAAGCCTGACCGGTGAGGGGAGGGGGTGTTATTAAGCCTTCACTTACACAGAATGCTGAAGCAGACCCGTGTAAGTGCACTTCCTGCCCACACTCACCGACCACGCCCACAGTGATGGACGTCTGCACGTCCTGGTTTCTACAGTAATTCCCCAGCAGCTTCATCAGGCAGTCAGCTCCCAGGCAGGCGCTGGTGCTCAGGAGCTCCGAGGTGGCCTGGGTGACAGGCACGCGGCTGCGCTTCTGTGGAGAGCACCCCACAGACCCTCATCAGCACGGCAGAGACGGGCTCGCAGCTGCGCGTCCTCGGGGACCGACCCAAAGCCCCCCATCAGCACTCACCAGGTTCCTGCTCTGCTGCTGGGTGCTGGATTTGAAGGCCACTGTAGGAAACTCATTACGGAGGTACCTGATCCACTTCTCCACAATGTCTTTGGACACCAGGTCTGGAAATGTTGGGGGGGGGGGGGGCACAAGGTTGGAAAAATGTATTCCAAAGCATTAAAATAATAATACACACTTCAGAAACATTTCAGATTATAATCAGACGTACAACCTCGCAGGTATCAATTCACAAAAATGTCGGCACGTTAAGTAAAACCAGCTACAGGTGTCACCTATTTTGTTGAGCACCAGAACAATCTTCTTATTAGTTCCGCTCTGAACCACAGCCTGCTCCACCTGAGGACACCGGCAGCCCAGGGGATCACGGGCATCAAGTACCTCCAGAACCACGTCAGCTGCTTCGATCACCTGATTAGGAGCGAGAACATCACTGAAGGGGCCAGGGCATCGACGGGGCATGCAGCTCTGAGCGAAGGTCGAAAGCAAGTCACAGGTTAAACAAACCAAGACATCGCCATAACAGCACACATACCTTTTTAAACTCTCTGTAATAAGCCTTCCTCGAGTTCTCGGTCTCAAAACTGACATGCTTTTCTAAATTCTTCATCTCCATTTCCTGGAATGAAAGATAAGCAAACAATTAAAAATACTCACATTGGCTGACAGTGTCATGTGACTGTATAAGAATCTATGTATGGATCACTGTTGACATCAGTACAATCTCTCATTCCAGGTAAAACCATGTCCTGCATGACGCATAAAAAATACAGTAATACTAATTATACCAAGTAATTGTTCGCCTTATTTATTTTACCTCAGTTATAGAGCTTGAATGATTAAGGTTAAGTAACTCACTCAAGAGTACAACAGCAGTAACCCCACCCTGAACCACTACGCCACCTTCTGCTCAAACTCCCGTTGCCGCCTCTGCACATCCCTCTGGAAGGTGTCCAGACTCCGACGCTTCATCATCTCCCTTTCCCGCGATGCTTTCTGCTTCTGCTGCAATTCCTCGAGCTGACAGGGACATTATTACGTTATTATTATCAAGATTGCGTTATAATCACAGCAACTGAACGCTCCAACTCCACCTGGTTGGGGTGAAACCGACATCCATGAGTTTACCGGTTTATTGTCGTAAGATCTGCTGACAGTATCCATCCAAATGTCAGGACAGGTCCGCCACTCACCCTCTTTTTCCGAAGCTCCGCTCCTCTCTGAGCGTATGCCTTGATATGCTGCACGCTGGGCATACCCGAATCTTTCTTTCCACTCTGAAACTTTGCCTGTTGACCATCTTGACTCTGTATGGAAAACCCCAGCACTGACTTTAAATGGGAATGAAACCTAGTGTAAAAATAATTCGACGCCTAATACTCCTGGGGTGAAAACTGCGAACAGCAGTAAGCCGTCACCGTGACAATGGAACAGACCAAACTTTTACAAGAGTCGTAAAATAAAAAATTAGACGTAACTGTCAAACGAATCATACCGGATCTCTAAATACAGACGACTCACAATCTCTTACCTTCTTTTTACCACGAAAGCCAAGGCGTTTCGCTCTTTTTTGCTCTGTAATACCAAGTACAGAATTCACATGAAGATAACCAACTGGTGTCTTTTTTAACAGTCTTTTAAACACGGCAAAAAGTTAAACAACCAAAACTTACTTACTGGCTTTAGACATGCCTGCTCCGGAGTGCGGCGTGCGTTTGCGCCGTAAACCATAGTGCATACTGAGAACAAGTACTGTCGTAAAACACTTAGTGTCGCAAACCAAACTGCCTCCGTGCTGGTTATAAAAAAAAATGAAAAGCCAGCATTTTTAGAGGTTTTGAAGCTCTGCGACGTTTTGTAATTTTCGTTTTCCTTCTCACCGCATTTAACGTTTTGAACTGAGTTCACACTAGACTTAACATTCGAATGCATTTAAAGTTGGAATGGGAATATGAAATTTGAATGGACATTAAACAAGAGTACTTACATCGAATTTAGATTATAGGTCATTCACATTATGGTGCCTTTGTATAGTGATTCAGATTTCGTGCAAATGTTAAAAAACACTTTTTAATTATTTTTAAGCAGTAAACAATTATCCATATCAGTGAAACGACATTTTGTTAAAATGGGGTAACATAATCCATGTTCAGTATGTAGTTTAGGTGATTAAGTAACATAAATGTAAAAAAAAAAAAGTTTTAGACAAGTTGCTACATAATTCAAGCTGAATCTTTCATTATTATATTAAAGTTTTGAGTATGCACCATGTCATATGGGGTATCTTGCCCTTTAAGACACTGACTTTTGACTTTTGAATCTTATCACAGACTTTCTATTGTCTTTCACTCAATGGAGTGAGTACAACTCCTGTATACTCAGGCAGGGACACAGCTGGAGATTTTGAAACCCATGAAAACACATTATATTGAGCACACAAGCCAAACCAATGTAATCATGTGACCCCTGTCCTGATTTTCTTTATATCTTGTCTTTAGTTTGCTGTGGTCAAGCGTTGATCCCACCTTGCACTGATGAAACACCCAATTAATTTATATGATTTTAGAATATAAAAATATGTTTTTCAAAAACAGCAATCTCACCGTGAACACTTGGTAACTTTGCTAATCATAAGTCAATCATATTTTCATCAGATGCTCACTTTAGCTAAAAATGTCCACCTTGTCATTTTACATCCTGTCCTGCTCCTTTCCCTGACAGGATGGACATGAATTTTCAACATTTGGGTGGACATTTGTGATTTAGTTACAAATTATCTGCTTAATTAGCAAAATAAAAAGTGCCAATGGCTGACACTTATGTTTTCTGGGTAGTCTAAGGTCTAAATGACATAAATTTTATTAAACTTAATAATAAAAAATATATACTTTTCTGGACGTTACGAGGTCCCAAAGGTATCCTACACTGAGAATGACCCTTTTAGTTCCTCATACATTTAGCTGTTATATGCAAAGACATTAAAAGATGAAAAATTAATTGCTGAACAGTTAGATGAAAGGATATTTCCTTGTTATACCATAGTTTTCATGTCTAGCTGCAAACACAACCAGTTTGCACTCCTCTGTATTACAGTTGTTTGACATTGTGTCTAATCACCTGTCTCAGCCCTGTCCCATTTATCAGGCATATCTTGGTCATTTAGCCTGGCCACACTTCATTGACATTTTTCTGCAAGTATTAATGCTAATACCTAATCTGGAATCTATGGCACTTAATGGGAATTGCTCTGATTAAATGGTAGGATTCAAGTGCGCCATGCATGCAGGGGCTCAATCAACGTTAAAGAAATCAGTTCCTCTGGTGGAGGATCTTGTTTCCACGTTCCTGTCATTCTGACGAAAGCAATAATTCCAATAGAGATCATGTGAACGACTGCTGTGCTCATCTTATCAGTGAAGAAGAGACAGATGAGGATTGTGTGCTGATACAACACGTTGCCACACCCACCACACAACAAACCGCTCAGGGAGGAGAACCCAAGTGCAACTGTGGAGTGGGTGATACCTCAGCACCACACTAGTCCTAATGAATTGAGTAGAATCATGGGATTCAAACTGGCAACCTTCAGATTGCTGGGACAGAGCCAGTTTTAGATCAAAATTGAAGCTGTTTTCTGATTTGTGACAGAGACACCATTTTTAGTGGTGCTAAGCCTTCTGCTTTTCAGTTTTTATGGAAGTAGTAAACCAATTCTTTAAAACAGCTACAAGCAAAACTGCTGTACAGTAACTAAATACTATATGTATATGTGAACTAAATGCTATATGTATGTGAATTAAATGCTATATGTATTCCAAAACGAGACCCTTTGTATTTTAAACTTGCTGCACATTTTTATTTCATCAGAAAACATACTGTAAAACGTTACATACATATAAATTCTCTTCTACTTAACATGTTTTTTTTAAGGTTTTTATTGATTGTAATTTATCAATCAAAGACAAATCTACCTAACTAATATTCTTACAGAATGTGAAATTATAAATAAGCTCATAAAATCTTTTCACATGGCCGCGAGACCACTTTTCCAATGGTAATGCCTTTTGTCTTAGTTTTGAGAATTTCTTCATTATTTTACAGCTTCTGGATAGAAACTGCAGCCAGCTTCATTCTGAAAGGCCTCCATGATCTGACAGTGCTGGCGTACAGTTATAACAGCCCTACAGAGTCCAATCGATCACGGTTGGTCACACTTTCTGAACATACAAGGAATCTGACTGTGGGAAAATAAGGGTTTTCCCTGCAGAAATGTGAGAAGACTACTTTTACACACACATGCTGTGACTGCCTGAAATGTTCCCTGGGAAATCTTGGGGAAGGTGTTGTAAAGTACAAGATATACAGTATAGACAAGCAGTTCCTGTTTTGGTTCTTTTCCAATTCCCCTTCCTTTGTCAGGAGATCTGTCCAGGCAGGATCCCGCGGAGAGCGATATGGCGTGGCGTTTACGCTGGAGCAACTGATGACACCTCTGTTTTAGAAGTAGAGGACACCTCAGAGCCATCATCCACTTTCTTGCCAAACATCTGGTAGATGCAGACGCGGAACTGGCGGAAGAAAAACACCCAGGTCAAGTAGTGTGAAATGCTCCAAGAAGGCGGCTTTGTGGACGCACAGAAGGACGGGCACTCTGAAGGGGGGCCGGACCGGCCGATGTCATAGCCTACCTGCCGGTTCATGAAGACATAGATGATGGGGTTATAAATGGTGGCGCTCTTGGCAAAGTATGCAGGCATCGCCGCGGCCAGTGGGTGGAAGGCGTAGCCGGGGTAGGCCGTGCCAAAGCAGACGAAGAACGTGTACGGTCCCCAGCACACACAATACGCGAGGATCATGACGACCACCATCCTGGAGACCTCCTTCTCCGCCTTTTGTGTGGATTCTGAGTCTTTCTGCTGCTGTGCAACCTGTCAAAGGTGGAAGACAGTCAGTGCTCAAGAGGGGATTTTCAGCCATCGGGCAAACCCCACCTTGATGTGAACTGCTTCATACTGGCCATTAGACATTGACTTGGAAAGATGGCAAAGCAGTCATTATATTCTGTATGGGCATCATATAAGATGTGAAAATATTGCTAGTATTTTCTTTACTCAGGTTCCTCTTAACTGTCATGCATATCTTGTGGAATAAGTGTGCTGATGTGTAATAAGTGCGACGATTATAGAAACCGAGGCTCATTTGTGGATACTAATTTGAGATGATCTGCTACAGTGAGGTTGTGTTAGGAAGGACTGGACGTTTGCATCACGTACCGCGCGGATGGCCATCCAGACGCAGATGTAGCAGAAGATGATGATGCTAAGTGGCAAAATGCAGCAGGTTAGCATGAGGGTGACCATGAAGGACCGAACACCTGGATCCTCGTTGCCGCTGAAAACATCAGGCCCACAGGAAGTCTTCAGGCCATGTGGCCAATACCTGGCGAAAGCAGAAAGATGTGAGAACATTATTCAACATTAAGTCTCTCCTTCTCTGCGGTCTCATTTTCCATTTTAATACAGAGAAGCCAAAGCGCCCCACCTGCTCCAGCCAAAGATGGGTGGTGCACACCAGAAGAGGGACCACACCCAGGTGAAGATGATACCGACTGTTGCCAATTTCTCATCAAACTTGACATTTCCAAAAGGTTTGCAGACAACTACCCACCTCTCCCAGGAGATGACTGTTAGTGACCACAGACCTGCAATGCCTGTTAGAAGAAATGGCTGATGTTGATGATGCAGAACCAGATATAATCTAGAAAACAGCTGGAGGAAAATATTAAAGTTACTAATAACAAACAAATAAATACAGCACAAATTCAATGATTTGTAGTTGGTTGGTCTTGCACACAGCGAAATTCCCGTATGTTGTATCAGCGCATAATGCACTGCGTCCTTCGTACACTGGGCTATTTACCGCAGACAGCGACCGTGTAGCCCTCAATGACACACAAGGGGTGCCCCAGGATGAAGTAGCCGTAGATCTGGTTGACCACGCTGATGGTGCTGGCAATTAGTGTCTCGGCGATGTCCGCCACAGCCAGATTGACCAGAATCCAGTTGAGCGGGTGACGAAGCTTCTTAAATTTGGCTGTGGCCACCAGCACCAGGCCGTTGGTGAAGGTCGACAATACGACCACGACAAACATCCAAACTGTGGCGACGTTGTAGACCCATCGAGGAGCAATGTGGTAGTTCGGGCCTTCAAAGGGACCTGTGTGGAAACATGGAACAGCATGAAAAATCTAGAAAAAAACATGAAGTGACAGTGAAGTTATTCATAGATTCATGTAGATTTTTTTAGCCTGGGTCAAAGCAATACCATATCATATTGTACTGTTTTATAAAGCTTTCAGGAGCTGTTATTTGTATGTTATTAAACCGTCACATTGCTGTGACTTTTCTGAAATAGGCTAAGTGATTAGCAATTCAGAGAACATGTACGAAAATCCAGTGGGGACTTTAGGACCGCTTGCTTACATTCACCAATGAAACCGAAGATTTTATACAGCTCCGTTAAAATGAAGAGACCACTCTATATTAAAAAATCTGAATTTATAAATCCTGGTTTAATCCCGGTTCTGCTGGCAGGAGGCCACACTGAGCAGCAGGATGCTTCCAGACTCAGTGTCTCTAAGGCAGCAGAACAGAAGAACCAGGTGAAGCAGGAGACACTGGCAATGACCAAGAACCAGCCAGACAGAGGGCAGAAGTGACTTTCTAATGCCAGGAATGACCGTTAACATATTCAAGAGTTTCTCATAAATCGGATGATGAACCAAGAGACCTTCAAGGAGCATGGGAGACATTAAGTGATGTGAAGGGCACTGCTAGGACAGTTAATAACAGGCTCCTACAAGCAGGACTGAAGACCCATAAAGAAAGAAAGAAGCCCTTCCTTAATGAGAAGCAGGGAAGAACCAGGCTGGAGATTGCAAAAAAATGCACATTCCACACAGGCGCATACCCAGAAATTGACAAATGAGGAAACTGAAAATGCTGCGGTCTCTTAATTTTTTCCAGAGCTGTACAATGCTACACCAGCAAATCTGTCTCGAAAAGCAGCACTAAAAACATTTTAGGCTTCTGGATGTAAAACTAGAGTGGACCATAATTTGCACTGACAGAGTAGTGATGTGGTGAGAGAGTCGCTGCATCATTCTCACCTCTGGTGTTGTTGCTGTTGGTGTACACAAAGACAGACTCCCGTGTGGTTTCCTCTTCGTTCCGCCTCCGGGCCGCAAACACCACACTTCCCCATTGCTCTGCCATTCCGCTGTGCCTCCCCGTACTCTGAGGACACAAGCCAATGTTTCAGCTTGTTCTCCCGGCTGGTCAGTGCCGTTCACCCAAGGCTGACTACGACGCGCCTTCTCAGAAGTGTCTGACATTTCCTTTTTATACCTGTCTTCACGTTACATGGGGAGGATTAGCGTTTCCATTCACCTAATACGGTCAGGGGTGGAATGGGATGTGAAACAAGCTAATCCATCTATTTTCTGGCATTACTTGGCATAGATGTCGGTCACCTTACTTTGCTTGGTTGTGCGGCTCACATCGGCAGGGAAGTCTGGGTTATCTGTCAGTGATGGTGGTGAACGTCAGTGGACTGGGGCAACAGCCAAGGGATCACTTTGAAATTTTAGGATCATGGCATCACACCATATGGCTCCTGCGAAGAAGCCAGCAAAGCTCAAAACTCAATGATGACCTTAATGAGTGAAGGCCCTGTCTTTACAACATCTCCGCATTTACAAGTGTATGATTAACATTTGGCTAAAACCAAGGAACCAGTAAACAAAAGAACAGAGAGTTGTTCTCACATCCCAGTTCTTAGTTCCAAGCATAGTTTTGTGACGTTTTTCAGGTTTCTGCGATTCCGCTATACATGCCTGCAAATAAAACTACCAAGACAATCTAGGTTAAGTTTTTTAGCTTTTCCATTTGACCAAAGCTGCTTATTTGGACGACTGGGGTGCTGGATGCCCCTGGAATCTGTTATCCTGATTGGTATTGACGTGCCTGCACACAGAAACACCTTAATCTTACAGGATTTATGGTTCAATTCAGGGAACGGACAGTTTATCCCAAAACCCCTTTGACTGTTAGTTTTAATCTCTGTACCCATGTCTTGTCTTTCCTGGTGTCCTCTTAATGGCTGGAAGAGGTCTGAAGGCAGAGGAACTGACAGCAATAATACTTTAAATGAAGCTGTAGATAGGTATAAATTAATATTATTTAAAAATACACACTTCATAAAGTATTATCGGTAAAATTAATTAAATTTGTTATTGTGTGCTTTTTGCAACAAAAGAAAGCATGTAATTAGGATATACTTCTGTTTCAAAATGAGTTCAAATTTGGTTTATTTCATGAGGTACTGTATGATTGTAATTTGGTAAGAAGTCCTTTGTAATCCTGGGAGATTTTTATTTGTGATAGAGTTTCTAAAAAATGTATAGTAATTACACAGAGACAAAACCTTTCATGCTTATTTCATTACATGCAGCGTCTTATAGCTGGCTATAGCTTATGAAACACGTTGGCCGACGTGATTAAATGTCAAGCTGGAATGTTTTCTAATTTTTTAATGTTATTTTCTATATGTAAAATAATAGGTTATTTTAAAAGGAATTCCTGAGAGAGGTTTTTGTAGCTGTGATTTACACTGATTAAAAAATAACTATACATATATTTATTTAGTGGAAGACCAGAAAGGTGGACGGAGCTATCCGCCCAGCTCCCCCGGGTGCACGTCCGGAATTCCGCTAGTTTTGAACTGGGCGTCGCCGGTCAGGAGTTCACTACTAGCAGAACTTGGATTTGGACCCGGCTCCCGTCGGCGGCCGGTGCTGATGGGGCGCCCCCGCCGGACCATGTGCGCCCCGAAACAACTTAAACCGCACTGACCGTGTGAATCCAACGAGAGCGCATTTTCCCCGACACGCTGCCTCTTGTTCGGCTTTACGCGGTTTGTGGTTTAATTTCTTTCACTAAGGCGTACAGTTTTAGAGATTTATATTGATTATCATAATCAGGTATGACTCTTCTGGTGGTCTTACAGCTCTGGATCAAGGCGGCTGCGGCAGGGTGAGTATTAGCATCATGGGTGTAGGAGAGGACGGATGAAGTTGACTGTGGTGTTAGCAGTATGTAATTTCTAATTAGATTCGTCAAGGTAAGCAATCGCGAAGGATGACCAGGATCAGCTTGGTGAAGATTTATGTATAAAATTAATTTTGGAGTTATTTTGAATTTTTGGGTCTTGAGATAATAATTACAGTATGTGTGATCTTTGTGTTTGCTGGTTCTACAGTATGTGACTACATACAAGTGGCCTAAATGGATCCAGTGGTGTCCAACATGCATATTGCCGTGTTTCACCCTGCAGGTTGCCCTCCTCCTAGCGGGAACTCTGCTGTCTGGGTTCCAGTCTGGCAGCAGACACTGACGATGGCCCCTCCATCAGCTGTGCCCCCCATAGGGTGGATGCAATACCGGGGTGAATATGTTCATCTTCAGAAGGTGGTGGTGGTGGTGGTGGTGGGGGGAGAGGGTTGTGATAGCATAGATTAGAGCATCCAATATGGAGAACTGTGTGAGTAACTAAATTCTGCCACAAAAATAAGCACCCTCTTGGTCCTAGAATGTCACAACAGTGAAAAGTGACCCCAGACTGTCATAACCAGGGGCGTCATTAGGTCAGATAAGTAGGACTTATAGCCCCAAGTATTTTAAGATTGGTCCCGAGAATTTTAGTCCCGATGTCAATCTTCCTTCAAAACAAAACGCCGTGCTCAGGGTCAACTTCACTTAGCCCGGGATTTTTTTCAATAGCTAGAAACATCCCTGGTTTTAACTTAAAAAAACATTTTACATTTTCCAAGCTGGATGTTCCTCAGATTAAGTGAGGCTATGGCTATAATTACGTGGTATATTGTATGCGATCCTGGGCACCAGTATATTCTGCAAGGGTGTTTGGGGCATATTGTCTAATCTTTTGGAGGTGAGAAGTGATCAGACTTCAACAGCTTTACTGCTTTCAGGTGACTACAGCTGCACGGTACTGGCTGGAAGATCAAGGAAAATGTGAAAATTCACAAATAAAACTTGGGTTCATTATTGAAAGTGCAAAATTAACAGCAGCAAAAAGTTAGAAGGTTACTGCGAGAAAGGCGAGATTGCACTGCCTCAGAGGCGACTAACGTGAGAGAGGCTGCTCGCCAAGATGAAGATGCACAGTGTACTCAAGCCATGATGCACAGTGTACTCAAGCCATGATGCACAGATCCACAATTCTTTTTTCTTTAAAACAAAAATAACTTTTAATATTACATGTACAGTAGGCACTCACACTACCAAATAATAAATAACAGTAATATATTTATATTGTATGATTGTATGTGATCAAAATCATTTTCTTTATTGTTTATATATTTTTGGCTTACTCATTGTCCAAAAATATTCCCATTTAATTGTTCATGGCCAACTCATGAATAACTGAAACTCTGAATGTTAAATTTGCAAATATTTCTGTTTTAATTGTGCATTCAATTTTTTTAAAATTCTATTTTAATTTTATTTCTAAAAATGTACTGTATTCTATATGTATTATACTTGTATACCTATAGATTTTTTTGTCATGAGCAACAGCAACAAAAAAAATCCATTTTGTCACCTAGGAATATTAGAACGTTTTTCCATGCTGGAAAAGTCAGGCCTGGTACCATTTTCCAAGATTATATATAGTTCTGCTGTTTTTCTCATGTTTTTGTTTCCCCATCAAAGTGATTTACTTGATCATGCAAGTAGCTGTGCACATACTCTGGTCATCTTCAGTCCACATAGGTTAAGTCTCTCTAGCCTGAAAAATATTAATATAGTGTATATGCCAAGAAACATTTTAAAATCACATTAAATACAGGGATATTGCTGGACAGGTTGTCACAATGTGTCAGACTCTGTAATCACATTTCATTTAATTATTTAATGAGGATTTTAAAAACATTTTATAAATGTTGTGAATTAATGTTTAAGTGACTCCTTTATGGTGTGCTTTTTCTGAGATTTAGATAATATCCAGTCTCCACTAAATATGAATTATTTGATATCTTATATTGATATCATATTCGACACTGAAAATCCTAATGCTCAATCCAGCAGTCTATCCATTATAAAATAGCTGTATTGTAATTATTCTTTTTTTATTTCTCCCCATAAATTTAAATGGTTATAAATTTAATGGTTTAAATTTTAATTTAAATTCAAAGGTGCCATTATAAATGTATGAGAATTGAGTTCCATTGTATGTGGCGTACCCTTTACCACAGAAATCTCGTCCTTTTTCTTACTTCTGTCTGTTTTCGCTTGCATCCAATTGCTTGCAGTGCTGGTTTGCTTTCATCATTGCACCTCAGCCAGTACAACCACAAAAGCACCATTCAACCCGTGTTTCTGTCAGATGCTTCTGATGTTCCCTTTATTGCAATAAATGGCTGCAGCTACTTTATTAAAATAACACCGTTCTTCCACAGGTATGACACAGTGCATGCAAATATATTTCATGCAGAAGTGTACATTTCACTGAACGAAATTAAACCACAATGACACACACTGAGTATCAAGAGCTAAGCTTGTTTTTTCTCTACGTTATATACAAGAAATAAATGTGTTATCTTTCTATAAAGTCATCACAATAAGAGCCCCAGTCATGTACATTAAAACTGGAGTAGGAAATGTTTTTCCCAAAAAGACTAATACTTGTATTAATTGCTTGTTACAAAGCATCCAGAGGTTATGTATGAATTCCCCTTTTAATGCACCCAGGAAGCAACATTGACGAGATGTGACCCAAGTGCCATCGGCCACTGATATAATTCGGTCCTTTACTAGCATGAATGTTGATGGTGATATATAAGGTCAGCAAACCTAGATTAGAAAAGAGGATCATAGGGATAATTATAGATTTCGAGGGGAGACGTTAAGATAGATTGCTGAAGGAGTCAGCTGAACTAGCCCTTGTTAATTGATAATGTCTGATCAATTCGTTGGCTTCTGTCAAGATATTGTGCAGTGTGGAGACACTGTCTACAGTTAAGGATTTTTTCTTGTTTTTCTGAGATGAAGAAAGTGTGGGGGGGGGGGCAGCGGACAGAGCAAAGAAGGACTTTGTGTAGCTGGGTTCATGAAGGTGACACTTGACTAGAGGAGACAGGAGGCCTGGGTATCTTGCGATACGGAGCTACAAAGGGATTCTTGCCACAGAAAACCAACTTTATCATGCATGAGCAGAACTGAAAGAGAGAGGTGGCAGTCTGGTTCTAGCCAATTAGATTAAATGGATTTCAGATGCCTGGATTAACTTCGGAAGGTGATCGTTGTGCTTAATATTTATGCGACTGAATGCATAACCCAAAACAATACAATAATTATATAATAATATAGAGGAATCAAAATCCGAAGTCACTGCTGTTAAAAAAATGTAATGAAAGCGCTTGTTATTTGAAAAGCTGGTCTCACCATTTTGTTCATCAGCACGTAGATGATGGGGTTGCAGATGGTCGATGCTTTGGACAGGCAGGAGGGGATCGTGGCCAGCCGCAGGTCAAAGATCTCACCACGGTGGGTCACCACCCACAAGGCGAAGATGGTGTAGGGAAGCCAGCAGACTATGAACCTGAGCACCATCACCACCACCATCTTCGTCACCTCCCTCTCGGCCTGCTGCGTGGAGGCTGACTGTTCCTGAACCTTTGCGACCTCACCCACAGCAGAGAGGCTGTATCACATTGGGCCGTCGACTGCACACAACAGCAACCACATCTGCTACACCGGGTGCCCTGTGGACATGAAACTAATACTAGAAACGTTACTATATGTAAAACCATAGCGTTTTATTTAGTAATCGAAAGTGTGGTAAATCATCAGTCATTTTAAGGAGTTTATGAGTAAAAGATTTGAGGTTTGTGATCCAAAGTGACCCAGTTTTCTTCCATACACTCTCAGAAAAAAAGAGAACCAGTTTACACCTTTGCTTGTCACTGGGGCTATCCCCTCAAGGCTCTGCCAACTATACCCGTAGCTGTAGGTATTTGTACCTTTAAGGTACAGAAATGGACTCTGAGGAACATTTTTGTACAATTGAGGGTACATTAATACTGTTTGTACCTTGGGGATGTTCCTCAGAGTTCATTTCTGTACTTTAATTTAGATGAAAAGGTACAATTACCTACAGTTAGGGTACAATTGGCTGAACCTGGAAGGTACAGCCCCAGGGACCAGCAAAGGTACAAATTGGTGCCCTTTTTTCTGAGAGTGTGTGAATATGCAGGTGTACAAGCGGAGAGGACCTTAGTTTGTTTTGTAAACGAATGGAGAGAAGGCACTGAATGAACAGAAGAACAGCATCATGAGAAGATTTCTGTGCGTCTGCATCATGTGACGGAAATGACTCTTCCTCACTGCTCTGACGGCGAAGAGCAGCCGACTGTAGCAAAAGACTATGACACTGAAGGGAAAACCGTAGCAGAAGATAAACAGGAACATAACGTAAGACTCATTGTTGTATTTGTTGTTCACGGTGTACCAATCAGGCCCACAGGAGCACTGCAGACCTTCAGGGATGTATCTGTGCAGGGACAGAGAATTAGGACCTGGGACCACTGAAGGAACAGCAGACAGGCAGACGGCGATTTCTTACCTACTCCAGCCGAACAGTGGAGGCAGAGAAGCGATTAACGCAAATATCCTGGGGACTGCACAGCCAATCAGAGCGTGGGTGTTCTTGAAAGTGAAGGAGCACATTGGCTTGCAGATGACCAGATATCTCTTGACGGCCACCACTGAGAGAGACCACAGACTCACCATTCCTGCAGCACAGAGGACATAAGCCATGCTACTGTATGAAAAGGCATTGCTAAGCTTTTGAATCAGATTATATGTAAAGGATGTTACACCCTGATTCCATCCGTTTTCCAAACTGCTTATCCCTCTGGGTCGCAGTGGGGGTCCGGAGCCTATCCCGGAAGCTACGGGCACGAGGCGGGGAACAACCCAGGATTGGGGGTCAGCCCATGGCAGCACACTGATACCTCATTGCACAATTTAATGGAGGCCCAAAGCTTGAACAATCACAATTAGCTTTGGGAATGAACTGAACATTGCTAATTAAATTTTGTTATTATACGATTCCCATTACATCTTCTGCATCTTGAGTAGATGGAATTACCTTGACTGATGTAGTTGAAATACATCCTGCATATGACAGAAGTCCCTTGTGTGGGATGTAATCCCTTGTGTCTGTAATCACAATATCTGTCTATGTATTTTTTTCTTCTGGCTCTGCTATAAATTTATCCTTCATGACATGTCTGTTGCCAAGAATCCTGCTATCTTAAATATTTCATCATTCTTTTTTTAGTTGTATGAAGAGAAAACAGACAAGCTAGCACCACGGATGGCAAATGACATCCCTACCTCCCAGAGTAGATAAGAAACCTTCAGCCTTGCACATGAAAGATCCCAGTATGAAGTAGCGTGATGTGAATGTGAGAGGGCTGTGGAGGACACAATTAGTGACACAAGTAGGTTTGAAACAGCAAGGTTGAGCTGGATGTAGTTGAGGTGGGATCGCAACTTCTTGAACTTCATCGTGCATACAATGGTGAGGGCATTGATGGACGTGCCCACAATGAAGAGGATGCACATGAAGACAGCCATGCTTATGATGACCCCCTTGTGACCCGGATGATCCTGTGGGACCAGAAAAGGGCTGAGCAGCGTGATGTTGTGGGTGTCCAAGGGAATGGGAATGTAGAAGTCCTCTTGGAACTCCACCTGAGAGACATTGGACCTCATTGTGCTTCTCCGCTACTCAGCTGACTCACGTATCCAAGGATCCTAGCACTTTCGACTGAAGTTTCGATTGATATCAGCTCTGTCTCCTACGTAGCGTATCCAGATGAAAACTCGTCTTGCTGCTTGATGTTTCCCGTTGGACCCTGTTCAAAAATGGCAGTTTTTTTCACAGCATAGGTGTATCCAGGATGCTTTTATGATGCAGGTTTACAAACATACACTCTCCCATTAAACTTCTGCAGCACAAACGTTCCAACTTCTGCTCTCCATTTAAAAAGCTGGTGAATGATAATCCCAGGTAATCTAATCTCCACTGGAGACCCAAGCAGTGTTGAATCGCTAGGCAAGGGTATTAAGGTGGCTAATCACACATTTTTATGTCGTTTAATCTTCTTTCTGAGTGGATTATCTTGAGATTTTAACTGTACAAGAGGCCTTGCAAGAGCAAGGCTTCTGTTTCATTTTCCCTTCGTAGCGTTTTAGCCTATCAGCATTCTTGTTAGAGCTTGTTACGGTGCAGTACAGAGTAGAAAGATCCGATTATTAAAATGTGTATTTTTAAAATATGTAATATATAAAAATAAAAAATATGTATAAAATATGTATATGAATTCTGGTATTGGTGGTGTGTAGCTTGAAATGCCCTAGATTATTTCCATTAATGACTTAATTAATATAAACAAAATAACAAATGAATAGGGATTATGTAAGCAATTACACACAAATGGTGGTAGTATTTCGAATTTACGAAAGATGATATGCATCAATTTTTAAGCAAAAAATTTGCAAAAAACCAGTGACACCTCTGCCGTTAATAGAGCTTCAGGTTTTGCACTTGCAATTTCTCCATGACGCCAAAAGGGGGAGCTGCGTTCGGAAATCCTTATTCTTTAATCGTAACATGACTGCATGTAAATTTAATTTTATGATTGGGGTCACTTACCTTAATTGCATGTTGCATATTATTAATTGGGTAAATTTCATTTAACAGTGTATTTTATCTTAGTGTTTCTATTCCATCTACGTGCCACATGCCAGGAGGCAACGTGGGGGATGAGGGGCAGAGGAGGGGTCTCACAGCAGGGGGAGCC
>JABFEB020000124.1:23231852-23246475 GCA_019775895.2 Stomatorhinus ivindoensis
CTGCGAGACCCACGAGACCGGAACCACCAACACGGCCACGGTGGCCTCGTCCAGCATGGGTTCTGGACAGAATGGGACCGTCCAGAGGGTGTGCTCGAACCCGCCCTGTGAGACCCACGAGACCGGAACCACCAACACTGCCACGGTGGCCTCGTCCGGCATGGGTTCTGGACAGAATGGGACCGTCCAGAGGGTGTGCTCGAACCCGCCCTGCGAGACCCACGAGACCGGAACCACCAACACGGCCACTACAGCCACCTGCAGCATGGAGACTGCTGAAGGCTCAGGTACAGTCCTGGGGGGAGGGGGGGTTGAAATGCTCTTCATGCAGTGTTCCTGTGCAGGGACATTAAGTCACAAATGTCTTGAGTATTTTCAGAATTTAAGGTCAAGGCCAAGTGATTCTGAACAACTTTCTAATTATATTTGCGTTTCCATCCTTTTGTCTTTGTGTTATTTTTGGTTCTGTAACCCCCCAGCTGTGCCATCTGCAGTTTTGCCCTGTACCACCCACAATCTGTACATCCTCCATTCAAAAGGGCAAGCCAGAAATAGGTGACAGTCACTGGGAGGAACTATTAATTCCCTTCCCTGGGTCCTCGTTAGAATTTCACTCCCCAGATTTTCAATGAATTTTTGAAGCCATGCAGTCTTGTGGAAAAACTGGAACTTTTTCCAGTTTTGGCCTGAAAATTGGTTAGAACTTCAAAACAGGGTCACTGATCAGTGACACTCGCGTCCCCAGGCAAGTTGGACGATTCCTACAACTTTATTTGGACCCCAAGATTTTCCCCAGTATATTTTTATGAAAAATTTGAAACTGGTAATTCTGTGGGGAAAAGTCTGTCTTGAATTTTGATCCAATTTAAGGAGCATTGAATTTGAAACTGACTTGAGTTCAGCTGTGGTGTAAGCTTGTGTCCATGTGTGCTGCGGTGGACCGTATATTGTGTTTGGCTTTACAGCTCAGCAGAGTGGTGATACTGCAGAGGGAGCTGTGACAGATGTCCTTCCTAGCCCTGCCCCATCTGCAGTTGTGGTGGCGGCCATGACGACACAGGGCAGAGCCATCACCACCGTGACCCAGGCCACCCCTGCCCCTGGGCCCTCTGTGCCGGTATGACCCTAACAACAGATGCACTCTTCTGCCCTTGTTCAAACAATTTTTGTTTTTGTATTTAGCGTGGGATTCCTTTCCCCCCCCCCCCCCAGTCCATTGCCTCCATTACGGAGTCAGCGGCAGGCAGTGAGGAGGTCTCTGTGGAGATCACGCAGGAGCAGCTGCAGCAGCTGGCGGAGGCTGCAGCAGCCCAGCAGGGAGAGGTGGAGTCCATGCAGACGGAGTGCCACGACCAGGAGGGCCTGGAGGGGGCGGAGGCTGTGCAGGGCCAGATGGAGGCTCTGCCCATTGCCATGGAAACCCAGCCCAGTCAGGAAGAGCAAACTGAGGTATGAGCCCCCAACTCCCGATTGGTGGGCATTTATTCTTCGAATGAGCTCATGGTCAGGTTGAGGGAGCGGAGTCTGAAGACGTGACTGTCGTCCCTGTACAGGATACTGAGGCACTCGCCCTGCCCCCAGAGCTGATGTCAGAGGGCCAGTCTGCCACCCTGATGGTGACTGGGCTCACGCCAGAGGAGCTGGCCGTGACAGCGGCGGCCGAGGCGGCAGCACAGGCCGCAGCCACCGAGGAGGCTCAAGCTTTGGCCATCCAGGCCGTCCTTCAGGCCGCTCAGCAGGCAGTCATGAGTGAGTGCCAGGGGCCCGACTGGGCTGCTGTCCTGGGGTGCTGATGGACATGGCCTAGATCTCTCTTTCGTTTTCTGCCTGACCTGCAGATGCTGGGGAGGGAGACTCGGGGCAGGATGGCCACCAGCCCACCACCATCCCCATTGTGCTGACGCAGCAGGAACTGGCCGCACTGGTTCAGCAGCAACAACAGCTCCAGGCGGCGGCGGCGGCGGCGGCGGCTGCACAGCAGCAGGCCGAAGCCCAGGCCGTTATCCCCACCGAGGGCCTGGCCCCCGCAGACAGCCTCAACGATCCCACCTCGGAGAGCAACGGGCACGGAGAGATGGCTGCCGCGGTCGCTGGCGCCGTAGCAGGGCTTCTGCCGCACACTGCAGCCGAGAGTGAGTGCATCGCCGTGTCACACGGACGGCACAAAGGTCTAGGTGTGCTGCACACAGCCCTCTGCTGGACAGCTGCTTTAGAGCTGTAACGTGCACTGTAATTAGACTTCTAGAAGGTACCAAGGATTTGTGGGAATGTGACCTGGCACAGCATGTGATGTGAGGATATGAGTCAATGTATATATTTGCACTGGCTGGCATTTTTTTTATGGTGATGAAATTTTACACATTTCCTGTTCGTATGCGTGAATTCTCAATTTGTATTCCTCTGACTTCCACTTTTTTCATTCCCACCAATGTCCCTTGCTGCTGTCCCTCAGCTTTGGCTCCATCTAGCACATTTGCACCCTCTCAGCCTGTGGTGGTTGTGAGCGCAGCAAAAACACAGACAGAGGTGGCTAATGGCATTGAATCGGTAGCTGGGGTGAGTGTTACCTTGTGCCAGTAGCTTGTTCTGTGCCTGCATTTTTGTTTCTTTTAGATGTCTTTGTCTATAGTGATGCAAGTAAATAAGCCGCAAATCGACTCCTTTCTTAAGTCTCACAACATCAAGGTTCTCGTGAACAAGAATTTGTTGCACAGCATTGGTTCTGTGTTGCACAGCATTGATTTTGATCTGCTGTGTAAAAATACTGTCGCAGTAATTCTGGAATCTTTGCTTTTCTCTGGGTTTCTATAGAAGCCGAACCTCCCTCCCACCCCTGTCAAGGCCCCTGTGAAGAAAGAGAACCAGTGGTTTGATGTGGGAATAGTCAAAGTGACAAACATGGTGGTCACCCATTACTATGTTCCAGGGGATGACTCGCCTGTTACCGATGTGAGTCTTCGCAGTTTGGTTTACAGATGAGGGCACATACTAGGATAGTTAAGGATGCTAAATCCAAGCTGTAAACTTTGAAGGGTTTACTGTCATACTTTTTAAGCAAAAAAGCCTGAAGTCTAGATTTATCTTCTATTAATTCTATTAAAATCTGGTAGTAGTCATTGTGATGCATGTTCAGCATTGTGAGGTCTGTGCTGTCGCAGGATGACTCTGGGGCTGTTCCAGACTACAATCAGATGAAGAAGGTAGAACTTCACCCCGGCACAGCCTATAAGTTCCGTGTGGCTGGAATCAATGCCTGTGGGCGCGGATCCTTCTCGGAGATCTCCGCCTTTAAGACCTGCCTGCCCGGCTTCCCTGGGGCTCCCTGCGCTATCAAGATCAGCAAGGTCAGCGGCTGGTTTTGTCCCTCGTGTTTTGCAGTCGTCCTGTTTTTACGGGTCGGCACTTGTGACCCTGTTGTCATTCTCTTGTGCTCCTCACCAGAGCCCCGATGGTGCCCACCTGACGTGGGAACCACCCTCAGTGACGTCGGGGAAGATTGTGGAATACTCGGTGTACCTGGCCATCCAGAGCTCACAGGCAGGGGAAGCCAAGACCCCAGCTGCACCAGCCCAGCTGGCCTTTATGCGAGTGTACTGTGGACCCAGTCCTGCGTGCCTGGTGCAGACCTCCAGCCTCTCCAATGCCCACATCGACTACACAACCAAGCCCGCCATTATCTTCCGCATCGCTGCACGCAACGAGAAGGGTTACGGTCCAGCCACGCAGGTCCGGTGGCTGCAAGGTGAGACCAGTTCCTCTCGGCAGCAGACAAATTAGCCTTCTGTCTGCAGAGGCAGTATCTACCGCATGTTAGACTGCCTTTTTGTGCCCCTATCTCTTATAAGCTGTGTGACTTCAAAATAGCTTTGAATTCAGAATGGACCTGCATTTTGGGGAACTGCTGAGATGTTTTTCTAACGCATCATAACTCGGGTCTCTAGAATCGAGCAGAGATGGTGCCGCCGGGAAACCAGCTGTCAAGAGGCCAGTCTCATCCCCTGATGTGTGAGTTCTTTGTCCAAGTGTGCATCCCTTCATTTACCTAATGGTGGTAGTGGGAGTGACTGTTGTCCTGAGTCAACTTGCGTTAAATCGCTCTGTGTCTTTCTTACAGCAAGGCTACTGGCCCCAAGAAGGCACGTTCGGACCAGTGAAACCCTGAGGCCCTACTTGCTCCGTCCTTCCCCCACCCGGGCGGTGATGTCCCTTCTCGCCCTCTGCCCAGCTACACCACCACCTCGACTGAAGCTAAGCCTGTTTAAAGACGGCCATATAAAACTGGCTGGAGAGAGACTGTTGCTCCATCCAGGACATTTGGTGCCATGGACGCCTATTCTCAATCAGTGATTTTATTTTTCGGTTTCCTCAAGCAAAACAAAGGAAAAGCACATTTTTTGACGTCACGGTGGAAGAGCCATGGTGATGTGTTTTCTACATTTTCATTTTTGAAATTTTTCTTTTTTGCATTTCAGAACTTTTTCAGGCTAATTTCAGCTGAAGGACTACATAGAAAACAGGCACAGCTTTGCTCATTGTCAGATAGCAGACTTTTGGTTGGAGGCATGACAGCATAGTGGGTGGGGTGGTGACAGCAGCGATGAAGCTTTCAAAAAGGAGGAAGTGACAAAATGAAGCACTTGTTCTCAGACAAAGGGAGGTGAGGGGATGAGTCTGCCACATTGTTGGACAACATCTCCTTGTTTGTCATCACTGTGTGCAGTTACCCTGTAAGGAGAGCAGGTGGAGGAAACTTTGCCACAATTCGACGAAGAAACATTAAAGATTTGGAGAGAACAGGCACAAAAATCCTAAAAAAGTAAGCGATTATAATATTGCCTGTAGTTTTATTTTTGTATTTTTAAGTCCCCCCTCCCCTCCCGTGTATGTACCTCAGTGTGCATTTTTCCTTTTCCAAACTACCATTCATCCTCATAGTTTGTGTTTGTGTACTGAGGAGTGGCATCCTCGAGGGGGGGTGCACTATGCTTTTAAATCTGAGTGATTGCATTTTTTTTTTTTTGTCGGAGGAAAACCGGAAAGGATGAACGTTTTATATTTGTGCTATTAAAGCGAGGAACTGCGTGAGCAAACACAGGACTTGAAGGGATTGTTCAGTCAGGAGTGCAGTTACTGTTTACTACACATTTTCAGCGCTTGTCTTGCTTTACGTGTAATGCCAAACCGAAACCCTACATGAGCATATTGCACATAAACGAGGCAGTTTCCTCATTGCCCTGTCCTCTGCTTCCAGCACACACCTCTGGTTCTGTGTTTGTTCAGGGTGAGGTGGTGCTGAATGAACTTTGACTTAAGATGCAAGTTTTTGGGTATGAATCCTTGCAGCCCCCCCCCCCCCAGATGTGTAGAAGGAGAGTCCACTCTTCATATTTTTTTTTTTTTAACTTTAATGGGTTTTTTTGGGGGGGGGTGTTTAACATGAACAGGGGAGGTGGCCAGTTTGGGCAAGATAGCAGGGTTAGGGTATAATTATTGGCATAGCCAGTGTGGCTCACTTGTATATTAGTTCATATAGCAAGAAGACATCTTGGCCTTTTTATATAATTACCTGTAATAAGCATTTTTACATGTTGGTCATCTCTTGATTGCCTTTTTGTGTCTTGACTTATAAAACAAACTGAAATACCATCTCCTTGTCGATTTTCATGTAGTTCTGAAAGTATTGGAGCCATTTCAGCTGAATCCCTATCTCTTCTCCAGGATTTATTTCTTTGAACAAAAATTGCATCAATGTCCCGGTCCACTTCATTTGCCTAGTGGAAAGTAGATTTATGTCCTCTAGGCTGGAAGGGTAACCCACTTCTACACAAAGCACCTGAGCCTGGAGCCCACAACTGCCCTTATGTCATTTTTGATTTTCCCCGAGTTCTATCCCAGGCTGGTACAATATTGCACACACATACTACACTTGACAGGCCACAACGAGCAACTTTTTGTCATGAACAGCCCATTAGCTGAACTAGTCTTGGACTTTCCCTTCATCTCCACAGTGGTACCTTCATCCAGGTCATTAAAGCCAGCATACTGACTGGCGGAGATCAGCAGAGACAGTGGGCTTTTCGTGTCTCATCTACCTGTTCAACCTTAATCTGGATATTTCTTCCGGTGCTCTCCAGTGTGTGGGTGTTATGCTGAAGGGAAAAATATGCTAATGTAAACCTTATACAGGATGTTTAACAAGCCAAAGAATGTGTTTATACACAGATGCTGGGTTTAACTCACCCGCTGAAGAGCTGCACGGGCCGCTGTTTGAAAGGGTTTGTCCACATCCACACCCTCCTTGGCACTCCCCTCAAAGTACTTGGCCCCCACTTTCTTGCACCAGTCCAATGCCAGACGCTGGGGCACCTGCAGGATCAGTTTGTTGTCATTGAGACTGATGCTGTCCCTAAGGCATCTGCTGTCCTTTCAAAGATTGACCTCCAACATCTAATCCTCATCTGAGAAAATCCAGATTCCCCTTTCTTAAAACTAGGTGTCTTGCTAAAGTTAGCTAAATGGGGCATCCTGTTATCTCAACATAAGCTTTTGCTGTACTTCAAATGCATGAATTATGGAAAATATAGAAATCAAATTGAACGCACAACCAAACATAAACTTGTTCGGGCTTCAGGGGTAGAGCTGTGTGCATCTTGACCTACTTCTCGCTTTCGCAGGTCTGTCTTGTTACCGATGACTACGAAGGGGAAGCTGGTTGGTTCTGGGGGGTCGGCTTGCACCAGGAACTCCTTAAGCCAGTCACTGAGCGATGAGAAGGAGGTCATGGAGCTCACGTCGAACAGCAGGAGGCAACAATGTGCTCCTCGGTACAGGGCATTACCCAGGGACTGGAACCTCTCAGTGCCTGCAGTGTCCCAGATCTGCCCCAAGAAGGCAGCAGGGGAAATTTACCAGCATGTGGACTTGCCACGTTTAGGTGATCTACCTACAGCACAATGCCTCTTGTATACGAAATATGATTTAGCTAATTAAGTAAAAAAACATAAGACAGTGGGAAGTGATATACCAGTTTGGCTGTTAGAGCTTCCTGGTAGCTTGCATGTGAATCTGGTCAAGATGAACTCTTCCATTCATACCTGTAGCACTATCAGCCTGCCGTCCACTGTGATCTCCTTGGTGAGGAAGTCTGCCCCAATGGTGGCGCGGTACGTGTTGGTGAAGCGATGGTTCACATATTGGTTCATAAACGAGGACTTCCCCACTCTGTAAATAAAGACGGCGGTAGGTACCCCAATGGACAAACGCACGGACGACCGACCAGGGGGCTGGACCGGGGATTCAAACTACAGTGAACACACCGTGTAATTGACGCATTAGCGGATTGAAAGGGTGTCTAACAACTCCGAAAGTCCGGTACTGATAAAAGTATTTTAAAAAATACCCGGATACGAAAATATGCCCTTACTGGTATGAAAGGTTGGTGAATCATAGCTGTTCGCTATTGGGTATGCAGTTTCTTGTAAGATTAATCGTTTTCATAACTGCGTTTTGAAGGTGTCATGTTGCCCGAGGTACTATTAAATCGTAAACTAGTGTTTAGAGTAATTTTGATTTTATGTTGCGACCAATACGACTTTTAGCTTCCAGCTTAGATGAAAAATTTTCGGTCATCTTTTCTTTGTTACATTTGTACCGTTTATGCATATTTAAGTATTATCTCTGCGTCCGCTCGACGTTTAAGCAAACAGTGCGACTACGTTGAGAAACTGCCAGGTGATGTTTCACACAGCCGGGTCAGAACCAAAAATATCACCAGCAATGGACATCTTGGGAACTGGCCTGTTTGACCACGCGCCTTTGTGGAAAACTTGATATCGTACAATATTATTTTAAAACGTGATATTTTTGGGCTGACCTCGCGCACTGTTTCATCCATGCTTTGTTTTCGGATTTTCTTAACTTTTAGCTTGGTGGTTAATAGCCGCAGACTGAAACGTGGGGAGGGGGAAATTGAAAATGAATTCAAGTAGCAAACACGAACCGAAAAGTCTCCGAGCGGACCCCGTATTTCACAGATGTTAAGGAGACTCCGACCAAGGAAATGCTGCAGAAGTATAATCGCGCCCGAAAGCCCACAGCAAGCTCAGCCTACCCTAATGCCAGATGGCGTTAAACGGTCAAACTCACCCGGAGTTGCCAATTAAAATGACCTTCAAATGCGCCTTGTTCCAAGTCGACATGGTCACTGCGTGCGGTGCGCTGGGGAAAGTAGGGCGCCTGGTTTCACTTTATCCTGATTCCCAGCGATTATCATTTAAGGGGGCGGCATCCTATGGCTAGTTTCTACAGTTGTACGCTACGTATTTCCCTTTTTCTTCAGTATGTGTCCCATACCTGCTTTCTTCGATTTAGGCGACTTCACAGGTACGCGCATACAAGTCGCGCTTTGAGGTCCATCAAGGTACGAATGTTATCTGACTGATTTTGCTTGAAATTGTTTCTTATATACACAACACTTGTTTGCAGTTAATTTTTACAACTACACAACCACACGCCTGTCAAACGGCGATGGAAAACCAAGTTAACGGTAACTGCTTTTATTTATAATTGGCAATATTTTGAATCCGACAAAAAATAATGGTCTAAGCATTGCGACATTTTTTTCCACACTAGGAGCGTGATTACCACATCAACGACTTATTTGTCAAATAAGAATACTTTCAACCAAATAATATGTCACAATATTGTAACAGAAATCTTGGGGGAAATGCTTGGAAATAAATGCCATAATGTGTAGAGTTCCGGTTACTTTACTGTGCGGTAATTGGAATGTCATTTAGCGAATCACCGTTTAAATAAAATTTGTCTTGGTACAGGCCTGCTCCACACAGATGCACGATACAGGGAAGACACCATGAACAGCACTCCTGCAGAAAATATTAACACTCAATGCCAAAATCAAGTATTCTTTGTCTATATTATGTGCAGTCCAGGCAGAAGTCTATACTATAGGGTCTCTTTTCGACCGTGAGGACTGCTTTGGAAGAGCGGCTGCTCAAATGCTAGTTGTTTCTGGTTTTATTGGACCTGTGACACTTCTCAGAAATGGGTCATGGGAACAGGTGGTACTCTGGGAAGGAGAGGTCTATGATGGTCTCACCAATGGGTTTCCATGCTCTGTAAATGTGCTGGATTTCATAGGCTGGGAGACTTCAGCCATTGACCTACCCTTGCAGGCAGGCCCTTACCTACCACTGAGGACAGTGAGGGGAAGTCCTCAGTATTTCTGTAACTCCAATAACCATGATCCCTTATGGGGCACACCTAGGTTGGGCTAGCTAACACTTTTCACCTCTGTATTTTAAATATCGTGGTTACGGCCCTGTCTGCAGGTATGACAACATGTGGTTGTCCATGCAGCTGACGGACATCATGATCTGATATCTGCCAGAGCAAAAATGTACACTGGACTGGGAACCAGTGAGGTATTTGTACCAGTAAATGTGAATGAAATCCATCTGGTTTTAGGTTTCTGCAACATGTAATAAAACAGCTAATTTAACTAGTTACTTGCCTAGTTCTAGAGAAACAAGATTGTGGGTTATTTCAGGACAAATAATCACAAGGACCCTAGACTCATTGAAGATTGTTATAGTTTCAGTAGGGTCCAGATCAGGACATTGGGCTGGCCATTTCATCACCTAGATGTCCTCAGCTTTAAGGAATTGCTTCACCCGATTTCAGTGTGGTAAGGGGCATCGCCTTGCATAAAAATGACTGGCTGACTGGGTGATATTTTCAGGGAGGGAACCGCATGTTGTTGAAGGGGGTTCTGATACTCATTCGCGTTCACCTTACCCCCTAGCTACACGAGAGGCCTGTCTCCTGCTGCAGAGAACATACCCCACACCGTAACACTTGCCCTTGTCAACTTGTCTGAATTCTTTACACGCTTTTGGTGGAAACACCATCACACGTAATGTTTCTCATCTGAGCCAACTAAATTAAACTTGCTTTCGTCACTGAAATGAACTTCGGACCAGTTCTACTCTGTCCACACAACATGCTTCTCAGCAAAGGGCTAGTCTTCCTTTTTTGTACTTGCTGATGAGCGGCATGATCACCGTATAGTGGCCTTTCAGTCCATATTGTCCCAAACGACATGATCCTGTCAAGACAAATTCTTGTCCTGTTCAGAACCGATCGGGAGAGCAGTCCCAGCTACGGTGTTGAATTGATCCTCCACTAAGAGTTTCCTTAACATCCTGCTACCTAGTGCTGATCTTACTTGGGTGATGGGCCTTTTTTTGGATTAGAATGACTTGATTTCTTTGTACAGCTTCAATATTTGTCACATGATGCTCTTAGAATAACAAATTTGTGTAAGAAAGTCACCAAATCAGTTTTCATCTGAAGTCAAGTCCTCAGTATTTTGGGGCACACCTAGGAAGGACTAACATTTTTTGACCTCTGTATTTTAAAAGTCCTAGCTACTGCTCTGGTCGCAGGGTTTCAGTCACCTTGGAAAGGACCACCGCCTTGCAAAATGCCTTATCAATGTTGCCAAATAGATTTGGTTTGCCAGATATTTCGACGTATTTCATATTAGAACCAAAAAAGTATACCAAATCATTCTCTAATTTGGATCGCAGACCTTCTTTGAATTCCTTGTTTAAACTTTTTATTTTGTGATGTGTGATAGTTTTCACTGATAAAATACAATTAAAATGTATCTCTTCTATTTGTGTTTAGAATAACTTTGAATTCAAATAAGCAGCAACTTTGACAATTACAACAATGTCACTCATTCTTTAATTTTTATCACACCCTCATCTGTCCACTACAGCTGTGTTGTTTCACTTACATAGTGTCAGAAAAGTTGAGAGTGAGAAAAAAAACACAGAAGTACATCTGCTAGTTGGCTTTGATTTGTTTTACAGTTAAATTCAGGTCAGGGTTTCTCTCTTTGATATTTCCTTCATGGTTCTCCCAGTGGGATTTGTCCATGCATTTAATGTTTAACAGTTTTATCTCTGTAAGTAGGACTGTGTAGATATCAGCTACTGGATATGTTTGTTACTGCTTTGGGCATGTTTAGTGAAAAGGGGCCTAGAAATAGCCCCAATTGGCAGATTTGTTGGCTTGTAGACAAGTTTGTTCATCGAATTTGATTGAGCTGAATTTCATCCTTATAATAATGATAGTGTGGGTGGGCCAGCATGACTTGTGGCATAACTAAGGCCAAATGAACAAAGAGAAAGGAAAATCTATTTTGCCTCTCAACCGCACCTTTCCTCTGAGTCATCTAAACACACACACACACACACACACACACGCACACACCTACCTGTCAGGCACATTCATTTCATGGTGCTGTATGCTGAATGGGTAGGGACAAAACAAGAGGTTGTTGATTCAAGTCCAGAGAGTAAGAATCTGGACCAAGATTTTGTTTCAATCAACCAGTTGAGAATAAAGAGTCACAGAGTCGCAGTCACAGAGTATCCAACTGGTTGGCTGAAACAAAATCTTGGCCTGGATTTTTACTCTCTGGATCTGAACTGGGACCTATGCCCAAGACCACCCGGGCCCACCAGTGCCACCATGGTAGCTAGAGAGAGCTGGTGATTTTATATAATTATGGGTTATAAAATGAATTATTTTGTTCAAATTCTGTACAATAATTTAGAATCTCAGCTAGGATAATCCTACTGATAATGCAAATGTAGCAACTTGTTAGTGATCTAGATAGATTAACTTAATTTTCAAAGGGAGACCTGATACTGATATAATCATATCAAACTTTTGCACTAAAGCTTTTCTAACACTGTCCTGTTGTCCTGCCAGGTGGGGGCATTGTGACAGGGTATGTTGTGATGTCCAAAGGCAAAGCAGGGGTGGAACTGTTAATTTCTTAATTAGTGGTCATTGTTCGCACACCACAGTGCACAACAATGAAATGTGTCCTCTGCATTTAACCCATATGTGACATAGCAGGGGTGATGCCTTGCTGGTTAGGGATTCAAACCAGTAATCTTTCAATTACAAGTGCACTTCCCTAACCATTAAGCCAACACTCTCCACAATAGGTGGGTTCCACCGAGATTTGAACTCAGATCATTGGATTCAGAGTCCAGAGTGCTAACTATTACACCATGGAACGAAGTAGGGTAGCCTACCCTGCACTTGTACTGGACCCCAGGAGTGAACCAGGGACCTTATGATCTTCAGTCTAATGCTTTACCAACTGAACTATTCCAGCACATTGATAACTTGCTTGTTAACCACCACGGCTGGGGGTTCAATTCCCATTCATGCTCTGTGAGTGTGTGTGAAATTTGTTGCATTTAAACTGACCATAGAGTTAAGGGATGTGACCTGCAATGGACTGGCATCCTATCTGGGGTGTCCCCTTCCTCGTGCCTTGGGCCTCCTGGGATGGGGTCCAGGCCCCCTGCTCCTCTGTACCGGATAAATGATAGTAAGTGGACAGATGCAAGTGATAAGTGGATATTTCTTCATAATAATAAAAGTTAAACAGTAGATGGCAGTGTTGTATAAAGGTGCAGTAATGTATTATTTGACTTCACAATAACATCATTCCTGATCTGGTGGTCACCAGACAATTAAATGAAAGGACTGAAAAAAATCAGGAATGATCTATGGACAAGTAATGTGAACCTTTCGGTCAGTAAACCAACGCCGTTTAGAGTTCCCTCCACCACGTGAGAAGTGTCACTCCAAATGGTTCTCTTGTGTGGTTCCCTGATGGTGGAATGAGCTGCTGAACCACATCTGGTCATCAGACTCCCTCTGCACCTTCACGAAACGCCTCAAGATTCATCTGTTGCATGAATTCTACTATAAGCCTGATGTCTCATTATGTTCCCTGAATGTTCTTGTGTTGCACTTCTGGTCCTCGAACGGTCTTATTAGGTTCTTGCTTTGTTAGAAGTTGTTGAGTATTTGTTGTATAGTTCCACAGCTGTTGTGTAGCTCCTTCTCCAGTACCGCTTACACTTGTACACCCGAACATTGGAAGCTCAGTCTAGCTGCCCTTATGTACTTGTGGTTGACTATTTAACAGCACACGTTTGTAGTGTGTTATTTGCCTCACTTGTGCATTAAATTGGAGAAAAGTGTCTGCTTAATATGTAAAATATAAAATAAATCCATAATGTCTTAGGATCCTGAAACACTTGTACACTTGAACACTGTCAGTAGTTTATAGTACTTGACCTGTTGTGTGAGTCTGGTTAGTTGGTTAAACCTGGAGTAAAAATGCTTGGTTTAGATGACAAAAGACAAGTTGTGTAACGAAGCAGGTGCCTTTAGCAGAGTCCACAACATGGTAAACCAAAATAGCAGCAATGTCATCTACGCCCTGACCACACCAGCTCAAGTTAGTTTTAACTTGATCAGTCCGTGATGCTGTAGAGACCACTGAAGCTGGGTGGAATCGGCATCTCCAGGCACAAGGAGACCCAAATCTGTTTTGCAAGGAGCTGTAGGTTCTGTTTGGATTAAAGTCCATAAAGGTATATTTCAGGCAGATTCCTGTTGTGCTGACATCTTTTTGGCCTCCAGCAGATACATCTCCTGCCAAGATGTACTGTTCCCAGAGGTGGAAAGTTCAGGTTCAGAAAATACAAATGCGACCTCCATGTCACTCTTTAATGGCATGCCTTGAATCCCACTGCCCTTCCTGCCTTCACTGGTGTACTTTGTAATCTGTAGGATCAGCATCCCGAACGTCATGTGATTCTATGGCATGCTTTTGTGTACGCCCGAAATGCACAGTCATCGTGTTTGTTAAGGAAATACTGACAGTTTGCTAACAAAGCCCTCTGGAGACACGCATTTTGGATTCAGCCAACTCAGTGAGTGTCCGTCACTACCTTGGTCCCCTGTGACTTGCAGATTGAGTAACTCTGACAGTACAGCTTCCATGCTGCCAGCTTTGGGTTTAATAGCTAATAAGTGTCAGCACAGTGAGGCCTTAGATCTGTCCAAGCTCAGCCCAGTGGCTCGACACCGACCGCTAACCCAGCTCCACGAACCATTTCTCAAGTGCACTCATCCATGTTAGGCCTCTGTCTCCAACTTCACCCCGGTGAACAGAGAGAAAGGGGGAGTGCAGAAATCTAACTGTGCGGATATGGTGAGGCAAGAGTGCCGTTAGCATCTCAGCCTGTTAGACAGTGTGATGCCCCAGAAATCACATTTATTATCTGACTGAAGAGGCCATGACACCAACGGGCGTGAAGCTCATATAAACTTACAGAACCCCCCCTTTAAAAAGACTCAGACGGACCTTCCTGTGTGCGTTTATACACACACATACATATACGTATATAAATATTTGTGTAAAATCATATGAAGTTATTTTTATAGGTGAACTAAAGTGACACTTCTGAAGAGAGAAGCTTCTGGCTGCAAACACCTGATAAACCAAACTGATAACCTTTCCTGGAAGCTGGATATCAGGAATGTATCTACAGTAGTTACGGTTAAGGATAGACATTATCACATTAAGGACACATTGTATATCTTCACAGTTGTGTCTTTTACACAATAAATAGCCAAATTTCTAAGCAGCGTCTTCTGACATGGGATATCAGATATGCTTCTAGGATATGTTTGTGATAATTACCATCTCCCCCCC
>JABFEB020000124.1:23263328-23279216 GCA_019775895.2 Stomatorhinus ivindoensis
TACTGTATATTTAAAAACCCGCGAAGTCGTGAATCCGCGATAAGTGAACCGCGAAGTAGCGAGGGATCACTGTACACTGTCCACTAATTCATTTGTTTTCTTAATATTTATTTCAATAATATTATAAAAATCGGGATTTAATTTGTGTACCACGTACATTTTCATATTTCGTACCATGTTTACTTGTTTGCACTATGTGCGCTGTCTCTGCGGCTTGTCTATTTCTCAGTAAACAGAGTGCCCTGCTGCTGTATGTACAAGAATTTCCCTGTGGGATCAATAAAGTTGAACTAATCTAATGTAATCTGAGGTACAGCTTCAGAGTCATATGCTAGTGCTGTGATCCTAACAGCCCAAGGCAGACGGGAGGGAGCAGCCTTTTTTAAATGAAGTACATCACTGTGCTGCGTGCAAGCAGTAAATTAGGACAATTTTAAAATGCTTATTAGTATTCTTGTTGTTTGCATGCATTTTACCTGTTGTAGGTCATTATTTCTGCTTTTATCTGAGGCCATATATGAATATTACAGCATGAGGTTTGGTTAAGCTCTACTAGTAGTTTTAACTGAACTAACGTCTTGACTATCTCTTGTTTTTTACTTGGTTGTGCTTCAGTCTTTCTTGGCATGGCACTGGATTCTTGGACCCTCTGGCACCCCGTACCTCCCGACAGATGGCGCTGGTCATGGTGACGGGGAACAGCCGCACATTCCCCTTGCCCAGGTTCTCGCTTTTCCTCTTCTGGATAAAGAGCTGAAGTTCTCTCTTCTCATTCTCATCCAGAGAGTTACAGTACTGAGGCTGAAACACACAGGGTCACGGGGCATAGGCCGAGATAGGCAGTGTCACAGGATCCAAGGGTAAGAGAGACAGTGTCACAGGATCCGAGGCTAAGAGAGACAGTGTCACAGGATCCGAGGCTAAGAGAGACAGTGTCACAGGGGCCGAGCGAGGCAGAGTCACAGGGGCCGAGGCCGAAAGAAGGAGAGTCACAGGATCCAAGGCTAAGAGAGACAGTGTCACAGGAACGAAGGCCAATAGTAGCCATAGTCATAGGGTCCAAGGCCGTGAGAGGCAAAGTCACAGGGACGGAGGCCGAGCGAGGCAGTCACAGGGACGGAGGCCGAGAGAGGCAGCGTCACAGGGACGGAGGCAGTGAGAGGCAGCGTCACAGGGACGGAGGCCGAGCGAGGCAGAGTCACAGGGACGGAGGCCGAGAGAGGCAGCGTCACAGGGACGGAGGCCGAGAGAGGCAGAGTCACAGGGACGGAGGCCGAGAGAGGTAGAGTCACAGGATGGAGGCTGAAGGAGTTACAGTAATTTGTCAGCAGAAGAGCAGACATTGTGGACTTCACTTTGCCTGCCTATGCATAGCATGTGTCATACCTCACTGTCATGTGCTGGCAGCTGGTGCAGAAGCTGTTTAACTCGGTATGTTTCCCCCAGGCTGCTGACGTAGGGGACCCTGTCCTCCGGAATGCAGCTGAAGTACTGGTGCACCTGCGTGGGATTTGAGCATGAGGGACACCACAAACGCGATCAGCCTTTTCTGCTCACCCCGCCATGTGGTTCGGGACAGTTCCGAGGGAGCGCTCACCTGTTCAGGTTTGAGCCCGGGGGGGACCCAAGCGTACTCCTCAGAGGCGCACCCCGAGTCATCATCAGAGATGGAATGTCTCCGGACATCAGCCACTAGCTTAGCCACCATCCTGTCCAATGTTCCCGGCATGGAGCGGAACCCGTGCTCCTCACGCACACACCGACAGTGAACGCAGGTTTTCCTACAGGCCAAAAAAAAGACGCCTTCACCTAATTTTCAGAACTATGCCTGCCCTGATATTTCTTATTAAATCATCTCTGCACTCCATATCATGGCCAGAGGTCAGCAGACTTGGGCATGATCCAACAGACGTGCAATGCTGATCCAGAATCAGAATGACTGTGCACAGAATGGAAATGAACAAATAACTGTTGAGGAAAAAAAAAAGCTAAAACACATAACTCTACTTCATCCAAAAGCATCTGTCTCCATGGGAGGCAGAGATTAGCTTCAGAGAATGATGGACTTGGGCTTCATCCTCTCAGTCAAGCCACCAGGAACAGCTCCGTGGAGAAGCCTGACCTGCTCCCAGCTGTCAAGCATTAACGTGGTGATGAAACAGAAAGCTGCTTTTCCAAGGCTTTACCTCGTCGCCTGCTTGCATGACAATCCCACCGTGACTACTGAAGCCTACCAGGACCCCCCCCCCCCCCAACCTGCTGAATTCAAGTCTCTAGGGCAGCGTTTCCCAATATGGTTCTCGGCGGCCCAAAGACAGTCGACTTTTTTTGCTCCCTACCTGGAGATGGGAGGGAGCAAAAAAAGTGGACTATCTGATAGGGAGCTTGGAGGTAAACATGGACTGACGGTTTGGGAAACACTGCTCTGCTGGAATTCGTATCGGAAATCAAGCAAATAACCCAGCCCAACAAACGGGGTGGGACAAAGGGGTACAGCAAAATATCTGCAAGGGACAGCCGTTTGCAGCAGACGCTACTCAGAACATGCTAACCCATGTCGGCCTTAAGGGAAAGTTCTCAGAGCAGCAAATGCGTGTACGAACACACTCTCAGAAACATGTGGACAGCTAATCACATGAACTGAAACTTGATATCTCACAGATTTTTTTTTCTTTTAGCAAGGCTTACAGCTTACCTTTCATTCTCTAGCTGCAATAACATTATATAGTGACCCATTGAAGAGGACATCACATCAGCAACTGCTGAGTTACGCCCAAATTATTCACGACTGGAAAAAATATTGTTATCGTGATAAAAAAAGACTCCAGTGGTGAAAAGTGCACACGCAAGCACATACTCTTGCAGCCACCTCCAGCATCAACAGGCGGTTTAATGAGCCAGATGTCCTCTCTGATAATAACATCTGCCCCCTCTTTCACTATCACAAGGCTTCTGCCTGGCAGTAGTCGGTAATGGTCTTGGCTAAGTGATATGTTTGGGTCAGGCCTGTCCCTATACAGACGGTGGCCCCGAAACTCGATTTTGGATCAGCTTTATCTGCCCTAACTGGGTCAGTGACCCAAAACTGTGACACTGGGCTGGGACTTTCAAAGACAATGTGCTGTAGACGTCACTTGGAGACAAGGACAGTTCTGTGCTTGTGAAGGGGTTGGGCGGACACTTTGGGGGTAAAAAAAAAAAAAAAAAAACATTTCACACATTTCGCCTGTTCCCCCTTTCCTCCCCACTTTCCAGCCTTCCGGCATGTTCCCAGGTTCGGCTGCTGTTTGGCGTGATATTTGGATGCTGTTCAGACAGGGATCTTCTGACGCCTCGCTAACAAGCACCATTTCTGGGGTTTTGGCAGCAACGCGGCAGAAGTGTAAAGTCGCCGCCTCTACAGACACGTCAGCGCTTCCTCCAGACGGGAACCTGTCACGGTTCCTCTCCTTCATGCCGTGAGCACTGGCCAAGCACTCGCCCCTCGAGTCAGCTGCTACTTTTAGCCGCTATGAATGTCACATCTACTTGAGGTCCCCACTGTAACGAATACTTTGACTCTCCATAGAAGGTATTTAGCAGCAGGAGCTGTGGGCAATAATCTTATTAGCGTAGCGGAGAGGATTAGAGCATGGGGCGGGGGGGCCGGTGGAGCAGCCAGACGGGAAGTGAAGGTACAAGAGAAGTAACAAGAATGAAGAAAAGAGAGATTTGTACTTGGAATAAAGGAGAGTGTGTCGGTAAGTGGAACTGGCCTGTAAGGAGCCGCACGAGATGCTCCTAGAGATGGCTTGTTTTCTTCAACTGCTGGCCGGTTGGGGTGTGGATGGACCCCAGGGAACAGCTAAAGCCGGCTTCTGCTTCAGCAGGAGACTAATTCGATTAGCGTTGATGCTCATGCTGCTTCTCATCAGCATCTCTCCTGACTCTTTCCTCGCCTCTCGCACGCACACACCCTCCTCCCACCAGTCAATAATCCACACGCACCAACTAATTAAACCAAGTAATGATCACGAAATCCCTAAATGGGTCACAAACCCATAGCATTTCTGTTGTGAGGCTAGACCTTCAACACTTACAGTCCATACAGACCAGGGTCAAAAGAAGCACCGCAAATATTGCAGTTTTTTAATGCAAATCCCTACCGACCACGGTGTGTATCTCAGAGCGAGCAAACACGTGTTGGTCCGATGATAGTTAACGCCTTGGGTCTCCCCACAAGTGACTGCTCAGGCTGCACACCAGCTGCGGACAATTACGACCGCAACGAGCAAATACGACTGGCGCAACATCTGTACTACGTGAAGTACAGGTGTGATGGAATAATCGTGCCCCTGCAGAGTCACAAAAAGAGGTTCACTTGGCGGAGCTCAGACTCCCGGCCAGCAAAACGCTTCCCACACCTGCACACTGCTGCAGGACAGGAGCACGCTTGCAGGCGCATAGAGGGTAACCAGATTCCCCAGCAGAACCTGCTGGAAGCATCGTATAAAAGAGGCACTCGCCTGAATACAGAGCAGGCTGCCCTCAGTCAGCAAGGGGGCTCTACAGCTTATTCAGCAACCCAGCTGGTCATGAACACGCAAGTAACTCCATGATTCCCAGCATGTCCGGCCAGACTTACCTAGATGCAGGTGATACCCCTCCTCACCCTGACACAGGATTACACTGCAGGGCCCCTCCTCCTACTGCAGGTATGTAGGGTGGCTATGCAGCAGGTTGACCTTGGGGTACCCCATGTATAACTGTAATCAATCCTCTACTGTTCTCTGCTTTGGCCACATCTACTGCTGCTACATCCCTGTACATTTTTGTTACTGTTGAATCTTTATAAACCTATTTGCCGCATCATGAAAAGCACGGCTACCCATAAACAGTGGGATCCCTCGTACTTGTTCCGCAGAGACAAGTGGATCTTCGCCATGTTGTCAATACAGTCGGACCCTCTAATTTAATGGGCCGGATCTCGAGTTCCTCTGAGGTGTCATTGTCCAGGAATGCAACCAGAGCCGGCACCAGCCTAGCGGAGCTCCTCGTGCCGGCTGGAGTCTGCTGTGGGGGGGGGGGGGGGGGGTGACACCATCACTCCCCCCCCCCCCCCCCCCCCCCCCACACCATCACTCGGAGCTGAGGAACAAGTCTGACTGGTTCCTCAAGCTGGTTCCCCAAGCTGGAGCTCTAGCTCAGTTGCCCTGTGTGCTGCGAGCAGCGGCGTGGGTTCGCAGCCATGCCTGTCACATAAGCCCTACTGGTGACACAGGCACCTTCCACGCACAGAGATCACAGCCACTGTCACCGTATTATAGTAAACCAGAACCTACCTCCATCCGTGCATGTGGAAGCCGGGGCACTGGTCACCACAGCGAGCACAGGGCAGGCCGCAGTCTGGGATGCCGTCGCTTCCCTGCACAAAAAAATAACAAATCAAGGAAGATCAGACAAGGACCAAAATGTCGGTAAAATGTCACATCAGGAGGGGTGGGTGACATGGTGGTTAAGGACCTGCTCCTACGTCTGGAGTGCTGTCCTCCACACTTTCATCTCTGGTGTTTCATCATGTGTCCTCCTGAGATGTGCAGGGATACAGCTGAAATCCAGCTCTGATAGTGACCTACAGCACACTTACTCAGGTGATATCGCTCCTCATCCTGATACCCTGACTGCAAGGCCCTTCCTCCTAGAGCAGCTATGTAACCCAACACAAAGTCCGACATGCACAGACGTGTCAGATGGAGACAGACCCCCGCCCCCACCCTGCTGAATCACACGGCCATGTGTCCCAACATCCGCAGCCCACAAAGGACCGACAGGGTAAACCAATTATCTGTAAGCTAAACGTGAATTTAAATGCAATTTTAGACTTCCACCACTATGAACTCTATGAAAACACAGATTTCACAGTGACACTGAACACACACAGCTTACATCAGCAAACAGTCATGATCAATGCCAACGTCATGATGATGTGGTTCAGTAATTACCTAGATTAGACAGTGACAACAGCACCGTGCTGAGTTACCTGTGCCAGACTGTGTCAGTCTGTCAAAATGCCATTCATCAGAATGCCAACCCGCTTTCCATCTCCCCATTTAAAAAAAAAATATTTCAGGATGAAAATGGCCACAGGAAATAGGTTACACCCAACACTTTCCTAAGAGTTTCCACACTCTTCCATTTGTATGTGGAGTGAAAGAGAGAAAACTGAACTGGTCCAGTGGCGATGTACCTGGAAGGAGAGAAAACTGAACTGGTCCAGTTAGGAGGCGACCATATGGAGATGACCTTGAAAAGGTTGAGAAGCTGAACACTGACCACTTTCAGGCTCCTTAATCTTTCAATTTTACTTTCAGGATCAAAGCACCTAAATCTATCTTCCTATGGACTGAAGCTCCTTTGCTTTTCACATGACACATTCTCACGAAGAGCGTCGACATACAGAACATTCCTTCACCCGCGAGCTGAATCGAACACGCACACCACAGCAGAACATGTGCAGAAGGGAACCACATGTTTATTCTGCGGGGTTTCAAGGCACAGCTCTGCTCTTTAAACTTTCTTATTCAGCTGCTTTACAGAAATCTGAGAATGACATCCAAGCAGAAATTCAACAGCATGTCGTACAAATATTAGCACATGCACTGTGTGAACTGCTGGATTTGAACGCTACCACTGATAGTCAGGTAATGCGAGCGTAAGGCCCATCCTGCAAGACGGCTCTCATCACTACAGTTTAGTGATGGGAAAAAGTGATTAGCAGCTCCCCTTGGTCACGACCCCCCCCCCGGGCCCGGCTTGGTTCGCACGCACGTCCAGACAAACACAGGTACAGAAAACAAGAAAGGTAAACAGCACTGCCTGCAGTGGGGGTGGGAACCGGAGCCATGGAAACGTGTGCTGAAGCACACTGGGATTGCGATTCACCCGCTTACCACCTCAACTGTAGATTCAGGTCTGCAATCTGTGAGAAGCATAGGCGTGCTTCGACTCTATGCGGGATTACATGAGCGTCACGTATAAAGGCTGAACGTCACTTTGGCGTCGAGCCTATGCGGAACTTACGCCGTGGCCCGAGTCACTGCGGACGGGTCGTGTCCCCACGATGTGTAGCTGCATTTCTGGGGAGGTCCGTGTTCAGCTACCACGTAAGCTATGGCGCATAATATGCGGCCATACATACCTACGTTGTATGAATCAACCTTAATACAGCAGCCAAACTTCAACAAGCTCATTCTGCCTAGACTCCCCAGTTTACACAAGAGGCACTTTGTCACAATGAGGCAGCCAGATGCAAACCTGCAACCCCAGTCACGTGACCAGGATACGCTTGCCTCTTGAACCACCACAAGAGGGGCCTGTTGACACTTCCTCACATGCAAATGGAACTATATTCACCAAATTGACACGGAGTTACTGATGGAAGTGCCCATGAGATCAACCCTATGTACAAGTTCAGCATATGCTTGCTGGAAATCTGCTAACAAATGAATATTTTAAGCCTACTGGGTCATCGACCTGCACATCCGAACCCCTTAATTCAGCCCCAGCCCGCTTTGCGCGTTAAAACGTTAACGGCAGGCGGCCGAGGTCACTGGCCTCCCGTTTCCTGTGAGCGCTGCATGCTGTCAGAACGCGGAGGAAGGCTGCAGGGCCGATGATGTGGTGTTATCATAAGCAGGGTGGGGAAAAATATGCCTGAGTATGCACAAAAACACGGCCTGCGGGTCACACGTGTTCTACAGCAAAACTGAAAAATAAATTCACGTTGTTTCGGGTGTATACTCAGACATGCGCAAAGTGATTCAGGGGTTTTTCCTCCCAAGCATATTCTTAATTTTCCCAGTTTTTTTCTGTGGTGTTTTAAAGACCACAATCCTCCCCTTTCCCAAATTAAAAGGATGTTGTGCTATCACACTCTTAGCCATGGCAAATTAAGTGTAAATGGAATGTAATTTTACATTGTAGAACAGATCAGTATATAGATAGGAATAGACAAGAATCATTTTGGATGTAATCAAAGGTATCCTACACTTCATGGGAGACTTTACTCGCCACCCGCAACTTCTGATTTCTGCTGAAACCGCCGCGTTTGCTTAATATTTCAAGCACGAGTGTGGGGCACAAAGCAGAGAATTACAGGAATAAAAACATTTGCCAGACTGGGGCTACAGGAAGGGATGTGCATTTTAAAAGGGCCTCGTCAACTTCCTGGGGAAAGTACACATGAGAAGATATTTTCATAACGGGCCGAATACGCTGAGATTCGTTGTGCCGCCCGACCCGTGCTGTTAGACCACCAGGGTAATATATCTGCAACTCGGCACTTTCCCGTCCTAAAAGGCGACATTTGGTGCGACATAGTTCGGTCAGACTTCAGAACTACAGAGAAAAAACCCCAGCAATACTGACCCAAAACTCTCGCACAGCCGAAATACAGAAAACGTTATTTAATCCCAGTTCAACACAAAAAAGTCGTATAGAAAGTTAATAGGAAAATCGGCAGCGTCATCAGACACCGCATTGTTAAACTGTAAAGATCTTTTTAAAAACCCCCCCTGGTCCCGAAGAGCAGCACAGGACATTTCCAAAACTTCCCTGCAGTCAGAATAAAACCGGGAACAGACTCTTAATAAATGCGAGTGGTCTGCTATATAGTGCACATGTAATTTCATTTACGTTTACCGTCCCAGACGAGGTTTCACTTTCAAAACCGGCGCTCCCGCATCAAAGCGCTTCACAATAAAACAGAGAATGAAAGAAGTGAAATGAGTTGATCTAAACTTGGCGTGTTTTCTCACCGAGCCCTTAGATCGCCGCTTTCTGGATCCAAGCGTGAACATGCGGTAATCTGGGTGCTTCACAATAAGGCACTGTCTTCGGGGAGAGGTAGAGCCGCCAGCCGCCGTACATAAGCCTCCAGTTGTTATCTTACGGACACGGACATGTAAGTAATCCTGCGGAGGCTGTACTGAAATCCATTCGGCCAGGTTTTCCCTAAACTCAGCACACACACAGACACACTCACACACACAAGCACACACGCAACAACCCCGCCTCCGATCCAAAAGCCGAGCTTTGCCGTCTACTGTTACGCCCATGAATCCCCCAGGGAGGACAGGAACAGGACATGAGAAAACGAAGAGCCCTGTAGATAGACGCAGAAGCGCCATCAGTACTGGAAGTTTATGGAAAGAGATATAGATATACGGAACCGAATAATGTGGTTTTGAGTATTTCGTTCAGTATTTGAATGGTACAGTGTTTACTCAGAAAGCATTGACGTCATTGTTGATTTTTCATACTCGTCTGACTCAAGATAACTTTATTCATACAAGTAACGTTTAATTAGTTAGCAGATACTTTTGTCCAAAGTGACAAAAACATGAGGAGCAGGGTCAGACTTCTTGGAGCAATTGGAGCGAGCTAAAAGGGCTCAAGTGACGTCACCTGCCAGTGATGGGATTTGAACCCGTGACCTACTGATCAGGGGCACACACCAACCCAAGGAGCCTTTAATGAGTAAAATAATGGTGTATGCATAGTCGCTATTAATCAGGATACAATTCATGACTGCATTGCCCTGTAAATAATGTCAAATATACCGCTTGCCAGGAATATAGTATCACACAAACTTGTGAAACCCTTGTATCAAACAACCTGATAGTAAACTTTGAAAGTGTATTCCGCATCAAGTGTTTCTGGGACGAAAACTCTAGGTAAGAGACCGTTTGAAAGCTAAATGAGATCTTCACAGCTCACTTACAGTATACACTCCCAAAGTCAGCCATCTCAGGATCCCACGAAGAATCTCACGCTGGAGTGTAGCATATTATCAAACAGCAGATGAAACATACCTGAGGGGGAGGTCCAGGTTACAGATTGCAGTCTCTGTTGACTTTGGAAGCCTGTGTTTAATCAGTCATGTGGCTGTCTTTCCATTGTTTACATTGAGGCCCTTGCTTGTGTGCCGGCTCTGAGGCATTTATGTCAAGCTGCGTGTCTGTGAGTGTTCAAGTCAAATACCTGAGAGTTCAGCTATAAAACATGACTTTCCTACCAGATACCGATCATTTTTAATGAGTCATTCATGCTATTTATTTAAATGGCGTTCAAGAAAACGCGCCTTCGCAGAACTCTTTTTCAAGTCGATGTGCTGCCACCTTGTGGTCATCTACTGACATATAACAAAGTCTAAATTCTATATTTTACCAGAGTGAGTTGAATTTATTTTTGATGGGTGCATTTCCACTTGTAAGAAAACACACGTATTAGTGACAACCTTTTATTACACACGGAAACATAAACGTACCACCAGTCACGTATCTTTAATTCAAACTTAATATCTACTGCCAGCACACATCGAACTTAATTTTTTTTCTCTATATTCTCTAATTTTTCATACATCTCTATACAAAAGATTTATTAAATGAAACCGAAACAACACGTAATTTAAGGGAAGTCAAACTATACGGTCTAATTTTCATCATACTCCTGTTTTCTGGTTGATTTTATTCAGTGTCAAATGATTGATCAGGATACTGGTTTATTATTACATAAGCAATGTTTGACCAAAATTCAAAATGGAAGATAACTAATTTTGGGATTCCAGTCAATATATATATATATATATATATATATATAGTATTAGGAACATTAAAAAATATTTATATTTACAAAAGCGAGAAGTGGACCAATAGTTTTTATAAATTACTTGTCGATCTTCTGTCGGATGATTCTTAAAGAATATTACAATTAAACAACTTTAATGTAATTAAATATTCTTTTAAAATGCCTCCAAAAATAGAGAAATGTTTCTCAGAGAGAACAGAACTTATTAATAAAAACCCTGCTTAGGAAAGCAGCTTTCATTTGGTACTGTTGTAAGCTGTGGTTATGAAGGAACGTCCCAAGTAATGTTCATAGTAATTTATAGGAACAGAAATATTACACATCTGAAAGATACCGAAACCTGTATTCATATAGTTAAAATTTAGGATAAAATGAACACAAACAGGTGAGTGAGAGACAGAAATGCTTCAGAGGAGGTGAGTATAAAAAATGTTAATAACTTTGTATCACATGTAAAAAATGCTTGTGTTGATGGGAGAAATTAAACTAGTGTCTGTAGTGCGATGATATGATGCAGGTTAACACCATGTATCGCTTCTGAAGTTGAAGTTTAAAACCCTGACATTACTGGTCATACTTTCCGTTAACCTCCATCCATTCAGAACTCTTCAGCACACAATATACAGTTTCAGTTCTCCTGGTATCCTTGCTCATTTTTCATCTCCCTTACTCTTCCTGGTTAACCTCCACTGTAGACATTTTTTTTTTTCGTTTCCCTTTTTGTCTTTTTCTTGTCCATCTGCTTGGCAGAACTTTCACGGTGGCATCGATTCATTCACCTGAAAAAAAAAAAGACGGTGCATCTTCATATTGCAGGCACTTCAAGTCTGTGATGGTTCGTAGCTGTTTAGGTGCTGAACTTAATTACCCGCAGGGGCCTTTATAGCCATGTACGTGGAGTAGGCATCATAACCAAACAGCACCCCCGCCAGAAGGCCAAACACCTGGGGGGGATGTGGAAAAGGAAGTGATGATTCCGCTGCAAGAACCAGACCTGCCATGTGTCTGTATGCATCAATTGTAGTAAATCCGGAATCTCCATCTATCCGTTTTCCGGCAAATTATCCAGTACAGGGTCTTGGAAGCCCATGTAGCACTGGGCACAGGCCAGACACACACACACACACACACACACACACACACACACACACACACACAGAAACACACACTACGTACTCAACCTGAGCTGCTTAAATTCATCCTGGAAAACACCTCCACCTCGTTACTTACCCCCCCCGCGATCCGGGCCCCATCTCCAGCTCCGCCTGCCACGCAGATAACCGATGTGATAAGGTACAGAGCAGCTCCGATCGCAGCCCTAAAGAAGTCCTGCAGCGGGCGGCAACACAGAGAGTGCGGTGTGTGAAGGCATCTGTCGTTCACTTCAGTTTTTTTAAACCATTTTTCTTGTTTCCCGAACAAGGATTAAGACCAGTCTTCGACTAAATTGCCGTTTCAATGGAGATTCACCATTGTAACTCAAAGCTAGTCTAGGCTTAGTCTTAATCCTTGACTGGGAAACTGGCCAATAAATTTTTACATTACAATATTAAATTTAAATTAGTGTTGGTTTTGCTGTGCTTTTGTTTTTTCGGGACACTTACCAGCCATGGCCAGTTGACCACCTGCAACTGTTTGTCCAAGTTGGTCATGAAGATGGCGAAGATGAAGATGGTGAAGACCATCTCGCAGATGGCCACCGCTGAGTAGCCGCCGGCGTCCGAGGCCGCATAGCAGACCAGGATGATCAGGCTGATGAGCTGAGAAAGAAAGGAAGTTACGAAGTGGACCGCTAGGTTCATGAGAGGAGCAGCACTCTCAGGAGCCCGTCTGAGCGTTAAGTCGGTGACCAATATCCTCTGAAAGGACCAGGCGAATAGCGGAAGCAGCAGAATATATTTTCAGCTTTGTGGCTGTTGACATCCACACTAACCCTGGTGGCAAAATCTAACAGAATCCTGCACTTCTGATGAAACCCAGCTTGTCTGTTGTGCCCAGGGGTGGTTAAAAAAAGCTTTTTTTGTGTCATTGCCCAGGGGCTGGGCTACATGTTCCTATTGCATTATCACTTTAATCGCATTCTCCACACCATCAAACTATTCATTGCTGGCTCTCTTCTACAGAGTCTGAGTTTGTGTGGAAGTGTTTGAGAGATGGTTGAGGAGTAAAGTATTAATAATACTCTCTATTATGCTTCTGGTCTTTCTACAACCATGGCCACAAGTGACTTAGCATCACAATTAAAGTTTAACGACACTGTTGTATCTTGTGAACAACTATCAGTCGTGCTTTACTTGAAACTGGATTTAATTGTGTTTGTTGCGAATTAAACACCTGTAGCTCAGAGCTGCTCCCCGCAACACACAATGCAAATTCAGGCTCTCCCAGTTCCTCTGCTCTGAGGGAATGCAGCGCTCTGCACCCAGTTCTGCAGCTCCTCAACACAGCCCAGTACCCCAGCATGCTCCCGCCCCATCTCCCACCACCGGCGAGGTGAAAGTTGAAGCGAAGACCAGCCCAAAGCTCGACTTTCATCTCGCCTATCATGATTCCAAACTGGCTGCACACATATATTTCAGAGGTACCCTGAAACAGTAGCATGAACTAAATATTAACTGAGGAATTGACTGCAGGACCCCAGATTCTCAATCACAGTGCATATGAACCTTCTGTAAACTTATGCTGTCCATATTTACGCAAAAGGTAGCTAGGGAGTAAATTGGAATCAGTTGGGATTCATTATAACTGGGACAGAACAGCAACAGGCAGATGAGGTTTGGTTCGACTGGTAGACCTGGATCATTCCCATGTGTGGCGATCTGAATAAGACCAACGATGGCAGCTGGATGCAGAGGGTGGGCTCGAGCGTGGGCAGGGAATGCATGAGGATCAGCCTCATCTATCCATCCTTTATGCTCCTCGGGGGTCTGGCACAAGTTGCCTCTGTGTACCCACTGGAGATTGAGCCCAAACAATGGGCCATTGTGCCCGTGACGGGTACAGCAACCTCCCCACCCCCAACCACATACCCATCAAAGTCAAATACAGAAGACAGAAATGTACTCAGAACCTTGTAAGACACTCGGTATGATCACAGAGGATGTACGGCTTCTCTCACGCTCAGGCAGGTTGACATATATAAAGGAACAAAGAAATACAATCTTTTTGCTTCATATTACATACATCATTTCAGGTTTTATTCAGTGGTCTATCCATCTTCTGCAGTCATTTTACATTTTAAACAATCCAGAAACTCAAACAGACTTTTATGAGAGCAATAGTGAAGACTTATTGTATAGTGTGGCTGTTATTGTTACTGGTACAATTCTCTTATTATCCTTTTGAACTTAATGATTTTTAAGGTCGAGAACCCTGAGCAGATATTCCTGGTTAGCTTCTGAAAATTTTAAACCACAGATACTGACTTTTCTCTCAGTCACCTTCCAACCGTTACAAAGCTATCGTTAAAACATATGTACAAAACTCTCCAAGACATTTTGATGGCTTCCTGGGAAATAAGTCGCTTGATCCATAAAAGTGCTGAATACATACAGTCGACAAAGTAAAAAAAAATCATCCCCAGAATATGAAAATGCTGCACAATGACAAAGTGGCCTTTCACGGCTTAGTTGACATTGTGGCGAGTCAAATTCTAAAAGAAGAGAAGCTACACAGATTCTGCTAGATAGGCTCAGGTCCTTCCTGGCTCTGCCGGCTATGCATCCCCCTCAAAAACCTGTGTGGGATGAGACCTTCTCCTGGGTAAACTAAAAGGCTGGTCAAATGACTTGCCATAGTCTGCAGTGAAATCCTTCCTGCTCAGTACTGGAATGAAAACCATGCTCAAATCTTAGATGGATGACTTACAATTTCAGCAGCCAGGATAGTTCCCTTTCTGGTCATCACATAGTTCTTACACTTTTCTAAGCAGTTTGCAGCCAGCCCCGGTTCTTTGGTGTCGGCCATTTCTCTGTCCAAAAAAAAAAAAAGAAAATGTCCAGTTGAGTTTGAGTTTAACCTTTTAACGGGAGAGATACAACTGTACTCCGGTGGAAGACAAGTTAAGTGGAGAGGGAGTTAGGAAGTGAAAAGATCCAATCAGTTTCAACTGCAGTCAGAGTGACGAGGACTTGTGGGCGGGGGGTGTAATGTACATAGCCATGTGACTTTGGCTTACAAAACACTCAATGTTTTCTCTACAAAATTGTAGTATTTAATCAGTTCTCTGAATAGATTTTTAGTGTATGAGAGGAGTGACAGTGATGAGAGGGCATTGAGATGAAAACCGATGCTCAGTTCGAAAGATTCAAAACAACACGCACACACATGCATACACACACGCACACACATGCATGTCATAACTTTTCTAGCTCAATGTGCCTGGTATATGTTTGAGTTGATGACAACTTTGAATCTTTTTTCCCTGTAAAACAATCAGAACTTTTGAGCTTAATCTTAAACTTGCCTTGCAGGCCCATTTCCTATGAACCTCCTTAAGCAGACTGCGCCACTGATTAGCATTACCCTGACAAACTTGATATTCTCGTCTCTTAGGCTTAGATATGTTCCAAAACCTTTTATAATAGCTGTTATTAGACCTGTTCTAAAGCAAGCAGATCTTGAACCTAGGAAATTATAGACCAATCACAAATCCTCCTTTCGTCTCAAAGACTCAGGAAAAGGTTGTGGTTCATCAGCTGTCTTCCTTCCTACAGAAAAAATAATGCTCATGAATTATATCAGTCTGGCTTTAGACCACATCACAGCACAGAAACAGCTTTAAGCAAAGTAACAATTGGTTTGCTTATGGCTTCTGACCATGGCTGTATATCGCTGTTAGTTTTACTAGATCTAACTACAACATTTGATACTGTGGACCGTAATATCCTCTTTGACCAGCTAGAAGCTGGTTGGCATTACGGGGACAGCACTCTCTTAGTTTCACTCTTATTTAACTGATTGTTATCAGTTTGTTCATGTGACAAATGAATCTTCCATGTCCACTAAAGTCAAATATGGTGTCCCACATGGATCAGTACCGGGTCTCCTGCTCTTCACTGTATACATGCTACCACTTGGTAACATTATTAGAAATCATGGTCTTGGGTTTCATTGTTATGCTGATGATACAGATTCTTCCTATTTCATATATATATATATAGGTTAAAAGAGTCGTGCATTTGAACCTCTATACCGCAAATGAAGTACAAATTAGCATATAAAGGTTAAAATGCAAAATAATAATGCGTGTGTGTATATATA
>JABFEB020000124.1:23279316-23293258 GCA_019775895.2 Stomatorhinus ivindoensis
GTTGCTGCCGCTGCTTCTTTTTCTGGTTGAAGAGCAGCTTGTAGGCGGTCATGACATCGTCGATCACACACAGCACATTGTAAAGTAAACCGCTCAGCGAGAAAGCTTGAAGCGAATGACAAGGGGAGATACAGTTGGATCTAGGCGTCAGTCAAAGCACCAATCACAGGCCCGATTAGAAAGGGGAAAGCTGTGATTTGGCTATAACGCACGTAGTCACTAAACTTGTGTTGTTCTTAGACTAGGAAATCTACTACTACTGTATATTTAAAAACCCGCAAAGTCGTGAATCCGCGATAAGTGAACCGCGAAGTAGCGAGGGATGCATTTCAGCTCTCTCAGTTAGAAAACTGTCTACTAAACATCAGGTGTAGTAGAAAAATGTCCTTATGTTAAACACAGAAAAAACAAACAGAAGTACTGCTAGTTGGACCCAAGGCTGCTCGAAATAAGTTTGACAACCTTAACCCTGTAGGTCTTCATACTCAGCTTAATACAGTGGTCAGAGATCTTGGGGTCCTGGTTGATTCAGATCTATGTTTCAATGCTCACACAAATATCTGAAGTCTCAGATGTAGAATTTCGTATCTGCGGAACATAACCAAACTTTGAAAGGTGCTTTCCCTTCATGACACAGAAAAACTGATATATGCATTTATAAGACTGGGCTACTGTAATGCCCTCCTCTCTAGTTGACCACCTGGATCTTTAAATAAACTTCAGCAAGTACAAAATGCAGCAGTTCTTACAAAAAATTTGATCATATTAGCCCTGTTCTATGCTCCCTTCACTGGTTTCCAGTTAAATCTCAGATTGTTTACAAGATACTGCTATCAACTTATAAAGCACTGAATGGCCTTTCATCAGAACACCTTAGAGATCTACTGATCTCTCACAGCCCTTCTCACTTGCTTCGATCTCAAGGAGCAGGATATCTATTTCTACATGCGGTAGAAAGGACTACGGCAGGCTGTAGAGCTTTCTCTTATAGAACTCTGCAGCAGTGGAATTGCCTCGAAGTGGATGTGTGAGATTCAGGCTAACTCAATATTCAAGTCTAGACTAAAAACACAGTTCTTTAGTTTAGCTTATAGGGATTCTAGTTCTAGCTCTAGCTAACTCCTCACTCCCAGTTTTACCTATAGTGTAAGCTGGGTGGGGATCGGTGCCATTGGCTTTGGATGAATTGAACTGTCAGTGCTGTCACTCTAGCTTCACACCCCCTTGTGGAATTGGAGTGCAGGGACTCCCCATGCCTGCGTTCCCAGTTGCCTCTTCCTCCTACTTATGCTGCCATAGCCATATCTGCCAGAGCTTATGTACTGCACTCACCTAACTGTTTGCACTGCCTCTAGTCTCCCCTACTTTGGCTAACTGAACATTTTATTACCCCTACACATGCTGGGGTGTGATACCTGGAGACCCTAAAATATCAAGATACCCTGCCTACCCTGCTTCCTGCGACGTCTCTGTTACCCGTGGGGTCTTTCCCGCCTGCTCGCCCTTCTGCCTGCGACGCCTCCGCTACCCGTGGGGTCTTTCCTGCCTGCTCACCTTTGTTCCTATCTGTTGCCCCATCTGTCCTGCCCCCCTTGCTGCTGTACCATAGTTCATCCTGCCATCAGATGCAGAGCATGCACCTGCCTGCCTCCCGCATTGAAACTCAAATCTTAAAATTTGGAGAACGTGAATTAGGATTTTGCCATCTTTGTTTTACTTACTCTGCTGACCCCAGGAGGATGGGTTCCCCCTTTGAATCTGGTTCCTCCCAAGGTTTCTTCCTTCCAGGGAATTTTTCTTTGGCACTGTTGCCTTTGTGGCTTTGGACGGTGATAATGTAAAGCGTTTTGAGATATTGTGATAATGTGATAATACGATAATGTGATAATGTGATATTGAACTGGATTGAATTGAGCTGAAATCCTACCACAAACCGGGAGGAAGTCGCCTCTCTGCTCTTGTCTTCATTATTAATCCAAAACACACCTGAGGGGTGTACTGTACAGCGACGCGAGTTTACTGGCTTAGCAAGATTTCATGAGGCTTACTTCCGAGTTTTGGATAATACGAATCGCAGCTCACCTTTAAACAGGGTGTTTCACCGTGGTTATTTACGCTACACACCTAACCATACCTGCCAACACCCCCGATATGGTATCTCCGTTTCTGCCCCTCCTCCCGCTGTACTCTAGATTTACCATTTCTTCCGAAACTTCGAATTTTTCGCTCGGTAAATTTGATCTCTCGCACCCACCTCCGATTTGACAGCTATGCACCTAACCCGTTCCGAACTGCCGATAAAGTCTGCCGGTCAGGGGCGGTGGTATTTCCTACCTATTAAAGTGCGATTCATAGTTTGTATCCTCACTTCGCAACTCCGACACCGCCCCCTTTGCAAGAACCCGCACGGATTCCGATTAGACAACGCCGTCATTTTGCCGGGCTGATAACCACCGTTACAGCAGCGTGTCAAGCTGATTGCTGCAAACGAGGCCCTATGGAGTTGTAACTGTGTATGTAACACTCGCTTCGCTGTACGCCCCATTTGTGACACCTGCTTATTTAAATATCACACAATTACTTCCGTTAAATGAAAAATATTTTATGCATCTGAGAGATATTGAGATCAAAGAGGGAAACGGGAAGAGAAAGAGCGTGAGAATGAGACTGGGCAAACAGACAGACAGAACATCTATTTTCTGTGGTTAATCGAGTACTCAGTTAAAGCAAGGTATTAATATTAAATATTAATAAAAGTATATTTAAAAATCAAATATTTACCAAGTTCCAGTTATTTAATTAAGAACTTCAACCTCCACGTTAAGCTTTCGTGACGCTGTCTGCTCTTTTCGGAAAGTGTTCTGCCTTTGGGGGGGTGGCGTAGCCAGAAAACTGACTTTGGGTGTGCCATGAGAAAATAAGGTGTGGAAGAATTTAATCACAATAAGGTATTGTTTGCATATAATTACTATTGATTTTTTTTTTTTGACGGTCAGTCTGAATCTGAAGAAATAAACGATGCCACTCCCCCCCAAATGTTTTTTTCTTGCCAAGTTGGGGGGGGGGGGTTACAAACCTTTGGCGATATTTGTTGTTTCAGAACAACCACCGCTTTTATTTTTATAGCATACTGGTGCAGCAGATGTCGTGGATTTCTTACCTGTAACATCTATTTTTTCAGTACGTTGCTTCCAATGTGTACATAACTGAATGTGGGATGAGGGAGCTGTCAAATCCACTTGGTTCATATTTTGCGTTATTTTGTGGATTTTTACCAACATACTGCCATCACGTGTCAAGTGATGGGAACTACAGCTACCTCGAAACGCCCTATAAAACACTCCTCCTGTGAGACGGTTTAATGACCTTGCCATGATTTATTTCGACTATAATATGGCTAAACGTGTTTTTGTGATGAGCGGAGTAAATAAATAGTAACTGAAAGCTACAAACTGATCATATAATTTTCCTCCTATGGATGATAATAACGCACATCACCGTAATTTATTGTTTATTATCATTATTTTCCTTTGCATTTATTTCATTGATACGCCATATTATTCTATTCCCCAGTAATGAATTTGTGTACTGTGTACTTTTAAAAATTTGTTTCCACTTTACACCTTTCACCTTGCCTTTTTATGATCTCTGCTCTACGTTCTTGCCTCTGAATTTCCCTCTGGGATCAATTATGTTAATTTAATCGAATCAAATATTAATATTACTATTAATAATAACAATAATATTAAGTTGGCTAAGTGGGTAATACTGTTGCCTCACACCTCCAGAATGGTACCCTCATGTTCACCACTGTCGCAATAACATTCATATTAAGTGAACCGGCTGTAAATCTGTAAATACAACCGGCAAAGAAAATACTCTTTAGGGAATTTAACCACAAACGAAGTCATTCCACCGAAACTCAGAATTATTTCAAGTTTATTTTATTTTGTTTTTCCCCCACATGAATTCCATAGAATCAGAATACAACAGAACTGGAGAACCTGACATGGTCATAATCATCATCGTTAATACTAATAATACTCGACGCACGAACACAGCACTACCCAAAGGCGAGAGAGAGTTACAAGACATCGTTCACCACTAATGACAGAGTATTTATGTAGCGTATTTATTAGGGAGAAAGATGCAGTCTCAGGACACGCGCGCACACGGACAGACACAAGCACTCGCACGCATGAACAGGCGCGCGCACACGCACAAACTCACGTACACACGTAAAGAGAGAGAGAGAGAGGTGCACCTGCACGACTGCTCCATATGCCTAAGATTAAACCTTGCAGACACAGAGGGGTTACCGAGTGTGGAGTCTATCGCAGTCCACTTTGTTTCGTACTTAAGGCTATAGACGTAATATATGTTAATAAAAATAAATACAAATATTTCCTTAAATTATTTGCAGACAGACGTTTTGAACTTTGCATATTAAAATCATACCTGATTGTGGAATAACTTTACTCAAACTACAGCAGTAGAACACTTAATAATCCAAACATTGTGGCGTCAGCATTGTCAATTTACAAAGTCATAGTACACAACTCTATAATACTTTGAATGTTTAAAACGTGTGTACATATAATGCATAAACTATACAAAGCGTGTGCAACTCTTTCACTCTCTTCAGGTTTACAATTTCTATCAAAACTCGCAGCTATGTTTTGAAAACTTAAAACAGCCACGTGTATTTATTGATCGGCGGTCTGTGTGTTTGTGTGACGTCCTTCGAAGCAGCTTTTAATCAATTTCGTCAGCATGAAGACGCACACCATACATTTGCTAGTATTGCCATATAGTATTATGCTAATTTCTTTTCGAGATTTGCTGTTTAGGTATTATGGGATGGGGGTGTGTATTAAATAATACCTTAAGCTTTTTAGTCAGTAGCACGCTACAGATGACGACAGACACGCAAATCATCCCTCTACCTCTCTAACTCTCTCCCACTTCCCACTGTTCCCATTTTCACTCCGTCTTTTGCTCTCTCTTTCTCTCCCCTCCGTCAACTTAAAACGTAAAAATAAAAAAAGTTCGACTTTGTTCATTTCTGAGCTTAACATATAAGGAGAAAGAATAAATAAAGGGAATAAAGACCTGTAAGTAGTACAGTGGGTCAGGCTTACAATGAGCATAGTTAATCGAATAACTACGTTTAATGTTAAATTGAACTGAAATATACTAGAATAGATTCATAAGTGATATTACTCATATATATATTTAGATTTATATATATATATATTTGTTCATATTCATATTTACACAACACAGACAAATACATTCTCTCAAATTTAGTATTATCATGTTCATTGTATTCTTTTAAAACAAGTTATTTCTACATTTGTTTTATTTTCTGGTTTGGTGCTGAATTCAAGTTTTCCTTCGAAGTGGACTCTTTGCTTCTGAACACACCACAATATTAAACAACACACTAAAAGGTACAATCTCGTTTTTCTTCTTCTTCTTCTTCTTCTTCTTCTTTTCAACTTGCTCTCTTATTACCAACAGAAAGATGGATGGGCAGACTGAAAGAGGAGTGTGGAGTTGCTGTAAGGGTCAGGCGTTGTACTCCTCAGTGCTGTTGTCACCCTCTTTCTGTGGAGAGAAAATGGTCAGCATTTCACCGGGGGGGGACATCCTGTGGCGGTCTTGCACTGCTGATGCTAAGCGGGTGTTTCAGCTGCGGGCTGAAATTTCATTTTACACGGCGAGGACAATCCCATATCCCACACGCACCATGTTGCATTTTACATAAACAATGTGATAATGGATTGCCGCACACTCTTGTCAAGTGCCTTAGGGCATCAACACAACTCTGTTGTGAGAGGCGCTATATGGAAATTACCTGAACTGAAATTAATTGATCTGAATGGAATCTCTTAGTCATACAGTGACTGAAAAGGATCAGGTGATATTGTTTCGATGAGGCGTCTTCAGTCAGGTTCCAGTATCCACGCATAAACACCTTACCTGCTCAGTACTCTTATTGCCGTTAGTCACTCTGTGATGAAAGTGACTACAGACTGAACAGCACGATTGACAATTGAGAATTTGGGCTACTTATGTCAGTGAAGACGAGCCGATTTGGGTAATTTTAAAAAGAGAGAAGGAGGGAGGGAGAGAGAATGTAAAGGAAGGAGGGGGAGACAGAGAAAGAGAAGTCCCGAAAATTCAATTTACAGTTGTGTCCCTCGTGGCCTGTGTCTGTCACTCACCGGCTTCTGGCCGCCTCCCTTCCGTCTGCCTCACATCTGATTGGAGTATGAGGTGGGCGCCCCCTGTTGGTTGTACCCGCCTTGCCCGTAGCCCCCCTCGTATCCTCCTTGCTGGCCATAGTCGGGCTGGTACCCTCCTTGGGAGCCGCCGTAGGACCCCTGCTGGTCGTAGGCCTGCCCGGCGTAACCCGCATCCTGGCCGTAAGACTCCGGTGCGGGCTGCTTCTCCTGTGCGGGCGGTGGGTATCCAGTGAACATGGCCAGCCAGCCGGTCTCCTTGAACACGAACCACAGGTTTCCACCCCACAGAATCAGGTTAATGAATCCAAACGCCTGTGGGGGGGGAAGTGAAGGAGATAAAGGTGAGAAAACATCACGAAACATCCGCCGATGGAATATGGCTGATAGATGGATCAGGCCACCTTCGATCAGATTAACCTCCAGGAGATAGATGATCCTTCTGCTTCTATGAAACATGCAAGGCCATCAAAGGCATCCTGGGGTTGTGGAAGCCCCCTCACCCACAGTGCCAAACCAGACCACTCCCCCAGCCCCTAGGCGAGGACTCACCACAGAGGTGTTGAGGCCAGACACCACGGGGTCGTGGACCTCGCGACAGCGGTTCTCCTCGCGGTCACAGGCGGGAATAAGGGAGATCACGCGATCGGGGTCTGTGGCCGTCTTTACGTCAGACAGGCCCTTGGCCCAGGCGGCTGAGCTCACCAGCCACATGAAGGTGAAGACGCAGGTCACCACAAAATCCTGAGGGGTGGAACATGTCACATGGTCGGAACCTGTCAATTAAATCTCCCGACTATGGGGTTGGGGGGGGGGGGGGGGCACTCACAATCTGAGCTCCCTTGTTGTTCTCACGGTACTTCTCCAGGAGGAAGACGTAAGCAGAGATGGCTGCCAGCGAGTAGAGGAAAGAGAAGACGCCGATGGTGACGAAGAACTCGGCCGAGGATGAGTAGTCACCCACGAGGAAGAGCCGTTCCGTCTTGGGACCCCTGCAGGTGGGGGCATCAAAGTACACCTGGTGGAGCCTGTACAGGGATGGAAAGCAGATGGAGAGAGATGGGAAGAGACAGAAAGGCAGATAGGGAAAAGAGGGAAAGTATGAAAAGGGCAGAGGGAGATTGAGAAGGAGATGAAGGAGACAAGCGGAAGACGAAGAGCAAAGATAAGCAACCACAGGCACAGAAAATACTGGAAACTCGAAGAAATATTTGTACATGAACAGTGGCACTATTTTATTTGTGTGACTCACACACATAAAGACACACAGCTGGAGCTGACAGACAGCTGTTGCCGCGTCTCCTGACCTGAACGGATACTCGAACTCCACTTCAATGCTGAGGTCACTGTCCGTCCTGTTTTTACATTCCACGCTCATCTCGAACATCCCGGAGTAGCCTCCACATGTGGAGAAGGCGAATATCGCGAAGAACTGGACAGACGTTCATGGGAAATAAAGAAATGATAGCCAGACATCAGTTTCAGATTGTCACATGAAATCCCATCATTCCCTATCCTTCAAGCTTCTCTGTAGGCCAGGGTGAGTGGGCCACCATCTGCTGATTGTGTTTTTTCTGACGCATTCATATTTCGGATTCACAATTTACATTTGGAATAGACTGTATTATCACATGACATCACAGGAGGTTCACATTTTGTGTGTATTTTCAGATGCTTCCCAACCCAGTCACACGCAACTGACTAACCCAAGCACGATACCAAGGAAAGAATTCCAAAAACAAACTGCGGCAGCTACTTGTTCTTGTAGGGGTTTGGATCGCACAGCACCCTCATCTAGAGTGCTTGGATTACAGGATAAATTTCTGAGCACCACCACTACAAGCAGACTGGTGGGGTGGATGGAATGCACTTTGGTTCAGAGTTGTAATGCAGATGACTCTTACTGCAATGTAAATTTTAAGTGTGTATGAACTACATTATACTATATACACACACAGTACATGCTGCAGACTCACACACACACAAAGGTATAAACATATGCGCATGTGCAAGCAAACACACACACACAAACACACGCACACACACACACACACACACAGAAGATTAGTGCCTCTGCTTATTTTCAGCCTCCCACCCTGGTGGAATAGAGGGGACAGATCTGGCTGTTAATCTGAGTGAGGTAGTTCACCATCTGTCACCCCGTGCTGGCTATGGTCCGCGGAACCACGGCCCTGATTAAAGTCTCCGACCACCAAGGCCACACATGACACGGGTGGGAGGAGGTCCCGACAGCTCACTGGTGCCCACAGCACCAGCCGTTCTGACCCACGTGATGGCCTTAACGTGAGTAGTCGGCAACGCTGGTGTTAAGTGACAGTGCTCCTGGATGGACCCTGAGAAGCTCGTGTGAGTCACGGCCCCACGTGCGGTTGCCAAACGCTGCTGTGTGAAGGATTTGGCTGGGAATGCCCCCTAGCTGCGCTCCTGGGCCTTGTCACGCCTGCTCAGTGCTTGGTGCCAGTTTCCTCGTTAGTCAGCATTACCCCACCACCCCCGAAACACACACACACACACACACACACACACACATATGTCTGCATGAGATTTCTGCATATTAATTAGATCTAACAGGCAAAGAGGCACCTGGGTACAGTGACATGTAGGAGATGATGAGAGAGCGGAGAGGGATTTAGAGATCATGTCATTCAGATAAACACAATGTAGAGAAACCATTTTAAACTACAGAAGATGCTATTTCTGCAGTTAGACACATACAATAGATAAGAAATGACACATGGAGGAGGAGAGGCGAGGAGAGGCAGGAGGAGACAGTGTGAGGGAATGGCCCACACAGCAGTCTCTCAGGAATGTGACACACACACTCACACAAACACACACACACGCACACACACACGATCAGGAAGCCTCAGAAGCTGTGAAGAAGCAGGAGGCGAACAGGTAAGACTCTGCATGGAGATGGGCTCGCTGCTATGGCAACAGGATCTGTGGGAAACCAGGAGGGGGTCCTGACGTCATGGTCTCCACGGAGACAGTGATGTTTCACTTCATGTTTCTATCACCCCACACATGCTCACTCAGCTTTAGCATTAATCACACGAGCACAGCCTGCATGGCCATACATAGCCTGTGTTACGTCACATAACACAGAAAAGACGGAGGTCTCAGCTAACACAGGAAAAACATGAAGACTCTGCTAACACAGGAAAGACAGGAGGTCTCTGTTAACACAGGAAGATCATGCAGTCTTTGCTAACACAGGAAGGATGGGAGGTTTCTGTTAACACAGGATGGATGGGAGTTCTCTGCTAACACAGGAAGGATGAGAGGTCTCTGTTAACACAGGAAGGACAGGAGGTCTCTGCTAAAACAGGAAGGATGGGTTGTCCCTGCTAACACAGGAAGGATAGAAGGTCTTTGCCAATACAAGGATGACTAGTCTCCATTAACACAGGAAGGATAGGAGGTTTCTGCTTACACAGGAAGGACAGGAGGTTTCTGCTAACACAGGAAGGATGGGAGGTCTCTGCTAACACAGGGAGGAATGGAGGTCCCTGCTAACACAGGAAGAAGGTCTTTGCCACCACAGGAAGGATGAGAGGTTTCTTAAAACAGGAAGGATGGGATGTCTCTGCTGACACAGGAAGGATGAGAGGTCTCTGTTAACACAGGAAGGACGGGAGATCTATGCTAACAGAGGAATAATAGGAGGTCTCTGTTAACACATGAAGAATAAAAGGTCTCTGCTAACACATGAAGGGTGAGAGGTCTCTGCTAACACAGGAAGAATGGGAGGTCTTACTAACACAGGAAGGATGGGAAGTCTTGCTAACACAGGAAGGATGAGAGGTCTCTGTTAACAAAGGAAGGATGGGAGGTCTTTGCCAACACATGAAGGATGGAGAGTCTGTGCTAACATAAGAAGGATGGGAGGTCTTTACTAACACAGGAAGGACAGGAGGTCTCTGCTAACACAGGAAAAATAAGAGGTCTCTACTAACACATGAAGGATGAGAAGTCTCTGCTAACACAGGAAGGATGGATGATCTCTGCTAATACAGGAAAAATAATAGATCTCTGCTAACACAGGTAAAATAATAGCTTACACATGAAAGACAGGAGGTCTCTGTTAACACAGGAAGGATGGGTGCTCTTTGCTAGCACAGGAAGAGTGTGCGGTCTTACCTAACAGAAGAAAAATAAGAAGTCTCTGCTAACACAGGAAAAACAAGAGGTCTCTGCTAACACAGAAAAAATAAGAGGTCTCTGCTAACACATGAAGGACAGGAGATCTGTTAACACAGGAAGGATGGGAGATCACTGCTAACACAGGAAGAATAAGAGGTCTCTGCTAACACAAGAAGAATAAGTGGTCTCTGCTAACATATGACAGAAGGAGAGTCCATGCTAACACAGGCATGATATATGAGGACACGAGTTCCTCACTGTGTTGCCTTTAAGGCCATGTGTATAGTACGCCAACAAACCCCCTCCAAGCCAATGGCATCATTTTGCTGGAGTTTCACATGCACACACATGGTACACACGGTCCACATGCGCAATACATGCATACACACACATGTTACCTGTAACTGATGGACCATTGCAACCGTAACCACACTATATTCACCTTTCTGGACTCGATCTGAGCTGACCCCTCAAAGGCCTGTGGTAGACAGCCTTCTCAAGCAGTACTGAAGATGGCATGATGTAGTGATTAGTAAAAAGGTATCTGTAACTGTTACTCCTTATTCTTATATGAAAGACACTCCCCCCCCATTGGGGAGGTGAATAAATTAGTATAAGATTAATTAACCTGGTGGGGACTAGGCTGTTGACTGATATAATTTGTCCAGGAGAAAGGCATGGTACAGCCACCAGCTTTGGTGTGCAACGTGATAGAAAGTGACAGGTATCATTTCCAGACAGGTAGTGCTTGCTCAACTGGCCTGCTCCTTACTCTGCGCATGCAGTGAGTCACGGAATCTCGTGTAGTCCTGCCTTCACAGAGCGTTCCTGCGGTATCCATACACACGTGCCTGTCTGCTGCTCTCTACAGCACGTGGCCGTGTAGTGCTGGAGTGAATCGTGGGATCAGGCACGGTAAATCAGCGGCCCACGGATCAGGACGTCTATGGGATCCATCCGGTCGCGCTAATGCGACACAACCAAAAAAAAAATCCATTAACGGCATCTGCAGTTCAAGGACATTTTCAGGAAGGAGGGCAGCGTGGTTATCGGCCCCATGGAGGAATTTAGTGCCCTGGGTTTGCTTGCGGATGGGAACGCGGCGCGACCGTGACTTGACGGGGCTTCTGGAAAACCAGCGGGAACCGAGTTAGAGGGAAACGGCCAGGAGACATGCACTCATGTGTCGTGTTACACACAGAACACGGCTTCATAAAAGTCAACCTCCCCCCCCCCACCAGTGACCTTTGAATTCCAGGGACCATCATTGAAAAAATATCTGCAGAAGGGAAAAAAACGTCACACCAGTGGGACGTAAGAGTGGAATATTACAGATGAGTAATAACAATAGACAGATGCAGGCCAGGGGAGGAGAGATGAAGAGCAGGAGAGAAAATGAGGACACTCGACATGCTGTGAAATGGCTGCCGGTCCAACACAGCACACCTGAGCTTAATGGGATTGCATCGCTTTACCTGCACCACGCCTGCTTACAGGTTTCCCTGTCTCAGATGGTCTGGGTGGCCACCTTCCCATACTCCACACACCCTTCTTCTGCATGCTCTTCACCCCAGATGGTCCACCGCTACTCTATCCTTCCTTCAGCCTGGCCATAACTCCTCTTTCATCTTTATTCACCCCGCCTTTCAAATGAGTATTATTTTGCACTGGTCAGCCAGCACAGTTTACTTTCAAGTAACATACCATAATGAGCCACACCAAGGCACGTTGGAGCTTCTTATAAAACAGCCCACAATTGGTGGAGCTGAGCAGGTCAGACATCTCCCATCAGCCATTTTGATACATCCTTGAAACAGCCTTGTTGTTCACATCCACAATTCAGGCGTGCTTCACAATCTCATTTATCCCCAGGGCGCTCGCTGCTCTCCCTAAGACACCCTCACGAGCCACTTTCCACCATCAACATTCTGAGGAGCTCCGTCTATGCCAGATGGGATTACAGTTCTGTCACGGATTCAACACGCCTGCCACAATCTGTCGCCGCTTTTTTTGTTCCTACAAAACAATGTTCACACAAGCTTCATGGCTTCAGAGAAAGAGCCGCTGAAGGTAACGGAGAAAGGAGAAACACCTGGACCCGACAGCACCATGGCAACAGTTGTCACGGTGATGGAAACAGCTGACCAGGGAATGCCACGTGTAAGTTTGCCACACGACACATTGGAAAGGCTAAAAGCAGGCATTAGCCATAGGTGAGGTGAAGATGGCAGCAAAGGGGGATTAAGCAGGACAGCTGGCAGCTGGCATGTCCAACCTCAAAAAATAGTATCATGATGTTTTCTTACTAGAAAGATGTGATACAAACTTTATCCACCTACACTGCATTTGTATACATTAATTACAATTAAGTCTTAAATATGCAGTGTGTTACCTGATGTTCTATTAAATGTGTACAGTTCAGCTCCTGATCACAGACTGCTAGTCTTTACTCACAAAATAAACCCTTCAATACATGATTTTCTTGATTATAGCGCATATATAACGCATGAACTTACACTGTGCTGTTCATTAGTGACCAGAATATGAGCAGAGAGTTAGAAAAGGAACTACTTTGCTACCAAAAGCAGGCAAACACACACCCCTTAGGGACCTCATATCCCTCGCACCCCGTTTCCCTTTCCAGTTTGACCGAACTGCAGTGAGATCCACAAACACACATCTTCTTCCTCTCATCACTTGTCGACCATATGTGGGTGGGGGATGGGGGGGGGCATAATTCCAGTGTAGTCTAATCTGCTGCTTGCTCTAACATCAGTTTGGACCCAGCTGAGAACCATAGCCTGGCCCTATTCAGATCCAACATGGTGAATACAGTGTCATCCACTGTCAATGCAGAAAAAGCACAAGGTTCATGATGCTCAGTCCAAGATTGCCTTATACCTCAAATCCCTTAAAACAGACCCACAAAATGTTAATAGAACAGAAGTGTGGAAAGTACCACCCTAATCCTTTCATTTTCTTCTCATTCACAATTCCTTAGATTTCCATGCATATTACTTAATTCGGCAGAGTTTGATGCAAGGGAGATGTTGACTTGTCCTTCAAGACCAGTGGTCTCTGCATAATGTCATGCTATTGTTTTTATATTATTATTCTAACAAATTTTCATTCATCCTCATTTGCTTCTTGAAAAATATGCACATCGCTAACTTGTCAACGATCTGATTACTGGTAAGCAGACACAGCAAACTCGTGTTATATAACCTTACAGCACACAAACGAGCTGGTGGTTTTAATGGGAAGTGATCGATAACATGGATGAATATACTGTACAAAAGCACCTTAATCTCTGGAACACAAAGGAACTGCACAAAATAGTGCCTCATAACAAATATAGTCACAGCATCTTTTGAAGCCTGATGCCCGCTTGGGTGACCTCCAGATGTGGGGACAAGGATACGCAACCACAAGGTGTCAAATGATCATACTGCCCCCCGCAGGCAAACAACACGTGGACCCCCCCCCCCCCCTTTATATCCAGGACACTGCATCTAACTCTCTCTCTC
>JABFEB020000124.1:23303280-23315588 GCA_019775895.2 Stomatorhinus ivindoensis
TGCTGTAAAGCGCTTTGGGATGATGTAAAGTCGTGAAAATGCGCTATACAAATAAATTTGTTGTTGTTGTTGTTGTTTTTCTGTTTTCGAGTTACCTGTACACGTGGCGAGTTTTCCCGATAGATTCCTCGGATGGGAGTGTCGCCATTGCTGCTTTGGTACCTCAAAGACTGGATATTAAATGAAGGTTTTCGTCCTGGTGAAAGAAAGAGTGAACAGATGGAGGAGAGGCTGAGCGTGATGAGTGCAAAGGAAGGGAAATTGGCGAGATATGGACAGCTTGGACCTGATGAGGGGGGCAGGAGGTGTTGAGAGAACCCCAGGAAAGAGGGGGTGGGCCCGGGAAGATGTGGCCGTCCTACCAGTGGGGGTGGCTGGGAGCAGACGCCGGTGCTGATGCCCCGATCTATGTGCCTCCCCGTTGCTGTTGGGGGGTCTGTAGGCCGCATGGTTGGTATGCTGTGCATCGTAAATGTGTTCACGGTGTCCACGGTATAGCGGGGGGGCTTCAGGGTACCAGGGCCTGGGAGGGGCATTTTACAGAGTGTAGCTGCTATACAACAACATGAGCTAATATAACCCGACAGACTCTCCTTTACAAACGCGCCGTGCCCACACCTGTCCCGTGAGGCAGTGCTCTCCCTGTCCTCCTCCCGGGTGTAGTAGCCCTGCACATCTGAGCCTTTCTCCTCACCAACCTCGGGGGCATATTCCCGCTGGGACACAGGGCTGTACCTGTTGCTTGGGATGGGGGGATGGGGGTGGGATTGGGTATGAGGAGAAGCAGGAAAAACAGCAGGTGCAGGGCATAGAGATGGGAGAAGGGTTCGGACAGGAGCAGAAAACAAATAAGTGAGTAATAAATCAAGACAGGTAGGGGCTCAAATTCCACACAAATGCAGATATATTTGCTCCAGATGTGAGATTACCTGTTGGTGAATTTCGGCTGCTGGACTATCACCTCCTCATTTGTTAATCTCTCCTCCTGGACTAGCTGAAGGGGGGGCTCGGCTTCAACTTCCTCCAGCTCCCCTTCCTCTTCGAGAGGCTTGTCGCCCGCCTCCTCAACGGTGACGACCTCCTCCAGCTCCTCCTCCTGGGCCGATACACATGTGTCGTAGAGGTCTGGTGACTCGGGGAGAAAGTTGTCTTTGGGAAGGAGCTCCATATCCTCCTTGTACACATTGTCACTCTGTGGGGTCAGTATGATATCAAGTGATCATTAGGGTTGCGACATTGAAGTCAGGAATGAAGAGAGTTCCTTGCTCAACCACACCCACCTTATAGAAGTCCTCATCCTCCCTCAACTCCCCCATCTCCCATATTTCCTCCTCTTCCCCCTCCAGGTCACATGACATGGCCAGCCGCATCTCAGGGCCCAGGTCTTGCAGGGTACGTAAGCCAGCCTGTGAATGAAGTAACTGTCTAAACACACACTGTGAGCAGCATCTGCTCACTGTGGTTTGCAAAGCAACGCCAGCATCCAAACCTGCAGAGCAGAGGACTTGTCCTTCTTCTTCTTCCGGTTATTCTTTCTCTTTCGGTATTTTCTGAAGTAGTCCTGGATTACAAAGCTGGCGTAGAACTTCCCCAGTGTTATCTCTCCCTCTGAATGAACCAAATGGACACTTTTCATCAACATCCACATATGAAGGGTATGAGGAATATGGCTTCTGTTGTACCCTTGACTATGGAACTGAACAATGGTATCAGCCATACCCTCTCTAGCTGGAAGGACTTCATCCAGAAGTTTGGGCTTTGTATGTTTCCAGATTTTCTTAATGATGAGCCTTAACTCTTCATTGTCCACCTCTGGGGGGCCTGCAGGTGGAGGTGCAGTTGTAGAGAAACAGATGTGCAAATATCCAGATGTTAAAATGTACTATTTATGTTAGGGAATGCCCAGTTCTGAAAGAGAACTACATCATGCTGCCCGTAGGGGGCAGAACTGAAACATCCTCCACCATATCTATCCCAAATGACATTTTGGCTGTGGGTGGTGCCTCTGGCCGCTGAACCTCCCTATGAGGGCATATGACTGACCATCTGTGCGGATCTTTAGTGCAGTCCTGACCAGGGCGAACAGGGTGGCGTTGAAGGTCACCATACCGTCGCCTCTCAGTGGCATGTTCATGGCTACCAGTCTCTGTTGTGGGCATGAGGTGGGCGTGGCCAATGAGACAGGGACAACAGAAAGCCCACAGCAAGAGAGGAAGCACAGCCTGTATTATACAGAAACTCAGCCATCGAACAGCACAGACAGAAGCAAGGGCACAGGAATTTCTGCAAGGACAGTGCGCGGCAGTACCTTGCAAGCGACTCGATGAGGACACAACTTCCCAAAGCCCAGTGGAGGCTGAATCCTGCGAAGCAGCGTCACCAGGTCCAGATGCTTAATGCGGCCACTGCAAAACAAGACCGCGGCAGCAAGACTGACAGCGTGGAAACGGTAAGAGGCAGAGCTGAAGAACATCAGAGAACATCAGAGAGGGGGAAGCAGGGAGAGAAGCTGAGAGGGGAGAGAGAGATTAGGGAGAGAGGGAGAACAAGCAAGAGACAGGAGAGGAGGTAGAGTGGGGGAGCGAGAATAGAAACACTGGAGGAGAGGGAGGGAGTGAAACAGGAGGAGAGAGAAAGAGGGAGGGGGAGAAAGAGACAGAGAGATAAGGAGAGACTGAAAGTGAGAGAGTTAGACTGAGGATGATGTGGGAAGGAACTGACCTGGCCTCAGGGTCATACTCAGACCACAGTCTTTTGAACTCATCGAGGTGATGGGGGCCAAGAATGGACCAATCGCGTGTCAGATAGTCAAAGTTGTCCATGATAACGGCGATAAAGAGGTTAATAATCTGGGAGAAATAAAAGAAGACAAGTTAAAAGGAGCAGGGCTTAAACAGGGGCGTGCCCACGTGCTGCCCCGCCTCACCAGGAAGGCGCAGAGCATGAAGAAGCTAATGAAGTAGATGATGGCCAGGTTGCTGCCGCACGTGTACTCCTCGCCCGGCTCGTAGTCTGACTCCGGGTCACACAGCTTTCCCGGGAGGGCGGCCAGCATGATCTCCTGCCAGGCCTCTCCAGTTGCACACCTGTGATGGTCCAGTGGGGTGGGTTTGCTTAAAGCACCACAGCACGCAAAGAACGGGCCGGACGTGCACGTGTCTACTCACCTAAAGAGCAGCAGCACTGCCTGTGGGAACGTCTGGAAGTTGTTGTTCCGGTTGATGCTGGTGTTGTCCTGCAGAGCTATCTTCCCAAAAGTCTGGAGCACAGTGGGGGTTTGGAAAAGAAGTCACTGGAGATGTTCGGAAATCATCGGAAGGGGATTTAGAGGTGGGAAATTCTCAGAGCCGAGTATTGGTTTTCAGAAAGCTTACGAGAACTTCCTTACAGCAAATTACATTACATTCTTGGGTCGAAATAGATGTATTTTATACAGGGTTCAAATATGTAAAAAAATACATTCTCTACCACTATTGTCATGGAGGTCAAAATGACTTTAACAGTTTACAGAAACTACTTAATGTAGAAACCTGTATGGTCTTGTCAGTGTTGAATGTGCACCTAACTTCACAACTTTCACGTGCCTATCTGAATGCACCTGCATGCCGATGACAGCATAGATGAAGAAGATCATGGCGATGAGGAGGCCAACGTAGGGCAGAGCCTTGCGGGACACACAGTACAGACAGCTTCATCACATAGAGTATGATACTGGAAGACACAGATTGGGTGGTGCGCCCCCTAGTGCAGTGAAGACAGACTCAGCACTATGGTTTACCAGCATTGCACTCCAGTGCAGGGTTGGGTAATCTTACCCAGAAAGGGCCACTGTGTATGCAGGTTTTCACTGCAACTCCCTTATTAGATTACTAATTAGAGGACTGATTGGCTGAAGAGTTGTCACACCTGGGTTTGCTGACCTAAAGGTTACCCCAAAAACATGCAAACACAACGGCCCTTTGTGGATAGGATTGGCCACCCCTGGTCTAGTGAGTGATATAGACTAAAAGGCCTTGTAAATCTGGCATATTTTTTATATTCTTCAATTTAAAAGCAGTAATGGACATGCTCTGATTAATCCATTTATTTTCTGTAACTACTTGTCCTATTTGGGGGGAGGGGGGTCCAGAGCCTGTGGGCACAAGGCAGGGAAAAACCCAGGATGGGCTACAGACCCGTCACACTGCAAAACTCCAGTTAACCTCAGCATGTTTTTGGAAACCAAAAAACCCAGAGAAAACCCCACAATGAACATACAAACACCACACATGGAGTCAGGGTGGAAACACAATGTTATACTAATGACCACATTAGGGAATTAAAAACACTATTAAAAACTATTGCGACATGATGTGTTTTTTCCCTTGCACATATTAGTCATTTCTTTTTAAATTCCCTTGTTGTTGTTCAGCTGTTTGCACTGTGCTGGGGCTAACCCTTCTTTAACTGCGCTATTCTAGTCATAAGAGCACTGCAGTACTCCATACTGTCATAGGTCACACAGGTCATTACTGTGGTGCTGCGGACTGAAAGCCGACCTGGAGGGATTTGACGAAGGTCCAGAGCAGAGTGCGGATGCCCTCCCCCTTGTTTAGCAGCTTGACCAATCGCATCACTCGGAAAAGGCGGAAGAAAGTGATGGACACCCTGGAGCTTTCCTCTGAGCCCTGGGCAGGGGGCCGTGCGAAAAAGGAGAGGGATGAGATTAGTGCAGGGGCACCAAACAAAATGGTGGCATTGTTGGCCAAGGAGCAAAGGGCAGGTGTCTCCCCTCACCTCTGCAGAGTGTCCGGTCTGGGAGACGAGAGGAAAAGAGCAGCAGGGGAACGGAAACAAGACAACAACGTAAAACAAAGCAGAACAATTCAACGGAGGCGTTAATTTCAACGTAATGACGATAAGTAACTATTTATTAAAATACTCAGTAAAAACAGGGTAAAGGAAAAGGACTATATAAGTAAATATATAAGAAAAATACACTAACAATTGAATTTTTACAATTATTTTTATTCATTGGAAATAATATTCATTACCCTGGTTCATCGTATAATACTTTTCAGTGTAATATTGCAGGAACAGCAGTAACCCGGAGATTTTAAAGTATGATTTTCGAAGGGTCTGTGTGGTAGCACTTTAATAGAGGACAGATTGTCAACGAGGCTGCTGAGGGTGATATGGCCAGGTGAAGGAGACCCACTCACACTCAGCTCCGTCAGCAGGATGTCCAGAACACTGCCCACCACGATCAGAGCATCAAAAGAGTTCCAGGCATCCATAAAGTAGTGCTACACACATGGCCATAAGCGTTAGAGAGTCACAGACTGGCACAGATGCCAGAAACCAGCTTTATAATCATAAGACACTCACAGGTACACCAGAGATAAATATTCAATGCAGTGATGTAGACAGAGAGGCTAGGAGCAGCTAAAGGGGCTCTTACCCTGAAGCGCAAAGCCAGAAGCTTGAGCACCATCTCCACAGTGAAGAGACAAGTGAAGACTATATTGAGCATGTCCATGACAGAACTGAAGAGCTTGGACTGATCGTAATGCTGTGGAACGTGGAGACAGAGGCACAATAACCTATAAGTCAGCACCATGCCCACGCCGCGAAGCAGGGGACATTGGGGTCACTTGGTACCTGTACAGCCAGCGTCACCGTGTTGAGTAGGATCAGGACAAACATGATGTACTCAAAGGCAGTGGAGTTGATGATTGTCCAGAACTTCAGCTGTGTTGGATTCTTGGGGATGTAGAGTCTCCAAGGTTGGGCCTTCAATGCGTAGTACACACACTGCCTCTGGGAATGATGGAGGGACAGTGGGGAGAGAAAAGCGGTCGTGTTCATCCCCACAAAAGTGCTGTGTTAGTGGCAGATCATAGCTAAACAACGACACGAGAAAAGGAGTCAGATTTTAACCATTCAATACTTGCATAGAACAAGCCAAGATATGTCTGAAGGCTAAATGTCATAAATGTAATACTGTTGTGTAACAAACTCAATTATCCATATTGTATTCAAGAATATTTGATGCACTAGTACAACGAAATGCTTCTTTTTACACATTCAAACATGCTCTTCCCCGAAGACATACATATAGTTGGGAGGGAACCTTGGGGGAATGAGCATAGGATCAGGCGATTTATCTGGCACCCCTGAAGCAGTTTTGGGGGAGTTAAGGGCTTTGCTCAAGGGCCTAATAGAAATGTGGCTATTCTGCCTAAGCGTACCACCCACTAATTCTGACCCAGCTAATGCATTTCCAGGGCAAGAATGTCCTGTGTCACAGTGGCATATGGCTGGCAGCTTGTGAAGGCCAAGATCACAGTGTTTAGACTGATTTGACACACATACTTCTGCATGTGCTCGTTCATAAGTTTGGTGCAGAACAGGCCATGACTCAGACCCGACGTGTGTGTGTGTGTGTGTGTGTGTGTGTGTGTGTATGTGTGTGTGCGTGTGTTTATTGCCAATGACCTGGTTCTTGTTCAACTCGCAGTTCTTATACTCGGCCTCGCCCTGCTCACGGAACGTGATGATGACGAAGCCCACGAAGATGTTCATCATGAAGAAGGCGATGATGATGATGTAGATGATGAAGAAAATGGAGATCTCCACGCGGTAGTTGTAGATGGGCCCTTGATTCTCAGCGTTGGCATCGATGGCTTTGTACAAGAGGCTGAAGGTGACAGGAGCAAGAATGACGGAGAAGGACAATTTATGGACAGGGACACTGCAGGATCTCTGAAGCCTCCTGAGAGATTCACACTCATATGTTTATGTTTGCAGTCACTTTCACGTGAGCAACGGCATCTAACCTCCCAAGCAAACCTCAGAAACAGATGACAACAGGACACCAAACAACTGAAGTGGTGTGTCATAGGGACACTCACGCAGGCCAGCCCTCGAAGGTTGACACTGTGAAGAGGGCCATCATCCCCTGAGGCACGTTGTCAAAATTGAACTCGTTATTGTGCCAGACTCTCTCCCTCGCCATGGGGTGGTTTACGTCCCCGTCCTTGTACACCACGAATGTCCCCCTGCAGGACATCCCAGAGACACCCCATGTCACATGACCAACCGGCATCCCTCTGCCCAGGAAACGTGCTGGTATTCATGAACAGGATGGGTTTCTGGAATCTCTGGGATAACGGAGGAGCTACGGAGGCCACAGTGAGGACATGCGGTCACTCCAGAAGAGGCAGCTGGAGGATTGGGGTGCCTTCATCTGCCATGCTTCTTACTTGCATTCTTCTGGTGTGTGCTTGGCTTCATCAGTGCAGGCGTAGAACTTCCCCTGAACCAGGAAAACACTTTTTGTGGATGCCATGTCTTTCAGAATCTATGAACACATCCGTATCACATTATAATGCATTCGTAAAGCATTATAAACATGGCTATAAATATTTATTAAGGCATACCACACTGTAGCCATGTTTATTATGCATTATGAATGCTTTATGAAGCTCTATATCTATCTATGCACTATAGATACCTTCATAACGCAGTACAAAGCCCCCTGACATCTTATACACTGAAGGCCGTACCTTGAAGAGCTGCACTCCAATGCAGGCAAACATGAAGAGCAGCAGCGTGGTCACAATCAGGATATTCCCAATGGTCCTAATGGCCACGAACACACACTGGACCACATTCTATGGGACACAGGGGCAGACATAATTGTCATATAAGCACCTACTAACTGCTACCGAATGCCACGTTCACATGGGTAATCAGGGTCCAATGCTGAACATCCTAATGAAATGATTTCAACAGTTCAAGTCATAATGTCCATCAATAAAATGGTCCCCACAAAGCAGGGCTGGGTCATGTATCAAGTTTTAAATATCAAAATATTTTCATAGGATCAGACAATGTTTTATACCAATATAGTTTATGTTGCTTTAAAATTATACTCATAGGGCCACCAGGGCACCTATTTCTCCTCTCCCTGTACACTGCCCCGCCCCTTCCCCTTTACCACACCCTGCCCTGCCCCTTCCCCTTTACCACACCCTGCCCCTTCCCCTTTAACGCACCCTGCCCCGCCCCTTCCCCTTTACCCCACCCTGTCCCATCCCTTGCCCTCACTCACAAGTCCTGTATGCAGCGACAGGATGGAGACAGACACAGGCAAGCTAGCGAAGAGGAGCTGGTTGGTAAATTAATATATGCCGGTAGTTTATTTTTGAGCCATTTTTATCATGTACATGTACAGCAGTCAGTTAATAAAAGGGCCAAATGTTTGACATTGGGGACATTTGGATCTGATTCATAACTGACATTTTCTTATTCCTTTATGGGAAAAATATTTTTTTGGTCTATATCCCTACCACAATCTCAAAATAATGTATACCTAGACCACACGCACGCAGACACACACACACACACACAGTTTTGCCCACCTTAAGTCCTTTGGCTCTGTTTATAGCCCGGAGAGGCCGCAGCACTCTCAGGACTCTGAGTATCTTAACCACGGAGATAGCACTGGAGCTGTGAGGGAGGCATAGTCACTCAAATCACCAGTAATGTGATGCCTGTTAGACTGGGCTGTGTTTAAATTGGGCTGGCTGTTTTAAACACGGAGAATAAAGATGTGAGCGGATCAGATTACATTTTAATATTTTAGAGCTTTAGCATCAATTGCACCTAATCAAAAGCCCATAAAGGCCATCATGATCTTGAAACACACTTCCAGTCACATTAAAAAGCCCAAGAGACACTTTTCTCTATATACTGGGCACTCACTGGAGAAAAAAGGACATGAGCGATACGCTGACGACCAACAGGTCCAGGAGGTTGAACCAGTTCCTGCAAAAGGAGCCTTCGTGCAGGAAAGCCCCATAGACAGTCATCTAATGTGAGAAAGAAAAGAATGGGGGAGGAGGTTCAATAATTACCCATAATGCACAGAGACACCACAATATATTATCTGCCTTGCTTGCGTGTACAGTATTTAGTGTCTGCTAAAAAAATACATGTAACATGAGAGTTATATTAGACTCACCAGAGCAGCCAGTCAGTTATGAGCAACACTATAAACCTGTCACAAGGTTGGGGGGGTATGACAGAATGTGTATGTGCCTCTCCCCAAGACCAAAAAATAAGCACCTAAACCTTCCAAATTACTCAACATTACCAACAGTGCAAGGTGTCCTCCGTACCTTCAGTATAATTTCCACGGTGAATATTGACGTGAAGGCGTAGTCCGCATAGCCCAAGACCTGGCCAGGAAAGAACAGGGAATTTAACATCTCATACACATCCCACAAGCCATTGTCTCCCTATGGAGGAATTTGCCATGCAGTACAGTATGTGAGAAATGAGCTTCACAGCACCACATGGAGAACTTCAGTGCTAATAGGAGAAGCAGGTTATAGTTATTTCTGAGGGTCTATATTTTGAAAGGCAGGTTAGGGATTGAATGAAGGTTGAATTATATTAAGCAATTATCCTAAATCACTCAGTTACTTTATTAGTACCAATCTGGGTTCAACTAAGCAGTGATGATCAGCAGGTATAATTATGCCCACTGTGGCATAAGAAGCCTCATTGCAATCATGACTGAAGTTTTGAAGTTTTTGTGACTCGCCGTGTTCCTGAAGGAATGGGCCCTGATGGGGTCCTCGGCAGCCAGAGAGATGCTACTAAGGATGATAAAAAGGAGGATGAGGTTTGTGTAGATGGGGTGGTGGATGAGCTTGTGGCATCCTTTTCGGAACCTGAACCAGAGAAAAAGAGAGTCCATACTACGTTGGCGAGCGATCACATGGCGAAAACATCATCAGGCTCATAAATACGTTAAGGTAATCACCTCCCATCTTTCCAAGCAAATTAACTTTGTTTAATGCTTAGAGATTCCAGAATTTCCCCACCAATTTGTCTCCATTGTTTAAGGACAGGATCGAGGCATTCTGACACTTTGTGTCGGGCAAAAAGGACTCACCCATTGTGCTTTCTGAGACAGAAGAATGAAGACCCCTCTGGGATGGGGACAATTTTCTCAATGGGAGGGGCAAAGTTAGTCATGTTTAGCTGTTTTCCTGTTTCCTCTGAGATGGACAGGGACAAAGGGAAAGAGTTAGCTGTGCTCCTTAGCTGGAAGGTCTTTATCAATGTACTATTTATGTAATCAGACTAAGACAAAAGAGTGTTAGACCACACTGAAGGAACTGAGTCACATAATGACAATAACAACATCTCAGGAGGAGAACCTGAGGAGAAAAGGGAGGAGGGGAACCATAACCTGCCATGGTACTTATGAGGAGAAAAACACTGGGGTCCAAAACCAAGTACTTGCTCCCCAGATATGCGAACGTTGTCCCTCCCCCTGTTGTTGTTAGAACTGAAGACACAGGTGGGATTGTGGTCGTATGTTAAGTCAGGCTTGCTTGGTGGGTCAGACTGCAGCTACGGGAGGCTCCATAAATGTGCTTGGCAGAACCTTAAGGCTTCTGTCTGCTGTCCTGAGGATTTGCTCACCGGGTCCTTCTCCTTCCAACTGCTCCTCATCTTCTTCATTCTCAATCTGTGCGGAATATACAGTTATCAACATTGAGTTGAGATTCTTCAAAATACCCAATAAAGACACCAGGGCTGAATTGCTAGCGTCTGCTGGGTCACACAGTGAGGGTCACATGTCCGACGTTCCCTCACTATCCGTGGAACATTTCTGATAATCGTACCTTTTCTGCTTCGTCTTCCTCATCCTCCTCCTCTTCCTCCACTTTTTTTTCCCTGCACAACAGCTCAGTCAGTAAAAATGTCTCTAGTTTTCACATTAACTGCAAATGACTTTTCCCGAGATGCCCCTTTTATGACAGGTCTTCTACCTTTCTCATACACCTCTATCTCACTGGCTTGCCTGTATCCAACCCTTTTATAAGATTAGTCTGTCACCCCCATCTTACTCCTTTTTGCCCTCCTTTTCACCAGTGGCCAGGTTATCCACAGCGATGGCAAGGAAGACGTTCAGCAGGATATCTGCGCGAGGGAGGAAGTTAAGGACCACGCCGGGCAAGAGAGCAAACTGTTGAGTCTAACATCTTCTTTATATGCATACAGTGAGAAATATGTACACAGTTTTAATTGTTTATCTGACATTTTTTCCCAATGTAACATATCACTTAATACAGATAGTGTTGGGCATTTCAGAATCAGTAGCTCCAAATCCAGACCAAGATTTTGTTTCTATCAACCAGCTGAGCATAAATAGTCACAGTCACAGAGTACTCACCTGGCTGGTAGAACCAAAATCCTGGTCCGGATTTGTACTCTCTGGACCTGAAATACCCAACACTGAATACAGATGGCTAGGTTTTTGCCTCACAGCAGAGTCTTTCCTGTGACTTTCAACACCGTTATCTGCGTATAGGCCGAAATTAGTTAAACATCCAGCGAATGGTTACAATCCCTCTTCAGCTATGATCCTAGACGATTTATATCTCTTCTGACTGTTAAGTACCAACATGTTGCACAGGATTAAGACAACACCACATTGGCTGAGAGGATACAATTTCCACAGACAAAGAGGATCACAAAGTATATACAGACAACCATGCCAGGGAAGTTTGGGCCACCATAAGCCATGATGCCATCGTACATGACCGAGTTCCAGTCCTCACCTGTCAGGATCTGCAGTCAAGCAGAGGGATGATGAGGGATGAGAATAGTAAGGGAATAGTAAGGCAGGTCATATGACAGAGAGAGAAAGAGAGAGAGAGACACAGAGAGAGAGAGAGAAAGCTAAGACATACAATTTAAGACATTCATAAAATATCAAACCACTGATATCAATTTACTGGTAAAATCAGTATTCAGATTGACCAGTGTTTTCTGTAACATTTTTGCTTGAGGCTTAATGCACTATAGATATCTTCATAATGTATTATAATGGTTGGTATAAGAACGAAGGATGCATTATGAAGGCATCTATAGTGCATTATAAAAGGGATTCAAAATCATTCATGATGCCTAATAAACATGGCTATAATGTGTTATGCCTTTTTATAAATACTTATAGCCATGTTTTGTAATGCTCTATGAATGCATCATAATGTGTTACGAATGTGGTCATATATTCTCATAGCCATGACATTCATAGAAAACGTTGCTGTGTTTTCTTTAAACAAGGACTCATTTTAGTTAGTTTACAACATAAAATGATTGTTGTTCCATGGAAAAAATAGAACATGACAAATGAAGAAGGTATGTAAAAGAAACTAAATGGTGGAGCAGAGGGGGGGGGGGGGGGGGGGGGGGGGGGGGGGGGGGGGGGGGGGGGGGGGGGGGGGGGGGGGGGGGGGGGG
>JABFEB020000124.1:23335149-23352769 GCA_019775895.2 Stomatorhinus ivindoensis
ATATATATATATATATCTATATATCTCAACACAGATCAATGGAATCTCTCTGCACGTCAACCCATCAGATGGTGGTGATGCAGCAACACTGGTACAGCTCGGGTACATCTCAGATCATTTACGATGGAAAACTGTCAGTTCAAGGAATGGCTTGGGTATGGCTCAGCTCTCGGTGGCAGTAGAAAAGAGCAATTACTCTTTGGAAAAGTCAGAATCTTCAATCATGGACTATATAAAAGGTTTGAAAATGAGCAAGAGAAATTCTGTCTCACTTCTTGCTGCCAGCACTGCCCCTGTCATGGCCCCGCTGGTGATGGAGTTCCAGGGGTCCTCTTTGCCCCTCAGACGAACCAGACCACAGTCTATGGTAGAAAACAATCCACCCCACACAGCAAAGCTTCCTGGGAGGGCAAAAACACAAGAGGATCTTTTTTTTTTTAAATCAAACTCCAGACAGATCTGTCTTTGACTTGCAATGGATATAGGAGAGGCTGAATATGTAGATAATTTGGTTGTGTTATGTGACGTGCATACTGTTTTATTTCTTCATTCACTGAGTAGCACATTAATTCATAATGTATATAGTGGATACACCTACTTCTCAGGATTAAGCATTATCTAGCAAATTTGCACCCATACATTGTAGGATCTCACCTCCTATCTGTGGGGCTCGTATTCTCACAGCGTTCCCGCTGCTGCTCAGTCGGTGCCGCAATCCCTGCGCATACATACAAACGCCGTATGGTTAGCCGACTGCGGCGTCCCAATTCCCAGCTGACCAGAGGCCACGCGGTCGACACTCACCGCCGGGGCATTTCGGAAGCCCTTGACAGCCTGGAAAACGCCCCCGCCGATGGCGCCCATGGTGAAGGCACCGCCACAATCATCCACGATCCTCCATGGGCTGGATCAATGGCATTAACATGTAACAATTCACCAGTATTCTGTTAACTAAAATAGAAGTTATACCAATATGCTTGTAGAAGTATTTGACAAAGACAGAAGATGTTTCTGACGGCTTCGTTTGTGCGTCTAAACATCAGTACATTACGGATTGTTCGTTCAAAAAAGGCTTTTGTTTAACCTTTTAAATGTGCCTTCATCACGTATATAAAGCAACGCTTAAGATATTTTATTCGTGTCGAAATACAACAGTAAACGGTGTATAGTCTGTCTGTGGACAATTAACTGTGACAACCCCCCCATAATAAAAACAAACAATCATAGGGAAATACAGGAAAACAGCCCAGCCAAATCCAGTCGTTTAAAATGAAAAGAATAGCACCACACTATAAACCAGTGAAGTGTTGTGTCTAAACGCGACAACAAGTTATGAACATTTCAATCGTGTCGTCTGAACCGCTAACAAATGCTTCAATATGCTACTTTACCAAGGTTCTCGGACGTATTCATCCATACTGTTTGTCACGTCACATGACGATGTCATTAAAAAGAGACGGAAATAGCTGGCGCGCTGTTGGGAGACGCATCACGTGTAGGACTTAGTCCAATCGAAGTCGGGAGACGGCTACCGATGCGAAATGCGTAATCAAAACGCATTTTATGTGGATGCACTGAGCGGATCGGCGTACTATGTGCAAGTCTGTTAAGTGATGTAGATATGGTTTAAGTATTTGGTAAAATTTAATTTAATTCGACAATTTAATTCAATTTTCCAGACGTGTAAACTATTTGTAATAGTTCAGTGCCGTTATCTTCCACCCAAGCAGAACCCTGTAACAAGGTAAATAACACATGCCTGAGGTTTTGTGATGAGGTGTAAATATACGTTATTACAAAAAAGTCTAAACTATGAGTTTGCTGGGATGTGTCTTATGTGACTGTTTAATTTACTGGAATAACTGGAAAGCATCATATTCAGAAAAATCAAATTCGCGCCTGTTTAAATTATTCTCTTTTAATTACTGTTTTATACCGTCAATGCACTTAATGGTTTAAATGTATTTAAGGGGTGCTTGTAGTAGCTTTGTATTTGAGTAGGTTTTGTTCCAAAGGAAAGATGCCCCTGCCGCCAGCCTTGCTAGCTCGCCTGGCCAAGCGAGGCATCCTGAAGCACTCGGAACACGGTTAGGCTTCGACGCCGTAGTGATACCTTCCTGCATGTGCACTGGTGTGACTCGTACGTGCATCCTTATCTCCGTAATCACCTGCATTTCAATCAAACTGTTATTTCCTTAGAGGCGGAAGAGGAGATCATTGCTGAAGATTATGATGACAACAACGTGGACTACGAGGCTACCAGAGTTGAGAATTTACCAATCAACTGGTATAAAGTATTTGATCCAGTTTGGTAAGAGATCTTCCCTTATGATTGTGCCATCAGCTGCGTTTTTGTCTTATGATCTTCCCATACCCAAGTTCCCTGTCTAATTAGTCTAACCAATGTTTGATCAGTTGTAGGAGTGAACTGTGTAAATCAGGGCTATTCAGATCTCAGTCCTCAAGGTCTGAGGCCTGTTGCTTTTCAAGCCTTCCTTTACTAAGGAGCCGGGTGTGAAGCCTCTGTGGTTGGTCCGAATTAGGAACTATTAAACTGCCCATTAGAACTGAAAACAAGGCCTGGATTCGGATCTAGGTGCCAGATTCAAAGAGCTCTGGTATAAATAATGCATGAAATTAAAGCCTGAAAATTAGCTGAATTTACTGTCCATTAAAAGTAACACTGAAGGGACTTGTTTGACCATGTAGGCTGCCATTGTTTGCAGGTTACTGTACTGCTTGTGTAGAGTCTTGTGGGGTGTACTACAAAGTGAGTTTCACATACACAGAGATAAGTCAAGAAATACAGGTGAAGTGACCCTGATCACCATGGTGCTATGTTGGAGGTTGTCAACTTATTCTGTTGACTTGGGGTTTGTCTGTGCACGTTCACATAAGAGGGGCAGGGCTGCGGAGAGACTTTTTAAGGGGCAGATGCTTGAATGGGTTCATTTTCCCGACCGTGGGATGGGAAGATCCCCCTGGCAAACAAAAGACAAATTTCCGGTTTGCTAAGTTGGTGGTTGTCGGTGACTGAATATGGGCACTCAGGATCTCAAAAGGGTGATAGTGTCAATGGTTTAGGCAAAAGGGGCAGGTACATCCCCAGGCTGATTGCAAGCTTGGAACCATCTTATATACAGACTGTTCTGTACTTTTCCCTCTCCCTCCAGTGGCCTTCCTTATTACTGGAATGTGGAGTCCGACCTGGTGTCCTGGCTCTCTCCAAATGACCCCAGTGCTGTCATCACCAAGGCTGCCAAGAGGCTGAGAGGTACACTTTCTAACTGGCCTTAGATGGATATGTAAATAGCAATAGAATAGAGAATATTTCTGCCTAATGAAAAAAACAAAAAAGTATCTCTTGAAAGTGGTGCTCTTTTAAAGTTTGGTTGTTAGCATTTAAAAAAAATGAATTAAGAACTGTTTTTTTTCCGTCAGTTGAGATGGGTGAGGAACGAGGGGAGAGGCAATTTGAGAAGCCAGACAGAGAACGAGAAAGGGAGGAAATCAGGGAAAAGAGGCTACAGCGCAGGGAAGACAGTGCCCCCTACAGCAAGAACAAGAGAGGTATGTGGAAAAATAAGGCTTGTTGTACTGTTGGTGTAGGCAAACTCCAGAAAGGTATAGTACAAAGCAAATTTTAAATACCTAGAGTTAAGTACCTTTATTGCTGTGATCAGCCTTATGGTACTGTGGCAGTAGTTATCAACTAAGTAAGTTGACTTGGGGAAATTAGCTTCAAGAGTCATCGTTAAAGTCAGCCCATTTCATAGTACAACCCTTTGGCCTGAAGTTTGTTTCTGTATGTTTAAGTCATTGCTGAATCAATGAGCTGATCTGGGATGAGAAACCAGCAGGACACAAGCTGATCATAAAACCGCATGTCGTAATGTCTGGTAGGTCGAGAGAGGGAAGAGATGGACCCGATGGACCCAAGCGCCTACTCCGACGCCCCCAGGTACTGCTCCTTGTGGACTCAGAAGAACCACATTCTTCTTCTCATGCATTCCCACAATCCTTCTGTATTGTTTTGAGAATTAACTCATTCATTTCAGTACAAGATGGCCACAGTCCAACAAATGTGAAAACACTTCTATTGAATAAACGCTATTGAGTTGGAAGTCAGACTGATACCACATTGGAATCCTTCTCTCTCCCTGTCTCCCCTAGGGGAACCTGGTCCACTGGGCTGCCTAAGAGGAATGAGGCCAAAACGGGTGCCGACACCACAGCGGCTGGACCCCTGTTCCAACAGAGGCCGTACCCGAGCCCCGGGGCTGTCCTCAGGGCCAACGCAGAGCTCACCAAGGCCAAGGAGTGAAGGGGAATACAGACTGCAAACCATGCAGAGCGCTCGCACACCACTGGACTTACTACTGTGATGGTGTCGGTCACGGAAGGAACGGCCCAGTGGGGGGCTGTGGAGATTATGTATGTTTGTGTTGGCTTGTTTTAGGATTAATCTTGTCTCCAGAAGTTAATTTTTGTATGTAAATAAATGATCCAGACAGAGCTACCGGTTCTTTTAAACTGTGCACCAGTTCAACCACCCTTAGACTAAAGTGGCCTGGTCATCAGGAGGCCTCTCCCAGAATGTTTCTTCTGAAAACAATGTTTTGTTTTAGCTATTGTAGCACAACATAATACCACCTATATATTTAAGCCGTTCAATGGTTCCTTTGACTCCAAATTCCATGTTTGAATCAGTGCTGCTGGTCATTGTGAATCCAGCCAGTCTTTTTAAATTTTACTTAAATTGTACTGAGGCATTTTAATCCCTCATCTGTCTCCCTAAATCCTGCACCACCATGTCACCTCATTGTGCTGAATTTTATGAAGGTGTAGAAACAAAGCCCACCCTCTGGAACCCGTGACACTGACACCAACTCTCAATTGGACTGTACGCCTCACCAAATCGTGTGGTCTTCACATCATTTTATTGCAAAAAGGAAAATGTAGCGCATACAACGTAACTATGATCGCTCAGGGTCTTTCTTTAAAAACACACCTAAAGGACAAGAAAGGTAGAAAAATTGTCAGTTTGTGTACATAGAAAGCTACCGTCCATTAGACCCATTTGGGGAATTCAGGGAGTTAAGCTGCACTCCATCGCCCAGGATATGTACAGGAGCCGTCTGCCGCTTGTAAGAGGCACTCAGGTTGGCCCCTGCTATAATGAGATTTCATTCCAGGGGCACCATATTCTTCTTCGTGTCTCCTGGGTGTTTCTTACTTTCAGCCAATTTTCAGCAGTCAGCCAGCCAATCTTCGGTTACAGCTTAAAAATCACGATGGCACCCCCCCCTGTTCTGTTTGCCTGCCTGACCCTTGGGAGAACAGCCCAGGTGGTCAAGCCGGGTCCACAGAGAATGGCGGATGTCATAAACAAAGACACTGAGGTGGTGGTGCTGCGACGTCCCCAGTCACGCGTAGCCCCCTCCCACGTAGTGGCAGATGGAGTCATAGTCCAGTGTATAGATCTTCTCCTCATGTCGGTCCAGCTGCACCATGGCACGGCAGCGCTCCTTGTCCCTCTGTAGGATCCGGCCCACCTGCCAGGTGGAAGGTGGAAATGTGTCATACAATGCTACTGGAGAACACCTAACAGATACTAGTGACGGCCAACAAAAGCTTCATGAACCATTTGCTGTATTTTCTGATCCCACTAGATGGTGCTCTCTATTCATAAAAGGGCTTAATATATACACCAATGCAAACCAAGACCAGTGGGGTCAAAAAATACATGAAGCTTCATTGAGCCATCACTAACAGATACCAGTTTTGTTGCTCGGCAAAGGGGAATTCTAGGAGCAGCTCTGACCTGTCCACGATGATCTCCCAGGACCACCATTATGCAGTCTGATTCACTCTTGGGCACCATTGTCTCCAGCATCTCCTGTTTCACACCTGTGGGGGGGAGTGTATGCATATAGGAATGCATGAAGACTTCAAATGGCAGAGTGTGACCAATACGGTCAGACGTGTGCTGTGTGCGTTATGGAACGCTCACCGTCGAGCAGCCTGCCCTCCTCCGTGCGGCATACACAGTTCCGTGGAGTGAGCATGTCCTCGACTGTCATCTGTGTGCACATGCCACTATGTCACTCAGTCACACTCACAGGAACCCTGTCTGCATGCTGAGTCTTCTCTAATGCCCCTTACCTTGGAGTTGTAATACTTCCCCCCTTTGAAGGTCTTGTCAATGAAGCGTACACGGAGGTCCCTCTGCAGCCAGCAGGGGGCGGGCAGCTCCTGACGCGGCAGTTTCACTGGGGGCGTCTTCTCACTGGGGGCGAAGGGGATGGGGATTATTGGGCTTTCAGCACTACGGTTTGTGTCCAGGGCTGTCACACTCCATACCTGGAATCAGCATGTTTCCGCTTGTCTTTCTTATCTTTGGACCTTTGTTGCTGCTCGTTTCGTTCTGCCCTCTCCTCCCTCTTCTTCTCCTTTCTTTCTCTCCCCTTCTCCTTCTCTGCCTCCATGTGGGCTTTGCTGTGGCGACCTGCAGCATGGTGGGGGCAGGGTACAGAGGCAACACACTCGACCTAAGTCACAAATCATGTTTTCCTACACAGAAAAAGATCCTGACCTGTAACACATCACTTCCCTAGTCAATTAGCTTTCCTCTTGTACTGCCATCACAAAAACCTCAAGTATATTCTGTTCACCAATCTTTAAAAGAGTGGGATCATCTATGCTTGATATGACACAGTCAACAGACACTAGTCCCTAGGTGAAGCTCATGGGAGTTTTATTTACACAAAAATGTTCTGAGGGTAACAGGAAAAATGATTGGTTATCTCCCTGAACCAATCAGAATTCAGAGAAGGTGGGTTCAAGTAACTGTGAGACAGGATCAACCAATCAGATGTCTTGGTACCTCTTCCTCTAGTTGCTTGGACCAATCTCCTTTACAATCTGATTGGTAATCTCTCTGAACCAATCATTTTTTGCACTGCCCTCCGAATATTTTTGCGTATGTAAAACTTCCAAGTGCCCAGAGGTGGCTCCACTCACTGAGGTCCTTGGCATTCCTGTCGTATTCCTTTCTCCCGACCAGCCGGATGTTATACTGGCTGACAGTCACGGTCTTCCCGCCAATGGCCAGCTTCACCATAACTCGGGCGTTGTCAGGATCCATGCCTTCCACCTGTGGCCCGGCATGAGTAAGTGGGTGTCATAGTCATATGACCAGAAACTCTGTGATACAAACTCTAAGAACTTCTGAATGCGAGAAGCTTCAAAGCCCACAGTGGGTGGGACAGCTGGATGCTGTCATTCACCGGCTGTTTTAATCCCCCTCCTGCTGATTCCTGACGGGACACATCAACCCGAACCACCAGAGGGTCCAAAGCCTCATTTCTGAGATTTCTCTGTCTGGGATATGTGTGGCTCTCACCCGGTCAGAGGCTATAAAACTACGCCACCGGGCCAGACTCACCTTTCCATAGTGATCTTTGTGAGCTCCTGCCTGCAGAAACACAGATGCTCCTGGGGCCAGAACCAGCTCCTCCTGGGACCGATCCTCCCCAGGTTTGGGAGGGCGTCGGGGGCCAGTGGGCTCCAGGTCTTTCAGGGCCGAGCGGTCAGCCCCCAAACCCAAGCCTTTGGGCCGGAGCTGGTGTTCGATGGGTTTCACAACCCTGCAAGGAGGGGGAGAAAAGATAGGCTTCCAGGAACGACAGCTGGTTGTGACAGCGGCGGGCGGGCGGGGGGGATTGACTTACTGTTTGAAGGTCCTGCCGATTCCCTCGTCCTCCTTCCAGCCCATGCCCTTCAACATGGCCAGGCCATATGCCTCGACGGGCACACTCTCATAGTCGGCATCTGTGGACTGACAGTCCCCATGCAAATGGTCAGACACACCCCGTCCCATCCCCTGGAAACGCAACAAAGTGCCTGCAAGTAGAACTGGTTTTCCTGGGCCTATTACCACTAAAGAGCATTTACAAATGCATAATACAACCAAATTTAAACTAGAAAGCAATGTGAATAGCGACTGTTTCAATCAATTCACCAACATTTGGTGGGCAGGTGTTTTTTTACATAGTTTGGGAAGACCTTGTTTCTTTTAAATAAGGCTTTGCCACAGGAATGTCATGAGACACTGAGGTGTTTAAAATAGACTAAAAGCCCATTTTAAAACAAGTGTTTTGCGACGTTGGAATGTTTTTACAAAGGTTCATAAACTTACGGAAGACAAGCAAAACATTTAAATAGCTGGGAACTGACAGAGACCACCACGGATGTTCAAATTCTGTGATGACAATTCAGAAGAAAGACAACCAACCTCAGAGAGACTGTAGAGAATTCAGAAAGGAGGGTCTTTTGTCTAAAGAGCAAAACAGATTCCCTGGGTGCTTCAGAACTTTAATGACAAAAGGCAGATTTTGGAAGGAACTTTTATAACAGAAAGTTAACAGATGACAGCAGACCAGAAGCAGTACGATTTAAGGTTAATTAATTACTTAATGCTGATTAATGATGTAATTTAATGTTGCTTTACTGCTTCCGACAGCTGAGTAATAAACTGAGGATGCAGTCTGCCTGTCTTCTGAAGTCATGGCGGAAGTTAAGCCCACATCCCTAGAGGAAGGGGAGATTTAAAAGAGCTGTTGGGGCCACGTGATGAAGACAGGGGGTGATGGGAGACTTGTCTCGTACATCTGCATTCCTCCCAGTGGGAAAATTAGCTGACAAAGCTATTTCAGGAAATAGCGCACGGTCAATTCTGGTTAACTTATTAGGTGTGAGGAATGGGCATCTGACCCTTGTACCCAGATGCTTCCAGCAATGCAGAACAGTGCAGCCTGAGCTGCACACGTACAGGAGGGCAGTGCCAGTGATTTCTCTCCTCCCAGTTCATCTCAACTCTGACTGACGGGTGGAATGGGATGGAGGTCGGCAGCATCCGATCTGCACCAGACTTACCGACTCAGGCCGCAAGTCGACCCTCACCCTGTCCCCATCCTCGAACCCCTGGGGTACTTGATTCTGCATCAGCAAGGGGATGGTGAGGTCAAGGACCTCCTGGGTGCCATTCCTCCACTGGTCCAGCTGCCTCCGGGACTCTGTCAAAGGAGAGCAGTCGAAAGATCTCCATCATCTCAAACATCTGCTAGACTCGCCTACGATTAATATGGCCTAATTTTCCTTGAAGTCACTTTCATAAAATATCACCAAATCTGAACATCGGTGAACTCAATTTTTCAACATTTTCTGTTTATATTCAGCACTGGAAATGGTCTCACAGACACTCTGAAAATGTGATAGTCTGCATTATATGTACAAATATTTTAATCAAGGTCATGCTCGGTAAGTACCCAGTAGCACCGACACCTAATCACATGACCAGGGTGACCGGAATATTGGAAATATATGCATGTGCGTGTTTACAGAGAAATCATTAATTTTTCCTCTTTTCGTAATAGTAACTTCCAACTGATTAAGATTTTTGGATTTTTAAGGTCAGATTAGTACTTAATTCATATCTAATCAAGACCTGACAGAAGGAATGAACAACACCAACCTTCCACAAGTTCTTTGACGGCTTGGGATTCTACGGAGTCCTGCTCCTGGCTCGGAGGACAGTCTTTACTCCCAGGTGCCTCCTTTTTGGGCTTCTCCTGCCTGACCCAGCGATTCTTAACGATGAGGGGAATAACCAGCTCCTTCTTCTGCTCCACGGGCTTGGTGCTGGGGAGTAGAGTGTGACAGACATCATCAAGGAACAGCAGAGCTTAACTAACAGCTTGTTCCATTATATGCAGTGATTGTCATTCGCGCAAGACACCTTACTTCAACTACAAGATCACGCAGATGTCCACTGTCAAGTAAACGGGACAGTTAAGATTTTATGGAAGGACGTTTTGTCCATTTGTAAACTGCCTAATAAGAATCTCAGACACGAAAGAGCTGGTCGCCGGAAAAGTGACGGAACTTCGCAATTACAGACTACAAAATAGTGCGATTAAAGGATATACAAAACACTGAACCAAAGGGACTCCGGCTCTCTGTGTGCAACGGAATAAGCAAAAGACCCAGCCACTAATTACAGTATTTCCTCGGTTACTGCCATACACCATATTTGGAGCCGTGACGCAAAAACGTCGTTAAACACAACTACCGTAGTAAAATTTCCAGAATGTTTCCTTAGCTGAAGAGCTGACGTTTTTGCTTTTTACAGTATAGTTTGTTTCATGTTTACGTATATGGCCGTTCAGTTACACTTTATCGCTTACTACACATCGTCTCAGGACGTTTTCATATGAGAATACTCGGAAACCCCAGCCAGAAAGGCTGGGTTACCGCACTGCCAAGTATGCTTGGCTATAGCCACAAAATAAATGCACAGGTATTTAAACGTGCTACTTGTGGCTTGTACTATTAATGATTCTGAACGCCTACACTATATATTAGCTGGATTTATGTTTAATATAATATTGTAGCGGTTATTACCTCTTTAGCTCTTTCTCCTCCACCCCAGTCAAGTAATCCCGCTCCTCTCTGTCAGATTCGTTAAGGTTCGAGCTGGTTTTAAACTTGCTTGACGTCTTGCTGAACCCAAAAGAGATGGGTGCGGGTTTTTTGTCCTCTCCATCCTGCTGACAACGAGGATCGACTATACCTTGGTCAATACCATCACCGTGTTTCTCTCCAGTCTCCGACGCCATGTTTACGAAAGCTCTGCGACAAAGTGCCGGCGCTGAAGGCTTCTGGGACACGTAGTCCTCAGCGGTGGCGCCGTCCATTCATGTTCGAGATGCGATATTTAGGAGAATACATCTCCCAGCATACAGTGTGCGAAAATCCCATTCGAATTACATCGCATGAAGTCACAGAGAAACAGCAACGTCAGCGTAAATGCAGAAGCCCTTTGAAAGGTTGATACAGGGGCAATATGCAGAAATTGGTCATTTTTTCATTTCTCTGATATCTGGAATGATGCAAAATGATGGCCCATTTGCTGTTCATTTGCAATTAAATTACCTACCACACCAAAATCTGCAGCTGCAGTGCACCAGTGCAATTCGATTTGTCCACTTTATCAAATCAGAGTTTTTTCTCGAAGCTCCATTTCGGTGCAGTTAAATGCAAAATAGAAAAGGGCACATATTTCAGATTATGGAATGAGCACTTAAGCATATTTTACAGAATACATCAGGCCACAAAATCATTTACACTGGGTTGTAATCGAATCAGGGTAAAGAAATTGACCATAATTATGCAGCTGCCGTTTCATGGTGACGACTAAGGGTGAGTGTAAGTAACGTAGCAAGATTCTTCCTAGGAATTGAATTCAACCTCAAAAATCATAAATACCCGAACAACTATACCATTTTAGTTTGCTGCTCTATTCACTCCATTTTCTTTTTCCAATTGAAATACCATCAGGTCAATAACCAAACCAACCTCCTTACCTTGGTGGAATGCATCTTTTCCTAGACTCCGCCCACCCAACAATCCCTCCCAGTGCATCACCACTCCACTCAAAACAGTGAGTATACTTTTCTCTCCTGCTGTTGGTAGTGCTCAAAATCCCCGGGCTATGGATCAGTTATAAAGTGGAACTCTGCTTGAACTGTGTCCTGTACAGTGCACAACCTCCCTACTTTTGTATTTCCTGCTGTTAATTTGTCCTGTCTGACCCTGGCAATGCCGTTATGTCCACCTTGTTACAGACCTTAATCGAACGAAGTGCTACCACACCGCAAAGACCATGACACTATTAAAAATGCTTGTCAACTTGCAATTTTGTTGCTTTTAAATGCAACTTATATTTCATCTTTATATTAAAGGGGGTAATCTTACAGTGTCATCACTGGAGTAAACACTTGTACGGGATGCCAAATGGCCGACGCAGAAGAGGTCTGAATACTAATTAGAAATGTTGCAAATTATCCGCGGAGCCGCCCTTGAGCCACCAGCTGTCCGGCGTGGTGAGGAACAAGAGGTGTGTCTCCTTATCCGAGCCGCTCCACCCAGACATCAGCGGTGCCCTGCCATTTTATAACGGTTTATTTATTCTACGTACACAAACTATACAAACTACATTAAATTCCCGCTGTCTTCCGTAACCATTTGTCCAGGTCGTGTTGAAATTAGTATTTCAAACATAGCAATTCAGGTTGAGATCCTCTCTGTCAACCTTGGAGAAAGGGGAAACATTGTTGTCATAGTCCTGTTACCAACTCACACATAGGGCACGGCTGAATAAACACTAAATATGAACTAAACCCACGCCATCACTGTCCCGTCCCGTCCCGTCGGTCCGTCCGCACCTGTCTCGGCAGTAACGCACCGTCAGACGTCCACTTCAGTCCGAAGTAGTTTAGCCGACTCAGCTGCATTTCTCTATGAAATACGTCTTCCGTCCAATCGAAGGATTTCAAGTCCGGCAGAAATTTCACATGAACGCGGTTCTCTGAACACAGTCCTGGTGCCGAAGTGGCACCCAGCCCAATCCGTTCAGTCTGGGGGCGGTTCTCCTTTTCTTTTTATTCCCTTTCCCTCGTACCCCCTCCCCTTGTCGCTCTTTAGTCTCGGCATCCTTCCCTTCTTCCTATTCCCGGGATTATTGTACGGTGCAGATTGCAACGCGATTTATACATGTGCTCATTTAAAGCGCTTGAAGGCACGGCTACCCCGGTCTTTGGAGGCAACGGCGATTCCGCGCCCGCGTCCTCCGGCTAAATCCGTACCGTCGTCGTGTTTTGGATTCAGACCGGTACGGCAGTGATACACTGGGCAAAATACCGGTATCCGAGCGTATCCGCGCTGAATTGCAAAAAGAGAATAAAAATTCAGCGAAGACCCTCCGCCGCAGACGAAAGCCGAAATTATGAGGGTAAGTCCTATGCATAAACACCGACTGATTCATCTGCTCATTTATAATCTTCCCTGTTGTTATTCCATATTTCATATCGATGTAGCGCGTACACATGCATACACTATATAGGCCCGTAGACGTCTCTCTTACTGTATATGTGTGCTTATTACAGTAGGTGTGTTTATGTATGTGTGTGTATTCATGTGTATTTTACAGTGTGTGTGTGTGTGTGCGTGCGTGCATTACTCCATGCGCGCCGCCTCCTGTGTGCCCTGCATTTTGAACATCTTCTAAACTGAAGAACACACAACACACCCGCTGGCAGATTTGTCGTCCCCCCCACTTTTTTTTCTCTCAGATCATCGCTGGTCCCCCGCTCAGCTGTACAGCGTCCCTACCATACAGCGCCCAAACACACCGTCTACCGTGTGCGTCGCCGCTTGCCTCCGGATTACGAACGTTTACTAATATTTGCATTATTTTATTTATGCGTTTCAGAAAGCAATAAACTAGCATAGCATATTTAAATTAACGATTGCTTACTTTTCAAAAGTAGCAATTAATTTGATCAACCTATAATTTAATTAAGTGACTCTTTGGGGGCAGGTGCAGTTTAGCCTGGGTCAATGTATATAGACGTGTTAAAACGCCTTTTTTTGGAACGTATAAATTGCTTGAAAAGAATATGTGTTTGTCAGCGCCAATACAGGTCAGTATGTTCCACAAATTTTAGCTTTGGAAATGTGCGTTGTTCGTGTTTGTGGGGTTGGGGACAAGGAGGTGGGTGTAAAGTGGGTTTATTCTGACTTTTTGCAAACTTTACATTGTGATGTGAAGGTTAATTGGTCTGGTAGATTTGAGTTGAGTGTTTCCAAAACTAACATAAACGTGAAACCATGAAATTGTATTCGGATTATAAATAGTATATTTTGAACCAGACCTGTTTTTCAATTAATGACTTTCTATAATTCTGATTGTCTAAAATACGGATTTAACAATATGTTTATTTTAAACCAGATACCTTTAAGTGTTGAAGTGGGATTTAATTCCTTCACTACAGTAAATGTCTTTTTTCATTATGACAGGTGTTATATAAGAATTTATATCGTTTGTTTTCATATCTAAATTTAGTGTAAGCCTCAGAAAGAGTTTGGGTTTGCTTAACTGCGCCTTTTAATGCTTTTTAAAAAACAGTTTTTCCTTTGTGGTGAGATATAAGATGTGTGTCTACACTTCAGAGATGCGCGGAGCTATACGTTCGTGCACATGTGCGCGTATGAGCTCGTACACATGTTTCGGTTGGATCATACACGCCGGGCGTGTCCTTCTTCATGTGAAGGAGCTCGTTTTGAAATGACGGATGGTCTGACCCTGGTTTCACACTGTGCTTTGCTGTGGGCTGGGAGAGTCAAGGTTATGGTGGTGCTATGAATCTTTAATTAAGTCTGAGAGACACCGCGTTTTCTGGAGGTGGTGGGTCTGTCTAACGATCCACACCTCATTAGCACCGTTCCCTACGTTTACAGTTACCTTGGCCACTCCTCCAGTAATTTCTCAGTTATACACCATATTTTAAAAAGGGTAATTTGTTGAAATGGATCTGACACTCACAACCAGTTGTGTTTAGGGTCAGGATTAGGGTTAGTCACGTCCAGGGTAGTTTCTAGCTATTGAAAAGATCGGGGGTTAAGTCAAGTTTACCCGGAGCTTGACTTTTCTTTTTTTGAAGGAGGATAATTGGCATAAGGGCTAAAATACTCTGGACTGAGCTTAAAATACTTGAGGATACAGCCCTGAGTGATCTGACCTAACGACGCCCATGGTCGTGTCCTCCTAACCAATTCAGCGTAATATCGCGTCAGTACTCATATTCATTCATGCTAAGATGCTGCAGCGGTGATTGTGGGGACCTTGGCGACTTGTTTGTGTTGTTTCGGTTCCCGTCACCTCACCAAATCTACCTTCATTTTTCTTAGACCCTATGCCCCGTGTCTGGATGATGGCCATATCCATAGCAATGAAATTAGGGATAAACATCACTTTGTAAGGATTTGAAAAATCAACCCAGTGAATATGATTATGAAGTCTTTCGGAGCGGAAAAAGGAGATCGATATCTGGAGGCAGATTGGGAGCAGGCATAGGGAGAGTCACCTTCACCCGTCCTGCTTGACTCAGCAGAACCTGACACAGAGCGACCTGTGCCCACTCACGTTACTGCACCCCTTTCCCCATTTGTCACATCTCCATTGCAAGTCTCACCGGCGATCCGCTGTACTCCCTTGCCGGTCTCTGCTGAGATGCCCGGCCCAGCTTCTGCACATGAGATATAGCTCTTTTTTGATCCATCAATTACAGAGAAGACTGCCTTGAATAGGTCTCTTAGTTATTTCCACAAAGAGATTGTCTTTCCTCAACACTCTCCGCTGCCTTTGTGGTAACGTTAAACCTCCTAACATAGATCTGAGAGGAGTTAAAGATGAAGAGGAAGGTCAAACTTAGTCAATGAGCATCTGTAAGTGACTCAGATAAATGCTAAGCAATTATTTCCTTGCATGTCCTTTCTCTCTCTCTTTTTCTCTCTCTCTCGCTCTCTCTCGCTCGCTCTCTCTCTCTGTGCGTGTGGTGCTGGGTTCTCTGGAGAATCTTTCTGCATACCGTTGTGTTTAACAATGTCTGTTTACTTTCACTTATAGTGGCTTAGCTGGCACTTATACTCAAACATCCTGCAGTTTATCCCATTCTGGATGTTTTACTGGAGTGATTTGGGTTAAAAAAAAACTCAAGGGTAGAGCAGGACTCCTTCTGGGAGTTGAACCTGCAACTGGTCCTCGTCTCATACAGCTGAAGTGCCGAACTTTTATTCCAGCGGACTATGACCCACAATGCAGGACCGTTAACTCGAGATTCCCCCGTGCAATACAGATTGGCAGTCTGACGCGGAGATAGTAGATTCATACTGCAGATTGATGCTGCCCACAGTGGTTAATCTTTTATTTTTGAGTTTGCCCCTGTTGTCCACCATGTTGACATGATGTCCCTGTTCTAGATTTCTGATGTATGATCCTGAGCTAGAAGATGCCTGTGAATCCGTGAAGCAGTGTGGGGTAAAACCCAACGTGCCCACCAGGGGCTGTGTCATTTTGCAAGCGCAAGATCTGCGTGTGTCGTATGAGAGTATTGGCTGCCCTCCAAGCTCTTCTCAGTGACAGGACACATAAAGCACGTGTGAGAAAGTCAGGTTGTGGGTAGAGTCATAAGTATGCTGCAGAATTCTGGATAACTGACAAGATGGAAGAGCTCTCTCATCATTCTAGCGCGCTAAAATTATGACCTATGATGGATTTTGGTAGACGTCTGTTGTGACGGAACCACACACATCGAAATTTCTCGCGTTACACTGCCAGCACTACTCGCTGTACTTAAAGAGCTTAAAAAGTTGAGTAGTTTATAAACTGTAATGTGTGTAAAAGCTTTCCTAAAGGAATCAATAGTTATTAATGAGTTAGAGCATAGGGAGCAGATCAGACACATCTGAGATGGAAGCATGTTGACATTGCCCTTAACTCAGCCTGGTTATGCGCTCCGAGTCCAGTAAGACAGTGGTCGATCGTGAAGGAGGACGCGGTGGCATCAGACAGATAGAGAGGAGATCTTTGGCTGTCGGATCATTTGACAGGAGACGCTGACGGATGTTTACTGGCCCTGACAGTACGTCTCACCCAAGGACCCTGCGGTTATTAATAGGAACCGGGGCACAGTCACTTGGTAATCGTGGCCCACTGTTAGATTGTTTTACGTACAGGGTCACACTTTTTTCATGTGTGTGTGTCAGGAAGGGATGGAAGGAGGCGTCGGCACAACCAGAGTGGCTTTCCTAGTTCCCCTTTTACACCTGGCAGTGTATGTGGCTGCCTGCTTATCAAGGACTGGCTCCTTTTGTGACATTTAATGGAATACAAACGCCAGGCTATTTCCATTAAGCCTAACTGAGCTGCTTTGTTTACCTATAATAGTTTTGCTGGTCAGACCTGGCTTGTGACAGGTCTCCCCACTGCCCCCATTCCGGCTTGGCTTGTGGATTCGATCCCGGAAAGATCTGTAACATGAATTAAGTGTCTTTCTAGTCCAGGGGTCTCCAACTCCGGTCCCAGAGAGCTACTGTCCAGTATGTTTTCCATCCTACCCAGCTTCTGATGAGCCACATCTGCTCTCAGGTAAATACCAGGAACAGATGTGGCTCATCTGAAGCCAAGTAGAATAGGAAACTTACTGGACAGTATCTCTCCTGGACTGGAGTTTGGGACCCCTATTCCAGTCGCTTCACTGGTTTGGTTTCCACAGTAGGGATGTTTTCTTTAGGTGTTTAAGTGTGGTGCCGAAACGGGTGGATTACAGAGTCTCTCGGAGCCCCTGACAGCATCTCCGCTTTGCCCGCTCACTCAGCTTTTCTGTCTCACAAGAAGAGCCCGAGTCCTCCACGACTCCACCCTCTCACACTTTCTCATCATTTTTGTATGCACTGTGTACGCCGCAAGAGAGAATGTGGAGGCTTTATACAAAGGGCCGGTATATATGATGACCTTCATTACTCCTGAAACTGCAGCCTGAACATAAGTGTCTGATATCCCGTATAAAATGTCAACAGAGAGCAAGCACAGGGAATAATGATCCGCTCATAGTGCATCGAGGGGAGGAGCAGCGGAATCAGAGACCTGGCGGTCAGCACTGTCCACACTAAAGGTCAGCACTGGGGGGGGGGGGGGGGGGGGGGGGGGGGGGGGGGG
>JABFEB020000124.1:23352869-23371759 GCA_019775895.2 Stomatorhinus ivindoensis
CACCATTTTCGTAAACATTATCTCCATCTGGCTCTGTGACTCTCCTGGCGGCCTGCTTTCGTGCACAAGCAGTTGCATCTTCTATCCCATTTCATTGCCCGCTTCCGGCGAGGGTCGCATGAGCTGGAGGGATTTCGGCACTTTGATGGCCCCCACGGCCCCCCCACTCATGTGTAGACTGTGCAGGGTCACCGGTTTATCTGGCCTGCATGCGTGTGCTGGGGCGGGGGTATAGAGGTCCCTCAGAACACCCTGAAATGAACCCAAGGAGAACTGGGAAAGCCACCAGTTTAACCAGTCAATCTGTTTTTCAGAACATGAGTGGAACAGCTCATTTTTAGTTTCATAATTATTTGTGGGGGTAATATGTTGAGTATGGTGACCCATATTCACTACAAAAACACATTTGGTATTAAAATACAGAATTAATTGGTTGCTGATATTCTAAGGAAAATGCAGATGGCGACAGGGAAAGGCAGCATTTCTCACAGTGTGGTGTGACTGACACCAAGGCGCCCTGGAGAAGCTCGGCAGGGGGACGGATCGGTACGCGTGCGCCTCTGAGCACACGGCCCATCAGTGTGTGTGTGTGTGTGAGGGGACGTGGACGCGCGCAGTGGGATTGGGGGGGAAGACGGCGAGCGGGAGGGGAAGGTCAGGAGATGGCGTACGGTGTGCTCAGTAAACACGGCACAGCCGCCGGAGGCTGCCCCTGAACGGCAGGCGGTGCTGACGCGCAGCAGAGCTGCCTTCGCACCGCGCCGGCTGTGGGAACATAAATAAACGGGAACGCCGCTGGAGGCTGCAGGACGTCTGGACGGGATGGCAGTGCGGGGGCGAGTGCTCAGGTCCGTGCCAGAGCATGAACCGCAGGCGGCTCGCACCGCTGAGCCAAGACCGGGCCGGATCGGTGACTCGGCCGCTCGCTCCCCTCTCCGCAGCCAAACGGGCTGCACTGTCGGCCGCGGCTCCACATTTTCGGAGGACTGACGCGCTGGCCGGTCACTCGGGTGAAGCGGCCTGGTGTCCAGCCTGCTGCTCAGCCAGCCCAGGCCAGCTCGGAGTGCACCGGGCGGCTCCACACCGCGCTTACAGAAAGGACGTCTCGATTAGCACATGGTGACAGGCACGCTAATAAACACAGACTCGCTAATCTGCGGCGCTTTATTCACACATGGCTGTGGCAGAGGAAGGAGGAAAACGTGAACATGAAAACACTTGTTTTCAACCCGTTACCCCTGATGGGTTGTTGGTGCGTACAATAAGGTCAAAACAGACATTAAGCACAATTTGAGAGATTCCCATTGAGCTTGCTGCATGTTTATCAGTTACATGTATTCGGCTGTGCAGTTAATAAACATTAAAATGTGAAATCAGTATTACAGATAGTTCTCTTTATCTTTTCTCTTATCTTCTACATCTTTCTGTACCTTCATCCTTTTCCTCCCAGCTTCACTTCTCTCTTTCTCTCTCCCTCTCTCTCTCTGTCTCTCTCGCCCTTCCTACATCACCACATTAATCTCCACACCTTCAGCACGTCTTGGCCCAATGTGGTCTGTTTCTGTCAGAGATCAACCCCCACTCGAAATTGGCACGCCCACGCACTGAGGCGACCAATCAGCAGCCGGCTGCCTGCTCCCTTCCAGTTCAGGCAGAAAAGCAGAGGGTTTAGCATGCAGGAAGGAGGGGGAAGGTCAGGGGCTTTGGTGGGGGGTCGGGGACAGACATCTGGACTTGCATCACACGGGTGATGCCAAAACTGCAAGTCGCTGCCATAAGTTGCTACTTTGGCTCAACATGGAGTCCAGTTACATGAAAGGAAGGCTTATAATGTCAGGGTCAGAGCTCAGCTAGTAGAACCAGGTCCTTCAGTCACCAAATGCAGGCGTGACATCATAGCCGTCATCACTGACAGTCTTCAGTTTGTCTTTGGTAATGTCTCTGCTGATTATTTCTTAAAGAATTTTGATCTTGCACAGTTCACTTTTTACAGAACAGAATGACACTTTGCACATCACACTTTAGTATTCCTTCTGTTAATAATATATTTATCCCATAAATATGTACCTCAACAGTACCTAGCTGTCTGTCTACTTTAATGTTTGTGAATGCCATTGTCTTGCTTTGTGCTGTCTAATCCTGTTGGAGGTTATATGTTACTGACTGGATGGTTTGACTCAAAAGTTCCACGTATTGATGTACAAAGGCAAATAAAGAATTGTGATCTTAAGATCAAGATCCCTGTTGAAGGGTACAACAACAGTTGAGAGGTTAACAGCAAATGCAATCCTGCTCCTGTTCACTGCAGAAGACACACAGGGATGGTTCAGTTTCCCGGTATGGGAATCATGGCTGTTAATATTTTGTTATCATCTAGACTTCCCATACCACCAACAGTTTATGAGTAACTGAGTATTAGGAACAATAAAGAGGTGTCTTTACTAAGCAACATGGTCAAATGTAAATAGTCAACACCTCATCGCCGGGGACTTTAATGGAGATATTCACCGGAATTTTATCAAACTTGGATCCCATCCAGGGTGTACTCCAGGGGGATAGGCTCTAGGCCACTCAACCCGGACGAAGATAAGCAGTCTGATGATCTTGTTAACTGTCTTCCAGCTAAAGTATGTGATTGACAAAAGCAGGATCAGAATGTTGACAGGGAAGTCCCTGAACGAAGCGTATCTGTTTATTTCCTCCCTAACACCCGTCACATCTTTTCCGCGGTCCTACCCACTCCACATCTCCACCTTCTACTTCCAGGGCTGTCAGAGAGAGGGTTTCCTGTAAGGGTGGTCCTGGCTGAAAGTCTGAAGGGTCCGGGGGATCCCTAAAGCAGAGGCCAAGGTGGTCATTGAGTCAGTTTATCATCATGTTTGCCACTGACCTGCATTAATTCTCATTGCATTGTAGCCTGTACATCTGTTAGTTAGTGTCAGAATGGGCAAAATGATAGACAGGTCGCTGGGCCGCACTGTGAGAATCAAGGGACCGAAATCAGATCCGTATTTTCTTTTGTGCTTCAACCTAATTATTGTCCAAGGTGCCTTAGATCGGGTTGCAAACTTGTCTTAACTAAATAGGCTGCTGTTTGTTGAAGAGAAACATCTAGATGGGAAATAGATGTAGTGCTTGATAATACACATCAAAGATAATCAGCAAATAAGTGTAGAGTATATTTATATACACAAAGGCATGCAAGCCACACAGGATTCATAAACAGATATATAAATAAACTCTACAAACCTCAGGGTAAATAGACATAGAGTATATATGTACACAATACAACAGACCTTCAGCTAGAAAAATAATTTATTTAGATAAACTGCAGAGGATCTACAGGTATACGTAGGACTCTGTGTTGAAGAGATGTATTATCTCCGATAAAAAACATGTTTGAGCAGTACGTATGTTTATTTTCAAATTCTGCCTGATTATGATAAATGTCAATTTACTCATTCACTTTCTTTTTGTTGACAATTAAAATAATCAGCATAATTGCTCATAGTAACCTGTGCACGTCTGTTTTGTCAGATTTATTGTTATTTGTCAGCTCTTCCAGCTCATTCCTCTATGGATTATCTAATATATTCTTCTTTGTTGTTTCTGTAATTCATCTGTTGTGCTGGGTGAGTTCCTCTTCTGCAATATGACCTTGACCTCTGACCTCTTGCCCTCAGCTCACTGGCCATGTCTAAAGTTGCTGTGAAGAAGCTACACTGGCACTCCAAGGTGCAGGAGAGCTTCGTCCCCCTGGGCGGGGCCTCAGGAGAGCTGGGCATTGCTGTGGGGGGCGGGGCTGACTACGGGGAATTTCCATTCGTCACCGCAGCACCTGGGGGAGGGGCCACAGTGGGAGACATCATCCTGGAAATCGGGGGGACCCCTGTGCTGGGAATGACACTGGGGGATGTCAGGGGTGTCCTGAACTCCTGCCCCCACCCTATCCGGATCAAGACTGTTTCACCAGGTATTGTCTTATAGCAGTGCAGCCCTACTAATATATATTATTAGTTTAATATAAAAACAATATAAATTCTGAAACTAGTGTGGAATGTGTCATTGTAATTATTGTCATTCATCACTATTGTTGCCAGTGATTATTGTCATCTGTGTGTTTTTCATTAGTTGTGGTTATTGCTGTTTGTAATACTACAATGTCCATATTTATACACAGGTACAGGCAAACTAATATCATGCTGATTATCACCAGAATGGGTCTCATTTACAGAAACAGCTGATTCTCAAAGGCTCTTTGTTGATCGGAACCTCTCATACTCTAATCATTAACCACTCAATTCCTTAAAGACATCTGAAGAATTTAAAATGGGCTATTGATTCGTTTGGCTTGTTAAACCCCCTATCTGACTAAACAGGTCATTGCGACTGAAATGTGGGGGATTTTATGTAAAGATGCAGTAGTGGACTGAGTAGTCTAGCTGGTGGGACTGAAACAGAAATGTATGAGGTGGGGCTCTCCCTGGCTCTGGAGGCGTGATTCAGATGAGTGTGTCGATAAGTCTGAACCCAGCAGGATATCACCTTGTGACTCCCATTGGCCCCCCTGACTGATCGCTAATCAAAAGGCTGGCTGATCTCCAGGGAAACGCCGCTGTTTTTTCCACCCCCTGCTTTGCTGCGGTACGCGGCTAAGCCGACGAATAGGTAGCTGGATTGACTTTTTCTATACCGCGTGTGGTGTAGCTGGTTTTGAGTCCGGGCGAGACTCTGCCAAGGTGCTCTCCTTTAGGCTCTCCGTGGGTGCAGTTGGGGTTTGGCGGGAGTTATGACAACCTGAGTTATGAGGCAGACGGTACTGTCCATCTGCCCATCGATAGAGGGGAGTGAAGCGTCACTGTGAGGTGGGGGCCTGTGTCTCTGCCTGCTGATACGCTCCTCCGGGATCTGCATCGGTCTGGTGGGAATCCAGAGCAAAGTCACAGCTGAGACTGGGACGCCCAGATCGCCCCAGTGGCTTAGGGACGCTATGCTCTCTGCCATCCTTAAATAATGAGCACAGCTACTCCTCTGCTGACCCCACATGAGAAAATCATAGTCCTAGAAAGCAGCGTGAGCATCTGATGATGCTTAACTGGTACAAATCTGTTTGGGTGGGGCGCTGCTCCTGTCCCGCGTGCCCTGTGTCTGCTGGTACTTTATTGTTTATATGGTGTGAAGTTTACAATGTTCACTGAGGGGACAGAGTCTCCAAAATGTCAGGTGTGTCTTACCGCAGATCAGCCCAGTAACTGACCCGCTTCACGTCTTCAGTCCTTAGAGGATCTTTATGTTTTTGATGCTACGCTGTTCCTGGGCGCTTATTGCATTTGTGGTCGGCCGACTCCCTTCTCCCGTTTCTCATCTCGCGTTTCAATCTGCTGTTGAAACAGTGAACGGACATGCAGCCTAAGCTGCCTGGCCCCGCCGCTTAATCTTGTATCCTGATTGGCAGATGACGGCTCCAAGCATATTAAGCCTAATCACTGCAGTGTGGATGCAGTGAGCTTCCACAGGTTGGCCTCAGCTGCATCTGCTTGTGCGCCAGAACCTCATCTGATGGGATTATGATGGTGGCCCAGGAGGACTGAGTTCCCTCTTGGTGTGCAGGAGTTTTGTTTTGTGTCTGGTTGTATCTGCTCTAGATAAAAATACATACCTCTGATACCCCACTGTTCTTTACTTCCCAAACCCTACCATATTTCACCATCCATTGCCCTGTCCAATAACCCTCCACTGCCATCACCACCATTACCAACTAAACCTTCCATTGCTTTGTGGGACTGTTCGCTCTGCCTCTTCCTCCACGTCCCGTACTCCCCACGCCATCCCTGTCCTCTCCCCCTCGACCTTCCCGCCTCCTCCTTTTCTAGGGTCCACCCTCTGTAAGGACCTGCGGCTCTACCTGAGTAAGTGCTTCACACCGGGCTCCGTGGACACCCAGCTGCAGCAGGTGATCCGGGAGAACCTGTACCTGCGGGCCGTGCCGTGTAAGTTACCCCCCCCCCCCTTCCGATTCCAGTCTTTTGGGCTCTATACCTTTGCTAGTCCAGTCTTTTTAGAATCCTTGGTCTTGATTGGCGAGGATGCAACTGACGTATCCTTGACATTTGAGGATGGGCAAGAATGACACCCAGGGATTTTTTCCATCCTCCGGACTTCTGTTCAATGAAAGATGATGTAAAACGGATACACGAGAACCCAAGTATGGTCAAGTATGCATATGGAGAAATTCCCTTTGTCATTCCATCTCATCTCCGTATTATTAATCTGGTCCTTCTTATAGACTCAGATGCTGGTGTTTGGACTAAGACTTCGCCTGAAATGTTAGACACCTGGTTTAGTTCTTTACCTGCGCTTTGAGACTTCAGGTTCAGGACTGAGGTTGCACTTTCAGATATGTCCTGACAGGTACCAGGCGTACCCTACATGCACACTGAAGCAAATGACTGGCTGTAGAAAAGATGACTTCCCTTGGTTGATCACCTGCTGGTTGTTTTTGGTGTGTCAGCAGGATCTTCACAGTTATGTCCAGAGAAGGCATCATTGCTGAGTGTGATTCTGCGCCTGTGAGTCTTCCTGCCTGCGTGTGACTTTGCTCTTTGCCTCTGATAGGTTTTTGGCTGCCTCTCTGATGCACCTGTAACCCTAAAACTGGTGCATGGTTGGTGTGGGGGGAGTGTTGTTTCCATGGTAACCCCCTTGCACGTCACACCGGTGTGTTTATGGAGCGCGGTGCCCGACGTTGCCCCTCCGCTCCTGTTCCCACTCTGCCTGAATCATCCCGCGGCGGCTGCTTTGTGCCTCACAGGTGGCTGTGTGATTTTCTTAACTTCGATGTGGATAAATCCACGTGCCTATGCTTCAGTCAATTTGCCGGGGGCTCGCCGCCCGTTAATTCTGATACCGGCTGAGAACAGTTAAACGCTTTAATCCCTGGTACTCAGAGGATGCGTTAAGACACAAGCCTTTAGGCTGGCTTTCAGATAGAGGAGCACGTGTTGGATTCCCTGCAGACCTGTTAGCACGCACTGTCTGTGCGTAACTGAGGTCTCAGACAGCATTATTGTTTACGTTTCGGTAGTGGCACGGCGGAGCCCAGAGAATAATGTCCCACTCACGCTCCCACCTTCCACAGCCACCGCTCTCCAGTGCAAGTCACCCTGCCCGGACGCGTCAAACTAGGTCATGCGGACGGATGGGCCTGAGCTCACGCTGATGGGTCCGGAATGGTGCGAGGTGCAATTCGCGGTGCAGGAAATGCAGCGGCAGGACCCGGGCAGCTGTTCGACAGAATCAGCGCCCGGCGTTTGGGAGGTAAATGAAGGAGGATGTCCGGGGATGGGTGGGGCAGTGGAAAACGGGAGCGGGGGGAGCAAACATAACAGGATTTCAAAACGGGTCAATGAATCGAGGCTGCAGCAGAGAAGCCTGGACGGACCTGCACAGTGGGTAGCCAGATGAGATCATCTTCGTCTGCTTTACCATCCAGAGCATCAGAGCCCCCAGCCCATTTCAGGATAGACACTATCCCGCCCTGCTAGAAGCAAAAACGAAGATCAGCAAACACGTCAGGGTGAGACTCACTGTCCTCTGAGACGCGTGATATCTGGGAAAAGTGACTGCTTGGACACATCAAGCCGCCCGAATCCGGGTGTAATTTCAGATGCGCAAAAGCTTTTTTTAGCAGGATCAGCTGCTTTTTTTAGTCGACTTACCACATGTAAATATAGTCCTTCTCCATGTTCATAGAAAGTCACCGTCCTTAATCAATATGAACCTAATACGGCCATCCTGTGTTGTTGATGAACTGAAAGTAATCGGGATGCAACCTATTATTAGCCTAGCAGCCAAAGTGGCGAGTCCTCAGTCTAATCAGTCTCACCCTGGATCCTGCCCCATCAAACAGGAAGTCCAGAGACACGTATTCGTTCAGCCGCTAGCCCCGGAGACTGCACGTTTTCACAACAGGACCGTTTCTCCTGGAGAAATCCAGGTCAGGCATCCTGCTGAAGGACACATTTGCCAAGAAGCTCCTTCTGGAACCTTCTGCAACCAGACACGTTCAGTTCACGGGTCATCTGCTGTAGGATCAGCCACCCTGCAACCCTGGACCTCTATCCTCACGCAAGCGGCATCCTCTGACAGCTGACAGAAATGTAATTTCTCTGGTGGGATCGAAAAATCCCTGACAGAGAAGCCTCTCGAAACAGTGGGGGCTCATTCCAGCTGCAAGATCAGACCACTATCCCCATCAGCTTTTCACCCCCCTCCATCTCTTTTATTGATTTTGCTACACTCTGTGGATTTAAGGTGCCTATAGGTGAGTTAAAGAGGATGCCCCAAACCTGACAATCCACATTCCCTGCCGCTGTCAGTTAGGTGCCTGTTTGTCTGTAGTGCCGTGTAGTAATTAGGTACTTTTTAAGGACTTTGTAATACATACTGTTTTTTTTACTACTTTTCCATAAAGATAAAGTATAAGCTCTCTTACAATCTCTAAATTTGTCTGACGTATCCCAGGTAATTCAGGTACTGTATCCAGTCAAATCTTGATGGTCTGACACCCTTTTAAAACATAAATCCTGTGTAACCACGTGTGTTTTATTTAATATTACGATGCATTAAATTTGTAGTGAATTCACATCATTCAAAGCTGTATGTGCATCTGCATGAATTGAATCCTTTTCTATGTCAGTCATGCAAGTTATTTTGCTTGCTGAGCCAGGGCTGACAGAATTAGGAATAAGCTCGTGGCTTTGTTGACATTCCTGTCATCTGCTTTCAGGACTGCACATCTCCTCAACAGCAACTTGTCATCTTGTTCCTCATTCTGCAAAGTCTTTGATTTTGGCCTGAGTCTGATACATATCCTATGTATAGTATCCTAGTCTTTCATCTCCCTAGTTCTCTCTTTGATTACATTTCACTCACAGAATAATCTGTATCCAAATTGGTTTTTCTCAGTGAAAATTGAGACTTTTTAAATATTCATAATTTTCTCCTCCAAAAAGTTTTAGCCACTGGATAGATAAATGTTATCCACTGGATGTTGGATGTTTTGATTTATGTTTTTAGCAGCTACAATCTATATAGAAACCTGATATACTTGGTTATGTATATATATATACACACAGAGCATTCAGAAAGTATTCAGACCTTTTCACTTTTTGTTATACTGCAGCTTAATCCTATAAACATTTTAATAAATTTTTCACCATCAATCAACACTTAGTATCCCATAGTGGGAAAACAAAAATAGGATATTTAGAGATTTTTGCACATTTAATAAAAAATAAAATAACTGAAACCTCTCTTTGACTCTTTAGTACTTGGTTAGCAGCAATTACAACCTGACGTCTTCTTGGGGCGACTTGACAAGCTATGCACACCTGGAATTTAGGGATTTTCCGGAAATCTTCTATGCAGATTCACAAGTTCCGTCAGGTTGGATGGGGACTGTCGGTGGATAGCTATTTTCAGGTCTCTCCAGAGATGTTCGATTGGGTTCAAGTCCGGGCTTTTGCTGGGCCACTCAAGGACATTCGTAGAGTTGTCCCAAAGCCAGTCCGGCATTGTCTTTGCTTTGCTTAGGGTCATTGTCCTGTTGGGATGTGTTCCTGTCCAGTCTGAGGGCCGGAACGTTCTGGAGCGGGTCTTTACTAAGGATATGGATTGAAAACAATTCGATCTTGGTTTCATCAGACCAGAGGACCTTGTTTCTCAGTCTGAGAGTCTTTTAGGTTTCTTTTTTCAAATTCCGAGTGGCTTTCATATGTATTTTACTGAGGATTGGCTTCCATCTGGCCACTCTGCTGTAGAGCTCAGATCGGTGGAGTGCTGCACTCTTTGTGGAAGTTTCTCCCATGTCCACTAAGATCTATGGAGCTCAGCCAGTGTGACCATTGGGTTCTTGCTTCCATGTCTTATCATGACTGCACGTTCTGCTTGGGCGACCCAGCTGTAGGAAGGGTCTTCCACCCTTGGGAATCTAAAATGCTACACAATTGTTTTGTAAGCTCCAGATCTGTGCCTCATAAAAATATTGTCTCTGAGCTCTATAGGCAAAATCTTCGACCTCATGGCTTGGGCCTTTGTTCTGATATACAATGGTCAGCTATGGGATGTTATGTAGACAGGTGTGTGTCAGGTTTGCAGTCATGTCCAATCAATTGAATTAACCACTGGTGGATTCCAAACAAAGCATTGAAAAATTAATCTTATAATATAATATAATATAATATAATATAATATAATATAATATAATATAATATAATATAATATATGAAATATGTTAATCTGGCCCCCCTTGCAGGCACAACCAGGCCACCACGGGATGGAGAGATTTCTGGGGTGGACTACAACTTTGTCTCCATTGAGGAATTCTTCTCCCTGGAGGAGTCCGGTGCCCTGTTGGAGAGTGGCAAGTTCAAGGGTGAGCATATGCCCTACGTGTGGCCCTTGGGAAAGATGTGGCAGGTCTTCCAGTTACGGAGAGTCCAGTATCTGTTCGTAGTAACTGAGTTAAAAGCAGGGCTCTGCCTAACAGTGCGGCACTTCTGTCCCTGAAACAGCAGGGGGAGCCTGCCACAGCCTCGCGGAAGATCGCGGCTGCTGTGAAGTGACACAGCACTTGCTCAATATTTAAATCCTCTCAGGCTTCCCCTGTGGCGCTGCCTGTCACCCCCTGCCGGTTGCTTTCGACCGGCTTTTGCTTCCCTTTCCATTGCATTTTCCACTCTCTTTGCTGCGTTCTCTTGCGCCTTGTTTTTTGACAAACGGCTTCCTGAAAGCCTCAAAGTCATCACTGATTGAGCGCTGCCAGCGTGGGCATTAGGAACAGCAGCACTCAAGTGAATCACAGGCTGCACTTCCTAACAGCTGGATGCTGAAAGTTTCCAGGGATTAAAAGTGCTGGGGGCTTGGCTCTGCAGCGCCATCCTATGGCAAGCAGGTGAAAAATAGGAAGTTTTATTGCACGACTCTACTGGGAGCCCTGCTTATATGATGGTCACCTGTGTTTGCTTGAGTTTTGATTTCAAGGTTTCTTAACATTTTTCTTCTATGGTTTGACCCACTAATAGTGTCTCGTGCAGTTGTGTCGTTCAGACTTTATTGTTCTAAATGATTTGCAATTTTTCCAGTCATCATTTACTCAGATAATGGATGATTGAAGGTCATCCACTGACTTTAGATGCCGTGAGTCATCTCCACACCCGGACAGGTCACCTCCATAATAGCTGCAATGACCACGATATTTTTGTCTGCACTTCCTTCTGCTACTTCCTACCTGTTTTAGGGAACTACTACGGCACCCCCCGGCCAGTCCACATTGGGCCGGAGAGCCCCCCCATCACGTATCAGGAGCACCGTAACCTGCTGAGGAACTTCCGCACTCGCAGCAAATCCCTGAGCAACCTGGAGAAGGCGGCAGAAGAGGGAGAGAACAGCGAGGAGGACTCTGGGCTGTCTGGTACGCGGTACTTTCTGGCCTCTTTGGAGCACCGTAGAGTCCAGAAGGCCTTCCCTGTAATTGATAATTTCCCATTTAGGTAATTGTTCTCTCTTTTTTGTAACTGTGCCTTTATCTTGGTGCTCTCAGCGGGCTCGGTGGGGGCCAGCAGTGCCCCACCCACTACACTGTCCCCCAGCCAATCCCGGGACTCCAGCGGCGGAGACGGCAGCACCCTGGAGAATGGGGGCATCGCGAGCGCCGGCCCGGGGGGCCTGCCCGAAAACTGGGACCTGTCGTTCAGTGACTCGGGGGAGCCGTGCTACATGGAGTGAGTGGCACCTGGGGAGGAGAGGCAGTGCCGGGAGCACAGGAGCCGCTTATCAGGCAGTGGCGGTTGGGGGGGGGGGGGGTATGTGTAATTAAACATATGTTCGGTTGTTGGTGATGATTTATTAAAGCTCGTCTTTAGAGCTTGAGAGTAGCTTGTTTATGTCCTCCTACAAGCAGTGTGGGGGGGTGGGGGGTGGTCTAGATCTCCTGCCGCTCGGGGAATGAACAGACGAAGGGGCCTTGCAGGTCTAGTAGCCAGATCTCTGTCTCTGTTTCACAGTCAGAACTTGAAGACGACCAGCTGGCTGGAGCCGCGGGCACAGGGCAGAGAGACTGGCAGCATGGATGAGTGTGAGTGTCCTATGCAAGCTGCACACAGACAGAACCCATTAAGTAGAGATAAGGGCGTCAGACAGAGGCACAGTGCCTCCAGATAGCAGGTGCCGACCCCAAACATGTCTCCCTTCGGTGTCCTCGCGCTCCACGTTGCTCACCACAGTTCCCAGTGTGTGACCACGGCGAGCATGAAGGTCCAGACTTCATCCCCACTGCCCCCAGCTTCTGGTCCACCTCCATGGCCGATCCTCTCTGAGAGAAGGCACAGCATCGTTTGGTTTCTGCCGACCGATGTTTGTACTGCTAGGTTGCTGCTGCCATTTGGCCCTTGAGCGAGGCTCCTAATCCCCAGCTGCCTGACCCTGCACTGTGCCCCCTATAGCTTGCTCTCACCTGTGTATGTGTCCGTCTCATGGAGAGCAAGGTGGGCTAGATGAGAATTTCCCCACGGCGATAATAACAGCTTCACTATTCTGTTCTATTAAAAGTGACTTTTCCTCATAAATTACTGCTCGTATGCCAGAAGGGATTTTATGTTTCACTTTATTTTGTCTTTCATTCATTATGTGCTAAAAAATTACAAAAAAATCTTCTCTTGGTGTCATTGTAGAATATTGTCTGCAATTTCAGGTAATATATCTTTTACATTACTGCGTAGGACTCAGTCAAACGGCTATTTAATGTAGTCAGTGCCGACAGGCATGAGGTTACTTATGGGAAAACTGGTTAGAGCCGTAATCTAGTGCCATGTAGGTCCTCCGTGGACAGGCGGGCCGGAACCACCCTGTCATCGCAGCCTCCACCTGTCTCACCTGTTCCCTAGTTCCACCGTTCACCGACCTGCCCGGCGAGTTGCGAGGATATTCTGTCCACACCCGTTTGTGCAAAGGGCCACGTGGCTTTGGCTTCAACATCGTGGGGGGCAGCCGGCCGCGGGAGTTCCTGCAGGTGTACAGTGTCACGCCGGGGGGGCCGCCGACACTCAACACAGGTACCGGGGGGAGGGGGCTGTACATCGCAGAGGTGGCCGGGAAAGTGAATGGGGAATATTACTGACGTGAGCGATGCTGGGAATATAAATAAAGTAAAAGGTTTACTGGTGATTGCTAAAATGGTGATCAAAGCTGGTAATAACGGTTTGCAAATAGCTGAAGTGTCAAAGACATACAATGAGCCAGACAGATGGAAAATAGGCTGCAGTCGAATAGGTAGCTGGGCACAGAGAGAGACGGGCACAGAGACGGGCACAGAGACTCCTGCTGAGCTCTCCTTCTTTCTCAAAGTCACTCTCCCACTCTGCTGCTGTCTGCTTCTGCCCTCCAAGAACAGTAACCACTCAAAGCAGGAGCCATCCCAGAATTCCCAGACCTTCCCAGCAGTCTCACAAGCTATGAAATTAATTTTACTATGAAATTGACTCCACCCAATGTGCTCTTGGGTAATGAGTGCGAGTTCTAAAGCACTGTTCCTCAACCCGGTCCACAGGGAAGCCCAGACATTCCACGTTTTTGCTCCCTCACAGCTCCTGGGAGGGAGCAAAAAAAATGTGGACTGTCTGGAGGTCCTTGAGGGCTGTGTTGAGAAACACTGTTCTGAAGAGCACTTTAAAACTAATGTACTGCAGAATTACAAAAGCAGTGTTTAGATTCGATGAGATTTCATTATTACATACATTCACAGCAGTTGTGGGATGCTGTTTTATAGACTGACATTTCCTGCATGGGTGGGAGGCAGAGTCTGGAACAGCGTCCCTGACTGATGGATACGCCCCCCCATCGTCTCTGCCTTCCTGATTTTAATCAGCTTCCCCCCCAGCTCCCTCTCTAATTTGCAACCATCCAAAACAATCCATGTGAGCAAGAGCAGCGGTAGATGGCACTTGTAGGCTCCGGCCTTATTAGTCATCTGACAGTGTGCACCGCCCCCTGCTGGTCTGTAATTTACTTGCGGGCACGGAGGCAGGATGGGGCTGTGGGGCACTGTGTTTATTTTTAACGTCAGGATCCGCTTCAGTGAGATTCGGAGCAAACTGCAGAGGTTCACCCTGGATCACGTGAAATATCACAGGCTTATCGTCATGAGACTCTCCACAGTAGCTGTCCTCCGGCAAGGCTCGTGGAGCGTGTGTCTTGAGGGGGGTATTAGTGAGGTGCTGAAACGCTGTCGCTGGAGGGGGGCGCAGGGGGCATCCTTGTGCCAGGCTTGGATGGCTGCTCTGGCCACAGGTCCCAGACACGAAAGGATGATTCAAACACAGAATTGCTGTACCCAGAAGCAACTGTTTACAACACTACAACAACCTGGCTGTGTCCATGTTTTTCCCTCTCTCTTTCCCTCTTTTGTGCCTTCTCCCTCCCTCTTTCCCTCCCTCTTTTCCTCCCTCCTGCAGGATTAGGGCCATGGGCTTCTAGGACCTCTCACTGAGAGAATTTCAGTCCTGCCCTAATCCTGATGGACCCTCATGCTATAATCTTGCAGTCACATTGAACAGTGACATGCATACACACACACACACACACACACACACATACACACACACACAGACCTGTACTCATATCTTTGTGGGGACTGTCCATTCATTTCTATTGGTAAAACTCTAATATCAAGAATGATGACCATAACCCCTACCCAGCCCTAACCTTAACCATAAGTAATTAAACAAAATGCAAGACTTTTGGCATTTTTAGTTTTTTGAGTAGTCACAGATTTTTATGATATTGAATTTCCCCTTGTGGGGACCAAAAACGTTGTCCCCACAATGTATAAATAACAGGTTTTTATCACATTGTAAGGATATTTGGGCCCCACAAAATAATATATACATGCATACACGCACACACACACTTGCTTCCTATTTGTCTATGAGACTCATGACTCTGCAGCGGATCTGAGGTCAGATGTGGCCCAGTCTGGCTGTGTAGAGAGATTGAGGGACATGTAAAGGAAACAGCCTGTGAAGGCTCATCTTAAAAACGCTCCGTGTGTTTTATTTTATATATAATTAAAACCTGTGTGTAGTGATTATAGGAAATATCTCCCTCTCCCAGCGGATATCCTGGTGTACATCAATGACACCTGTGTCCTGGGCATGTCCCACAAGGACGTGGTGGAGCTTCTGAAGGCCGTGCCAGTGGGCCACAGCGTGGACGTGGTGGTGCGGCGAGGATACCCCATGCTCTACAACTCTGATGGCTGCCCCAAACAGCTCATGGCCATAGCCCCGACCACGCGGCAGCCGCAGCCGCTGCGCTCGCAGACGCGCAGGCAGGCGGCACCTCGCACTCAGGCCACGCGGCTCCATCTCGGGGGCGCCCGGCTCCCCCCCGGCTCACCGGCGAGCGCCATCCTGGATGCCAATGGCAACGCCACGCCCGCAGGCCCCAGCAGCCTGCCCTCCTACCCTGACCCAAACGGAGACCCCAGGCTCAGGCCGAGCTCTGCTCGCCGGCCCCATTCGCTGATGCCGGTACCGCCGCCCCCCCCACCAGACCGCTCCCCAGGCCAGAGCGATGTGGAGGCAGGGCTTGCTGGCAGCTCACACAGGTACCCCAGCCAGCTGTGTTCATCTCCCTGTGATCCACCTCGGTACCGACAGACAATCATTCCGCTGACTTCCACCGGGTTCTAAAATGATCAGACCTGGTGAAAACCCATTTGTACTGTGTGTGCCGGTCCAATGAAGTACGTCACTTAGGTTTAATAATTATATGAATGTTTAATGAATTATGGTGTTATCTTGAAACACCCAGTTCAGCTGGAAAGCGCTGGCATGATTTGGGCTAATGAGTCGCACTGGATAGGGTATAGATTCTGGTGCCGGCATGGTGTGTCATTCAAAAGGGTAGGGGGTGTCATTTATTGTGGTTTGTTTTGATGTGCAGGACCTCTTTTTTCCTTGTTTACCCTCTAATTGCTCCCCCTACTGTTGGTACCTGGCTTCACTAAAAGCACCTCTTGCTCACTGTCACTCTGTCCTTGCTTTGCCCACACAGAGCCTCCTCCATCCGTAACCATAACAACAACTCTCTCCCTGGGCCAGTCCTCCTCAACCGACCCCCTCCAAAGTCCCCTGTAAGCAGCCTTTCTGCCCCAGGGCTGCCCACCGGTAGGATCTCGCTATCCCAGCTAGAGGTGGGCACATCTGTGTCCCCACGGGGCACTCGCCCCCGTGCCCTAGCCACTGTGTCTGCGCCACCTGTTGCGGACGGCCCCCCCTCTGGTTTCAGAGGCTGGCCTTCGAGCGCCGGACCCAGCTCCGGCAGCAGTCTGTCCCCTGGGGGCCCGACCGGGACCTCAGGGGACCTGATACCCGTGGTCCTGGGCCGGAGCGAGGGCATGGGTGGCCTTGGTTTCAGCGTGACGGCTGGGGGCCAGGGGGGGCGCTTGGCCCTGGTGAAGAGGGTGTGGGACCGGCGGCACTGCCCCTCTCTGCAGCCAGGGGACGCCATCATCAAGATCAATGGAGCTGATGTGCAAAGCCTCAGTTTCGCTCAGGTAGAACCTAGTAGGGTGAAATGTCTGCATTAGCTGATCCGAGATCAGTTGTGCTTTACATAGAAAAAACACCACTCAGTGTGTTTTCCCCAGTGGTCATTAAGGATGGTTTAGCTGCCTATTAAAGTTAACTTCTGGGACCTGCAGTACATGTTTTTTCATGTGTCTGTGACAAACTGAGGAATAATGGCTCTCTGGGTCACACATAAATGCTACGGGGTGTCTTAATGAGCGTGTGGCGCTATTACAGGTGCAGAGAGCATTGCAGGAGCACACCAAGCAAGGGGATGTCACTTTGCTGATATACAGAGGCAGTGAGTACCCCCGCCCCGCACCCCCCCACCCCCACAGCCTCGGTCCATGTAGTATTGTCATCCAGTCATTAACTGGGAAGGATGTGGCTGCAGCCTCTCTGGTCTCAGTGCCATCTTCTGTAGCTCTGTAACCAGGAACAAAATACCACTAATAATAATTCACTAAAAAAATACTTGCTAGCACTGGAGAAATTGTTTCCAGCTTGCAGGAGGTGAGTTATCAGAGGCTGTATCCCTCTTTTCCAGGCCCCTCCTACTCTCCAAACTCCCCCGGTTCAGTTAGACATGCTCCCCCCTTCCTCTACCGTGGTCCACAACTTGCCGGGACGGCCAGCAACGCCCCCCCTATGGATGCCTTGACTCCTGCGTCTGCCCGCGTGCGTACCCCTTCCCCAGCCGTGGAGCGGCCCACCCTGGTCCAGAGCACCAGCTTCCTGGACCTGGTGCCCATCTCGCTCACCGCAGAGCCGCGGGACTGGCTGAATGTGGAAGAGGGGCCCGTCCCGGCAGACAAGGGCCACGAGGTGAGCCGGAGCCCTATCCTCTCCAGGGCGGTGGAGGTGGAGTTGAGGAGACGGCCAGGAGAAGGATTTGGCTTCGTCATCGCGACCCAGGACTCGGAAAACGGTCGAGGTGAGTGGGGGTGGGCGTGTGTGCCATGTGCCCCGGAACCTATTCCAGCCAGATCTGGGTTTCTCTACAGCCACTGTTACACGGTGCAGGGCTGCCAACTCTCACGCATGTGGAGTGACACTCACGCTTTCAGACTGTCACGCTCAAGCAAGGAATCTATATCATTCCATTATTAACCTAAAATTTGCTACTTCAAAAGCTTTGGGGTAGTTTGCAAGCATTACAGACTATTCACAAGGTAATAAAACTGTTACATGCATGTAAATGTGTGTGCATGTGTGCATAGGTGTCTTGAATTGAAAATCTCACTCCAGCCAGCTGACTGAAGTTGGCAGCCGTGCATGGTGTGCTTCTGCTCTCACGTCGCTCCATGGCTGGGCTTGTTTTTCCTTTGTCATTGTTTTTGTGTAAAGACATCTCCTTGCTGTTATGCTTAAGGTTGTGTGCAGAGGTGAGTGTTTCCATGGCCGCTATAGTGTGCTGACTGGCTCCCATACATTTGTCTTCATCGTTTATTGGGCCACTGGGAAAACGTGTCAGGCGCCTGGCCACCGCAAGGTCTTCTGGGACGCTGGGGTCTGGATAACTGTCCCTGGTAATCCCATAATGCCCCTGTAATGTTATACTGTCCTCTGCAGGGTTAGAGGTCTGGAAAAGGTTGCTTACAGCTACTGTATGGCATTTAACCAGGATGTTCCAGATTCGCTAAATCAGTGTTTCCCAATCTGGTCCTCAGGGCCCAGAGACAGTCCATGTTTTTGCAAAAATGTGGATTATCTGGCAGGGAGCTGGATGGGAGCAGAAACGTGGACCATCTGTGGGTCCGTGATGACCGGGCTGGGAAACACTGCTCTAAATTCCACCCTTATTCCTTTTGTAGCTAAACTGCAATAATTCTTTTCTGCAGTGATGACAGCGAGCTGGGGATGACGCTTTTCTGACCTGTCCCAGTGCATGACCCAAATCTCCTCTCTTTTGTGAGAAGATCATGAACTCGTCCTGTCGTTTTGGGCTGTTAGGTGCAGTATGTTGCTTGGGATAACATTTAATGTATAAAAGCTTTCCTTCTCCACAGATAGGTTGGTTAAAGTTGGTTTAAGCTGGTTAAAAGGTGCAGCTCATCAGTATGAGTCATGTTCCGCTGCCCTCCAGCCCCTTGCCCTGTGGTGCCTGTGCCCAGTACCGACTCTGGGCTGTAATTCAGCTCAGTGAAAACGAGCCGGTTCCCTGGTTCTTCTGGCTTAACGCATCATCAGCAGCTGGCACTCCACCCCCACCCTCCCATCTCCTCTCCTCTTTCCATCCCCCCTACCCATCCAGCCCACCCC
>JABFEB020000124.1:23410143-23420309 GCA_019775895.2 Stomatorhinus ivindoensis
TCCCTCTGCTGCCCATCCCCTAGCTTCCTCCTGACCCTCCTCCTCAAATCTTCCTCTCCTCTCCCCCTTCAACACTCTCCCTTTCCATCACCCCACCTCGGTCATCATCATGCAGGTTTCCTGCGGGGCGAGGGGGGGGGCCTCTCTACTCCCCGTTCAAAATCAAAATGAGGTTTATAAAAGGGAAAGTGAGGCATTTTAAAACTATGCACTATTTTTTAAATTGTAAGCATAAATTTGTAAATGGCATTGTGGATCCTCTGAAGTATACATTTTTGAAGTGTAAGGACTGTTTTTTTACTTCTTTTTTGCTTGTTTATTGCTTATTATTTGTTTATAGTTCTATTTTGTTTATTTTTTCCCAGAATCCCTCCACAGTCCAGCTGCGTTCTTTCCCCCTTCTTACACCGGACCACTGTACTGCATTTGTGAGGGAGCCAGTGTCAGCTTATCTTACTTCTCAGGCTGCCAATTGTTTGCCGTTATCCCAGACAGCTGTTCGCTGATTGGAGGAGCAGAGGCTGGCTGCTTGATGATTGGAGGAGCAGAGGCTGGCTGCTTGATGATTGGAGGAGCAGAGGCTGGCTGCTTGCTGATTGGAGCAGCAGAGGCTAGCTCCTCGCTAGCACCTCAAAATTGGCCTGACAGGTTGTTGGGAACATAAAAGGTGGACAGTGTCCATGTTAGAGGCCCAGTCTCGGCTGTGGAGTGTCACACTGCCTTGGCTCTCTGTTAAGGGGGCCAGCTGTCTCCGGTGGAGGTGAGGGGGCTTGTTCTGCGCCTGCTGGTGTTTCCGCTCAGCCGCCCTCTGTGTAAGAGCCGGTCCAGCAGCTGAACCCTGACCAGGACCTTCTGCAGCGTGCTTTTAGAAGCACTCCCATTACCGTCCCTGTCGTCCAGCTCGACGCTTCTGTGCAGGTCTATGTGACAACGGTCTATGTGACATCGGCCCAGTCTTTGGCTAGTATTCCACGAAAGGCAAAGAGCGGTCAATCCTTAGAGGACTGAGAGCAGAGCCAAATCCATCTGCATTAATTCAGAGGGTGCTGGGGAAATGTGTGTGTAAGCGGCACACGATGTGTGAGCGGTCATATGTGGAGAGGAACGCTATGGCCTTTCCCAGCTGATCGACCGGCTGCCTGCTTCTCTAGAGGGATCGCAGGGGGTCGAGGCTGCTGGATCAAATGACCGCCCCGTCACGGCTTTTCTGAATGGATCAGCTCTCAGCTTCGCTGCGATCCCTCTGCTCTGCTCATTTTCAATTGGCCGGACCTGGTACTGTCCTGGAGCACCTAATAACTGATAACCCCATCCTGCAATATCTGTCATGGGTGTGCCTTGCCTTCCTTTGCTGGGGATGTCAAGGCCCATAATGAACCGTGACGAGGAACACTGCTGTGTGACACGTGTGTTTGCATGTGTTTGCCTCTCCGTTGTGATGTCATGCTGTCCAAGACCTTTTTCTTCTTTTGGTTATTGCCAAGATGTCTACTTGGTTATACTGCTGGAGGTCTGCGATCTCACTGCGCGCCTCTGGCGAAGCGACGATCATGCAGGACAGTGACTGAGCACGCGGGGATAAATACGGATTCAGGGGTGGGGGGGGGGGGGGGCAGCTCCTGGAACGGAGTCAGAGGCGGAGCTGCAGAGGCGGAGCTGCAGATGTCTATGCAGAGACGGCACTAGCATTTGTGACGCCTGTCAAACGGCAGGCAGGCAGGGAGCAGTCACTGGTAATGGAGGGGAATAAGCCAGTCCCCCTCCCTGTGTGTCGCTTACGTAACAGAAAGCGAGCAGAGATACCGAGAAGAGGGGTCATTACGCACCGTTATACTTGGTGCCTAATTTCCTTTTAATAACGATGCTCATGCAGCGTTGAGCACAATCGCAGTTCCGGGCCCGCCCCTTGGGACTTGCAGTGCGCGTGTCATTTCCTGTATGCATTAGTTTTGTCGGGATCACATGCTGTTTTCTCATGTGGGATCTAACTAACTGCCGTTGGGGATCGATATTCAGCACTAATTTCCTTATTTTCATGTATCACAGTCTTCTGCCTGTGATCACGGCCCCCTGTTTCAAGATTTAAATATCTGGCAAACATTAAACATTTATGACTGATCTAATTATGATGATGATAACCCTAAATTGTTACACTAGCAATTATCCTGTCCAATAGGCATGGTGGATCATAACAAGCCACCTGGAGGTGGTTTTGCATGCATGGCTGTTTGGGATTGTGAGCTTGGCTGTGGGGGGGGTATTGACCCCTTTCTTTAGAGAATCCTTAACTGGGAGTACTGGTGGGGATAAACAGGAGCTGGCTGCTGTAAACAACAGACATGCGGCAGCATGGGACTCTGTATATCCATACCATAAACGCCGTAAGTGTGATTAAACCACCAGCGCACGCTCTTCCATATTTTGGACTGGTGGTGAACTCCTAACCCCCCCAGGCCTGTCACTCCTGAAGGTATAAACCCCCCTATCCACCTCCTCTGGGCCCCCCAGCTTGGAGTACTGCCATGCCGACTCCGCATGGGGCCGGCTTCGTGGATGAGCAGCCGCTTTCCAATGTCTGTGGTGCCACGCTGGAGGCGTGTTTTCCGGAATGTTCACTAAAATTCCATTTGACATGAGTTTGTTTCCCAGACGCTTTTCGGCCAGCTTTAACCCACTATATAATCTGCCTTCTCCTGCTGTAGTCTGGACGTAGTCTCCCCTGCCGCCGATATGAGTCACAATCTGTCCAAATAGCTTCTGTGTCTTACAAACACCCTCCTCTCTTTCCCTGTCACCCTGCTATTTTCTCCCCTCTCTCGTTACCTCCATCTTGTTTCTCTCGCTCTCATTTTGTCCATTTCCAGCAATTATTTATCTTTTGTGTAGAAATGTTTTGAAATGTCGGGGTGAATGTTTGAGCGGCAGGAGCAGGCATGTGTGCTTCGGTTCGTGGGCAAGCGTCCCTGGCGTTAGCGTTAACGAGCATCTTCAAAACACAATATTGCCTTGCGAAATCCAGCCTGCATGGTCAGTGGTTGGTGTACTTTCTTATGCGCCGGCAGAAATGTTTATTAAAGGAGATACCACAGTTAAATTGCCTCAGCAAAGGAAACAACGTGGCTTTACTGCAAACATCGTAGCTGCAATGAGAGAAATGGGACCAATTAAAAGCGAAAAGGGCAGCATGGCGTTTTACAGCAGCCGTGCCTCATCTTCAGTGTTGTGATCCTCTGCGTTTTCATTTCAAATAGTTTCTGTTCATTTATTACCTTGGCTGTTTGAAGAAAGCGAAGAGTGTCTGCCCAGCAGGTCATGAAGACTTAAGCAAACGTCGGCAGCAAAAAAGGCCCCCAACCCTCTGCCCTGCTGTTCACACAGACGAGGCAAACATCGGCTGCAAAAAGGCCCCCCGGTTGTGCAGCCTGCAGTTCATGCAGGCGAAGCAGACCTACACGGTGAAACAGTCCCTGACTGTCTGCCCTTCATTTGACGCTGGCCAGGCACACATTGGCTGTAAAAAGGCCGCCAATCATGCGCCCTGCAGTTACCACATCCATGTGCTGTTTTGCTTCCGATGTCACCCCTTTATTTTCTCGGTAAGTTCCTCTTCCCTTTGCTCTGAACTTTACCTTCACATGTCTCCAGCTGACACACCTTCCTAAGTGAAGGCGGCCTCGTAGATCGTCATCCCCCCTTCAACAATCTACACCAGTCTGTCCACACCAAAGGCACCAGGCATGCTCGTGATTTGGACGGTACGACCACATCAGATGTAATAGAGTCTTTGAAATTCCACTGCGGTGATGCATCTCATGCAATGGAGTGCTTAGTTATGGCAGATGACTGCAGAGGGCCCATTTGTAGAACCTTCAAGGGTCTGGAACTGGCTTGGTTCTTCTTGCATTACTTTTTGATCTTTGACTGAGATGGATCTCATTGTAGGTCCTTTAAAACACTTGACTTGCTCAGTTAGTGTAGATGACCATGTGATCCCAGCAGTCAGGTCTTCTGGTGACATGAATGGCATTCCTTAGCTCCTTTCCCATGACCCCCTTGCTGTCAATGTTCTTGTTTTGCTAAATTATGAAAACAGACCTATGCCTGACAGCAGGTCCTGCTTTGAGCATCATGCACATTGCAGCCGTTTGCTAGTTTGATGGTCATTGAATGTTTGACCGAGTGTCTGAGGCGTTACCGACAGATTGTTTGCTTCAATTTCTCTTCATCAATCCATCTCCAAATGAATGAAAACGACAGTTCGCAAGCTTGTCGTAATACCATTCCAAGTCATGCAGTTATTACCCTCTAGGTATCTGATATTTACTGTAGCTACCTGTCGTTTTGGAGGGAAATGTTCTTCGGAACTGCTGTGTTCTCCTGTTTCCTGAGTAACAGGAGTCTCCTGGTGTCATTTCTAATTTCTCATTTAAATTTTACCTACCTACTATCTGCTGTAAGTTTCCTTGTAGAGGATTCAGATGTTGGAAGAAATGCAGCTGAGCTCCGTCTCGTGTTTTACGTTGTGGTGAATGTCAAAATGAAATCTTGCACGCTGATGTCATTCCAGAAGATATACCTCCTCCCCTTGTGTCCTCCTACGTTGAGACTCGTGTGGGGGGTCGGAAGCTCAGTGGTTTTTGTCATATCTCTGAATTCTGGAATCAGGAAGTTCATACTTACATAGGAGGAAACAGTTCTGTGTTTGTAAGTTGCCAAATGCGCTGGGTTTCATAGTCGGTTCGTGTTGATTTAATGTAGTGAGGTCCAGGCAGTGATCCAGGTCCTGCTGAAGCAAGCTTGGCCATAGGAAACAAGTGTAGACTTATAGATCTATGTGCTTATACATAAAAAATCATTTACTCAAAGGCAGTAAACCATCCTTTTAGCTTTGAGGTGGTTTATATTATGGGGTGTGTGATTTCTTCTGACTCATAAACGTCACCTGGTTTTCTGCAGTTTCATGAGCAAAACTCCAGTTTTTTAGGAATCATCCAGTTCAGCTTCTCCCAAGGGGAGATGTTGCGCAGTTTCAGTGCAGGTTGTCACCTGGTGATTATTTGGTGAGAAGATGGAGAAGCTGAAGGAGCAGTGGAAGGAGGGTAGCTGAAATGCTGAAAATATGGTTTCTGTAAAAAGCGGAGAACATTCCCTCCAGTGGTTGCAGCGTGTATTCCTCCGCCCCCCTGATACCACCCACGTTCACCTCCTGAATAAGCCACCCCCACGGGTTCCTCTCCCAGTAGAGATCTTCACTCACATTCTCTTCTCACTCATGAAAAAGAAATGAAACTGTTGAGTTGCATCGACACAGGGAGTGGCTTGGTCAGCACATCAAAAACAGTTTAAGCTTTTGTCAGTTTAACTAATGAAACAATACTTTAAATGAAAATCATGCTTTATTTGCCATTTGCTAAAGTGAGTACAGGTGCAAGGGGCTCCAAGTGCAGGGACTATTGGTGTGTGGCACTCTCATTGTTTAGGGCCTTGCTCTGGGGCCCAACGGTGGCATCAGTCTGTCAGTCTGAGGACTGGAACTGAGCACTTCTCCAATCATGGGCCTGTTGAGCCAAACACCACCCCCTGACTTGCTGGTATTCTGCCTTGCCACTGCCCATAATGCCCAGGAGTATTGTGCTGCTCTTTGGCTCATGGGAGTTGCTTGGACCCATCTTCTCTATAATCTGATTGGTTATCTCTCTGGACCAATTGTTCTTCTGCCTTCAGAACATTTTTGTGTAAGTAAAACTCCCACAAGCTGCTCTTTGATTACTGCATTTAAGTTTTGTGTATGTGAAGTTTGCATATTCTCCACATCAGTATGTTGGGTTGTTCCAGCCCCAGTGTTCTGTCAGTGTTGAAAGATTTCATCACCTTGTTTTAGTGTGGTATTGCTGAACCAACGTGAAAGTTTTGGCTGATGTCGATGACTGATATATTACCAATAACTGGTATCAATGACTGGCTAACCTCTGACCTCCACAAATCTGTAGTGAATCTGGTGTCAGTGGTGTCAGTGGCCAAACACCACATTAGGCCCCCTAAAGTGCTAATTTTCTAGGGGAGGAACCATCCAAGACACAGTGAAATTGCCTGGCTAAGTCAGCAGCCCTAATAGAACCTGAGCCCGCAGGAGTGCTGGCATGGAACAGACACATGATGTAAATTTTATATCCCAACTTTTCAAACCCCTTGGTTTGAATCAAAGTAAGACACAGCATCAGAGCTAACAAACGTAACTACTAAAATAATGGAGATGATTGCACTGGAAAATCAGTGACTTTCCATAGTGGAGCTCATTCCTCCTCACTACAGTCTCCCAAGTCAGCACTACAGGGCTGGTTGAAGCCCATTTGATAGCCTTGGCAAAGGTAGCAGTCGGCAGGGGGCACCAACCTTCACTATGGAAATCCATCATCCTATTGATCCCATCCTATACATCCCATCTTGATTGGTAACGCACATACCGATATGCTAACTATGATGCATCTGTACTGTTTGGATTAGAACGCAGCCTCAGCTCTGTGCGTGTGGAGTTTTGAATGTTCTCTTTGTGCTTCTGTGCATTTGTCTCTAGTTCCCTTTCTGTGCATGTGGGCTTTCCTCTTGGTCCTCCCACCGTCCAGAGACATGCAGCTCAGATGAATCTGCTCTCGCTCCTTTATTCCTTTTCCTTGTGGCTTCAGCTGTTGACCCCTGAAGACTTAGCTAAAGCCGGACAGGAGGTAACGGTTTCCAAGGGTCATCTATGTGTTGTGGTGTTTCTTGATTTCCAGGGTAATCATCATGCATTGGTCAAATCTGGGGCACAGAGCATTGCCTGGTGTAACAGTACCTGTCAGGGAATATTCAGTGTACCTAAAGCAGCTATCCCTTCTGTTACTGTGGCAACTACTGCCTTCATTTGTTAGTTGCCAATAGCAACACACATTGTAATGTAAGTCCTGTTTTGTTGGTCTCTATTAAATGTGAATTCAGGAATCCAGTGAGCTTCGAGATTGTCGGTTGCTGATTTTTCTGTTGGGTACCAGAGCTTTGAATGAATAAGGATTGGAGGGGACTGAATCCCCATTGCTGGAGAGGTCTCTGTTCACCAGGTGCTCTTCTCAACATCTGTTAGTTTATTAAATAACGCTGGAGACCTGGTGATAAAGGGCGTGCTTATTAAGGCTTATTATTTCTGTGTTCCAGATGATGGCCGCCGGTCGTGATTTGACCGTTGGTCACTATGAAGAAAGATCTTGTAATAAATCTGGACGTTTTTGTTCTTTGCCGAGCTCAGCTGAATGCACGAAAAAGCTGCAATTTTAGAGGAGAAAAAGAATGATAACGAGAGGGAGGATTTTGCTGGACTGGCCTGCTGTGCTCTGCAATTTTGGCAGGTTCCCCAGAAGCTCATAAATCCAATGGGGTGGGGGGTGGGGGTCAGTGGGAATCCTGTGTGGCTCTCCTCTGGGGGGGGGTCACTCTTCCAGGTACTTTTTCGTAATGATGCTGAAGAAGAAGGAAATGTGCATGCATACCAAGGGCAGATAAGTATTCCTATATGCCATGCTCTATAGAAAAAAAAAGAAAAAAAATATATATATATATATAGGCTGTTGTAGGGTAAGGTGTTGTAGGGGTTGGCTGTTGTAGGGGATGGCTGTTGTGGGGTAGACTGTTGTGGGGTAAGGTGCTGTAGGGGAAGGCTGCTGTAGGGTAATGTGTTGTAGGGTTCGGCTATTGTAGGGTAAGGTGTTGTAGGGGTAGGCTGTTGTTGGGAAAGGTGTTGTAGGGTAAGGTGTTGTGGGGTAGGCTGTTGTAAGGCAAGGTGTTGTAGGGGTAAGCTGTTCTAGGATAAGGTGTTCTAGGGTAAGGTGTTGTAGGGGTAGGCTGTTGTGTTGTGTTGTGTTGTGTTGTAGGGATTGGCTGTTGTGTTGTGTTGTAGGGATTGGCTGTAGTAGGGTAAGGTGTTGTGTGGTAGGCTGTTGTAAGGCAAGGTGTTGTAGTGGTAAGCTGTTCTAGGATAAGAAGTTGTAGGGTAAGGTGTTGTAGAGGTATGCTGTTACAAGGTAAGGTGTTGTACGGGAAGACTGCTGTAGGGTAAGTTGTAGGGGTTGGCTGTTGTAGGGTAAAGTGTTGTAGGGTTTGGCTGTTGTGTTGTGTTGTGTTGTAGGGATTGGCTGTAGTAGGGCAAGGTGTTGTGGGGTAGGCTGTTGTAAGGCAAGGTGTTGTAGGGGTAACCTGTTCTAGGATAAGGTGTTGTAGGGTGAGGTGTTGTAGAGGTATGCTGTTGTAAGGCAGTGCATAAGGTAGGCTGCAATAGAAGTCTTTGTTCTCCGAAATATCTCATCTGCTTCTGTGCCTCTGCATTTGTGGTGGCAGGAAGCCCAGAGGTACAGAGAGTCACGAGCAGGACGATTCCCTGACAGGCAGCTATAAAAAATGCCTCCTGCTGCCAGTGATGCGGCCGATCTGCCGCTGCAGCGCCTCACGTGGCGGGAGAGCGCGTGACCTCACATGTGTCAGCCTGCGAGCCCACACACACACACAAGCCCCCGCAGTTGCTGTGGAAAAATGGTGGGCTTTCACAGGTGCCCGCGCGAAGAACAGCGTAGGCGAGAGCAACGTGGGGCGCTTGTGGGGGTAGGCTGGAACGAGGGAATGGGAGAGAAGCGGAGGATGGGGGCTCGGGGAGAGGGGGTCTCGTGAAACGGTGCGCCGTCTGACAGGGAGATGGTCTGCGTTTGTACGGACAGCTACTGCCTTTCGGTGAAGTCTGTGGACATGGGCTTGAAGAAAGCAGGTTAGATTCTTACAGAACTCTGCAGAACTTCACCGAATTGGCTGATGGGTGTCTGTGTAGCACCTAAAATAAACACCCAATACACCCACTGGAGAAGAGCTGCCCAGTTTCAATACTGAAACTGAACTTTCCCAAAACAAGTTTTCACAGATGACGAAATGGGAGGCCAGGGAGTGTCGAGACGCCTCCCTTCTGTAATGTAGATACCTCGCTTAAAATCATCTTATTCCGCTGAGCGAAGAAAAAATTTTCATCCTCGCCCCAGAGAGCCCGCTTGTCTCGTCAGGCGTGATCAGCGGGGGATAACTTCCTTAATGAGCACAACGCTGGCCGCATCATCCGGTGGCTTGCTGGGGCCGCGCTTACACCTGAATCCGCGCTGGCCGTCGGACCGTGACGTGGTGTGCCGGTAACACGCGCCACACCGCGCGGCAGGGATCTTCATCCTTTGCAGCGCTGGCCCTGTTTCAAAACTGCTCATTCTACAACCCTATTCTAAAGTAAACAGCAGAGGTTTGCTTTCAGCTGTGATGGAGATTTTCTCACCTCTCCCAGAGTGCATTGTGTGTCTGCTGACAATCATATTCCCCCTGGCCCCGCGGTTAATATTTAAGGCCGGCTCCCGGTGTCAGAACCTGTTCGCGTGAAAGAAGGTGACTGAAACACACCATAAATCCTCCAGGGAAAATGTTGCACGATGCTGAGGAGGGCAGGAGATAGGGGTGCTGAACGCTGGCTATGAAAAATGGAGCAGGGCTGGACACAGAATGCACCCCCTGATGTTCTCCGCGGCTCCGCACGCCAGCACGCAGCCCTCTATAACTAATTGACACTTCTGCTACCTGCATTGTGCTCCAGAGGACATATTTTCTATTTCTGAATATTTGCCGTTGTTAATATTTTACCAGGAGATGGCTGTAGACAGTGTGAGGGTGAGGCTTACTGAGGCATTCTGGGAATCGTTGCAGCAGTGCGACTGTTGTTAAGCAACGCCCACGCTCACTGCTGGTGATGGGCACGAGCGGCAGAGGACTAACCACCGCGGCTTTGGGGATGCGGGGAGAGGGTCTATAAAGGCGGCTTCACCGAATCCACATTAGAGCGTCCAGGTGGAGATATATCTCAAACTGAAGAGCAGGTAATGTTCAGCACCGAAGAAGGAAAATGGTTCTTTCCATGCTCAAAAGTGAGCCAATGGCAGACTCACATATTTTTTCCTGGTTCCCAGTGAGGCTTGCTGCCTCTTTGGATGCTGAACACAGATACCAAACCCTGATGTTCTCCGGTTTGGTAACAGGGAGTGTTACAGGATGGGGCCTTCTAAGAAGGGATCCCCTACATTAACACATGTTCATCGTGGGGGGGTCTCATGCCGTCTCAC
>JABFEB020000124.1:23427462-23443074 GCA_019775895.2 Stomatorhinus ivindoensis
TACATATACATATACATCATATACATATACATATACATATACATCATATACATATACATATACATATACATATACATATACATATACATATACCTCTGGCAGTAGCGATGTGGTGAAAACCCCCAGGTAAGCCTTGGCATAGCATTGAAATTTCAGTCCCCTTTATTATGGATAAGCTGATTATTCTTGCTTGTTCAAAACTGTAGTGTAGGTGACATTTAGATGTTTGTGGTGTTTATCATGTCCATGAAAATCGAGCAGGCATTTGCAGAGCTCCAGGCGGAGAACCCGTGACATTTACATATCAGACGTATAGAAGAGTTTCTGACGTCGCATAACTGGCGGGTCTACATGATCACGGCTTTCAAAGCAGCGACACACTTCCTGACGCCGTGTCAGTTTGAACAGCCATTGCGCTCATTGTATATGTAGCAGTTGTGTACCATTGCAGTATCATAAATATTTCACTTGGTGGCATGGTAGTTCAGGGGTTGGCACTGTGGTTTCACAGTTCAGTGGTTGTTGGTCCAAACTGCCCTTTGTCTGTGTTGTGTGGGTTTTCTTGGGCTACTCTGTTTTCTTACTGGATTCCAACAACATGCAGTTAAACTAAATGGTATTTCAGCCCATTGTATCTACATATTTGTGTGCCTTTGGATGGATGGGCATCCAGTCTAGGGTGTCCCCTGACCCGTACTGCCTGAAATAGACTCCATGCACCCCTGTGACACTCACCAGAATAAGCAGTTAGAAGACGCATGGACAGATGTACGTGCATATGTTATTTCAATTTGAATTATGAAATTAATTCAGTCAATAGCTGAAACAAACCAAACAGTTATTTATTGAAGATCTAAACCGGAATGAATTAGACAGATGCTATGGTCAGAAATCCGTGCCAGAGACTGTGCAGTTGGAACGCTTACACAAGGACCGCTTTCACTAATAATAGAAGAGAATGACAATGACAAAGTCACTGATGTTTCTAGGCTATGGAATCGACTGACAGTGTTGAAATTGCCCTAATGGGAAAGATGAAGGTGCCCAGTTACCTCCAATCGGATTACACGGAGTGGAGAAGGCTTGCAATTTAATTGGCCCAGATTTCGCCAGCATCATGGGCAGAGCATTTGGGTAGCGCAAGATATATGAAACATGGAGGCTGTATCTCCAGCCCTTCAGTTTTTGCTCCTGAATCCATTTACGTAATGCATGTACAGGTAACCCAGTCCATCACTCTAGGGTTGGAGGGTCTCCCAGTGTCATTGTCTGCAACGTTTTGTGTTGTTGACCCAACTGGCTGTTGCCATTGTTTATGCTTTGCATGTGACCAAGGTAGTGCTAGCTAAAAATGCCACGTAAAATCACTGAAGCGTGCCATTCTCAGGCCCATCTGATTACCTCCCTGTGTCCTGGACATACAGTTGTGCATGCTTTACTAAGGGTAGGTTGTACTAAAACGTGGAAAAGAGTTTATGGCACAAAATGTAAAGTCAGAGAAATAAAACGTACAGCATGTATGTGTAAGCTGCGAGCTAGACCTCAGATTGTGGGCTCAAGTGGCAAACATGAACTTCTATGCCATAAGTATGTGTATTATATTATAATAGTACCCCATCCTTAATAAAGGGCCCATATTAGATCATGGGATTCTGAGTGAAGTCATAGGCAAGGCAGGATTATGAACAAGGCTTAGAAAAGTGATGTGGCTCCATGATGTGGCCTTATCCTTAAAGAGTCAAATGAGAGAATCTCCACACTCAGTGTAGTACACTCGTGGTGCCAGCAGGTGGAGTATTTACTTAATTCAGACATGCATGAAGCCAGGTATACTGGTGATGAGCATTACCCCTGTATTCACAGAATCTTATTTGAGGTCTTTTTCCTTGAGAGGGTTTATAGAGATTTCTGGACTGTTGCTGCTTGGTGGTGTTAGGGACAGCGATCTTAGCATGGAGACACAGAGGAGTAACCTATGGCCTTCTTAGGGAGAACACAGACAGAACAGAACTTCCCAACCTCCAGTATTCAAAGTTATTTACAGTTATGTTCTTGAGAAGGTTCTGGAAGACAGTCTCAAAGACAGGAATACAGTTACTAAAGGAGAATGAAGTCAGTCATATCTGTCTTTCTTCAAGGGAAGCCAGGTTCAGGGCTCCTCTTGTATCTGAAGAGGGGCTTTTTGGGCAAACTTCTCCTGATGAAGAATTCAGTATGATAAAAATGATGCGTGACACTGGTTAAAGGTTGTGTAACACTACTCTGCTATTACATTGATCACCTCCAGAGACAGTAAGTCTTTAATATGATGGGAACTGTACCTCCAGTTGAGTGCAAATGTTTGTGGCAGAGATACAAAATAGTTGGTGTTTATGCAGGTCATGAACTTAGCACAGGAGAGCAAGCAGCTGTGGCATGGTACTCTGAACTGACATAGTGCAGAAGTCTTTCTGTACTGACATGTGACTTTCTGTAGTAATGTGTGACTAAGTGAATGTAGTGTGGTACTCTGTGACATGGTAATATGGTACTCTGCCACACTGTATCACCTATCTTAAAATGGCTGCTCATTCTTTTCCCATTTCTGGGTCTGATCATCATCCCTTGTCAGTAATTATCTCTTACAGTGTTTTGCTATTTCTTGAGTGTAAATTACTTCACTTTTGTTATTTTAGGTATTTTAGGTTCAGCGGTTAATTAAGTATACAGCAGGGTATGTTAAATATATCTCTACGTGTATGTATGTATGTGTGTGTGTATTACATTGTGATCAAATGTCCCCACAATTTAATAAAAACCTATTATTTTGACTTTGTGGGGAAAAATTATTTTTCCAAAGGTCTTGTATTTTGTTTGGTTACTTATGGTTAAGGTTAGGGCTGGGTAGGGGTTAAGCGGGTCATGTTGAGATTAGAGTTCTCCCAATAGAAATGAATCCCCACTAAGACATAATTACAAACCTGTGTGTTTGCGTGTGGGCGTGCTTGCATGTGCACCCTGGGGACTTCAGAGATTCACTGCCTGACTGAGTCAAAATGCTATCAAAATGCTGTCAATAATGTAGCCATACCAAGAACAGGCATGAGAGTAACTGAGAGAGAGACAAAGAGGCTAAACAAGTGAGCGAGGGAGAGAGCGAGTGACAGGGCCAGTGGCAGACAGAGAGAGAAAGAGGAGGGTGTGTTCCTGACCGAGCCCCGCGTTCGGTGAGTGACCCCGTGGCAGTGCTGTACGGTAAGGACCCTGTGGTATCGCATTCTTTGTTTCTGTGTGCCTGGGCTGTATCTCAGCTCTCCTTAGTGATTAAGTAGTTGCTTGGTCCTCTGCTCCTCATGTCCATGTATCTGCACGTGGGTGACACAGTGTTTGCACCCCAGCACGCTGGACGGGCTGTGCTATCTGCTCTGATTGGTACACATGGATATGTTTATTTTCCACCATCCAGTCCATGTTAATTATAGTTTAATGCTCGTTAAGCACAGGCTATGTTTTGTTAAATAGCCCTGGATAAGATACGTCTTGATGAAAGAATACTTTATTGATCACCTGTTAGATGTTTTCTGTCTTAAAGATTAACCTTTATTAACCTTGTCTTAAGGGTAACCTTGACAAGTGTCCACTACAGTACAGAGTGAAATATTAAGCTTTCTGAAACAAGGCTGGTGCACAGGGTAAAGTGTTCAACTGCGTGAAATGGATGGTATGAAATCGTGTTTTGCTGTGATGATGAGACAGTTCCTCATTTTTGATCGAAAGTGTTTGCAAAGCTGATGCCAACAGCTTAATGTCCCAAGAAGGCATTCTGGGGTGCTGGGAGTGGACTGAAAGAGAGCGATCAGTCACACTGCAGAGCTACCCGTGCTCATCGGCTTCCTTCATTTTCTGTGATGGTGTCGCTTTTCGGGCCGTGGTGAATGCTCTTCCGTAATGATGGCTTAGAGTTCAAATGGCGCTATAACTGCATCTCAGCCCTGACTCAATGGGCCAGCTGGGCTGAGTATGAGGAAATGTGAGAACTCTCAAGGACTGTTTCCAGGCTGTTTTGATGCTCCCACTTTCAATCATCTGTATGGTTGTTCTTCTTAAAGGACCAGACCATGATTTATGTTTCATTCATATAAAGACTTTGAGTTATTGTACGTTCAGCCAGTACCTGCCATCAGTTCTTTATTACAAAAACAGGCACACAGGCTAATAGTGACCTGTTATATAGAATTTGTTTTGTTTCTGCTTGAACCTGTCAGAAATCAATCCGTTAATTTGGCCCGACAGGTGATCAATAATGAATGAGCTTGACTCTGGGGGCACTAGGACCAGGATAGCCAACAGCCTTCTATTGCAGTCACAGTGCTTTCCAGTTCACCTCACATTGCCAGTCCCACCAGTTCCACAATGCCAGTCTGGTTCGCTGGCTTCTCCCAGGCCACAGTTTTTTATCTCACAGGTCTTTATGTAATTTAATGTGATTTTTTAGAATAATTACAGAGGTAATTGCATGCTGGCAAAAAGTTTAGCCATTTCATCGAATGGCAATAATCGTGGAAAGAATTAAGCTTTACTGTGTTATAAGTTTCTTTATTATTTCCCATTGTCATTATTACTTAAGATGTGAACTTATTAAAACTTCTTAAACAAAGTGATGGGGAGGTGTATGAATAATTCCATTATATAACTCTGTCTTTCAGGATTTGACTCAATTTTTGTGATTTAATTTAAGTTTTAAAAATGACAAGCTCACTAAATCTTGTGAGTATATACACATACATACATTGTGAGTGAAGGATGTTTGGTTCATTTGGTTCATCAGTATTTTTACCACCAATTAATTTTCCATTTTGAGCATGGGAAATTAAGATTATCCTGTCTTTGACTCAAGCTGTCAGTAATGGAGAGATGCACTGGCACACCAGACAATTTGCATTAGTTTCCAGAATAATTTTAGCATTCATGCAGCTGACTCTTCTATGTAAAGACGATCCCCACAGCACCCTCTGCTGGGTATGGTCAGGTAGTGCATGTGTGTTTTTTGGGGGGAGCAGACAATGTCTGTGGCCAAAGAATTAATGTAAGATAGTTAAGTCTTTACTAAATCAGGCAGCCTTCTCTGTACTGGTGGGGACCCATTAGAACTAGTGACCAAGACACTATCACTGTGGCAGCCTGGCTAAGGTCTGCAGATGCAACAATTCCTCTTGCACAGAGTGGAAGTTATGAAATAGGACAACCAGCTTTTAGTCTTGTCACAAATGTCACTGTGAGGCTGCATTGGCGGCCATCCTGCCAGAGATATTAAAATAGACCCAGCTTACAAGGCAATTACTGGAGTCTGAGAAGCACAGGGATGGAAGGGAGGGGGGGTTTCAGATGACTGGAATCGAGGTTCAGCGAAGATCCTAGGAGCCGTCAGAGAGATGGGGGTGCGGTTGGGGGTGGGGGCTAGTAAAGTAGTTGAGAGGGTTTCATGAAGCTCTTTCTGCCTGATGCACAAACCACGGCTCCGAAGGGGCGTGGCTAGACAACACTCCTGCTCCCCTCTGCATAAACAACTCACATTTCAAAGAGGAGAATGGCTGTGGACAGTAATATAAAGTATGCAATTGTTCATAAAATGTTTGGCAACGCTGACTACATGGAGTGCTTAACTAGCCAGTCTGCAAAAAAACTAGTCACTAGTAGCACTAACGTTAGTTACTGTATCAAATTATCCCTGTCTTATAGCCCATGAGAAAATTTACATTTAAATAATTTAAATTCCCAGTGACCCTGACCAGTATAAGCAGTCAGAAGATATATGGATAATTAAAAATTAATTGTAGTCTTAAATAGCATAAAATTTACTCAGTGGTAGTATTCTACACTCATTTTCAGCATTAAAAATTCTATATTGGTAGTTAGAAAAGATTAATTCTAGAGTGTATTACATTATGTGATGTACTCTATATATCTCAGATAGGGCAGTAGTATACCTGTAGTAATATCGTCTTTAATATTTAGTGGGAAGGAGATGGACAGCTGTATAGGGATATGGCCATATGTCAGTTGTGTAAATCTGAATGTGTGTGTTACAGTACGCAGTGCTGGGCTTGTAACACCGCAGCCTACACCATCAATTCAAGTCCACAGAGACAGCGTCTCCATGGCAACACTGCTCGTGACTTAAGCAACTGCCTCCCCACCTACATGGTCTCTGCGCAGCCATCGCTAAGCAACCCTCCACCCCCCCCCCGCCCCCCTTTTCTCAGCCTTTTCTCTTTATCCGCCTCTCCTATCGGCACGACGTGAGTGTGAAAGTGAGGGAAATGGGGGAGTGAGGAGCAGGGAAAAGGCAGGCCAAGGAGAGGAACCACGAGGCGGGAGGGGGGAAGGGTAGAATGGGGGGGGCACCCGAAAAATAATAATGCATATTTTATAAGGTCAAAACAAATGCAAGGATGCGGGAAAAAAGATCTGCTGCATTATTCATGAGCTGTTTTCCATTGTCACACTGACCTTGCATTTGGGCCTGTGTCTGCTTCCCTGTGAATATCGAGTGTGTGTGCCAACCCCTCCAAACACACCTGAACTTAGGCTTTACTAAGATGATGATAATGTCTCAAAGTTCACATCCATACACAAGCACATACTATACAGTGAATAACTGCATCAGGAGGATAACGTCTTTGCAGATCATATTAAGATGAGAACAGACGTGCAAGCACATAATTCCATGCCTGGATAACTTAACTAAACAGCACTTTCAAGGGGACTAGGGATGCAAAATATTGTACTGGCAAGTAAAATGCTGGCCTTCAGCTCAAAAGTGGCAACTTTAGTGGGTGGGAGGGGGGCAAGGTCATTTTGTCAGGGGCCCAGAATATCTAGCTGTGCCCCCACTCTTAAGGATGTGATATTGTACATATATGTGTGTGTGTGTGTGTGTGTGTGAGAGAGAGAGAGAGAGAGAGAGAGAGAGAGAGAGAGTATGTGTGTGTGTATATATATAATGTAACTAGCCCCTGGCAGAAATGTGGATATAGTAACAACATTGTTGTATTTTTTTCCCTTGAAAACTCTTCCTTATGTCTCCATACACACTGTTTAATGCAAAGGTAACAAAACCGTATTAACATAGCACCTACACGATGTGTATTAATACAATAGGCCTAATGTTGGGATTAGTATTTATTGAAATTGCTTTAGAGCGTTTGGCGGCGCTCGCTGTCTCGTGCTGCCGCGCGGGAAAGTAACAGCCTTTTAAAGTCGGACGGAATATAGAAAACCGCTTTAAAGAGGCAAAAAAAAGTTAACCATTTAAGAAGTCAGGTGGAAAGACGGGTGTCGCCGATTCGGACTTACTGCAGGAATAATCGCACGGTATGTTATTATGAAGGGAAGCGTCCCGACCCGCTTAGCCGCTCGAATGACGCCGCGGCGCCGCATTTTAAAAGGTGCTTAATTTACCCAAGCCTACTGGCTAAATAGCGAAGAGTGCTATTATATTAAATCTATATTTAATTTAGCTCTGATAAAATCAGACCGTTAAGTACCGGTTCTGTCAAATTTGAAATGGTGTATTTGATAAACGGGCCCGCAATGTACATTTTAACGGCATTAGTTGGCCGCGCCTAATAAATATAGCCTTCCTTCAGTCCTTTATCCCTCTAGTCACTCCATTTTAAACCCTATCGCAGATATTCACGCGGTACCGCGTGTTAAATGTGTATCTGCAAAGACCGCTGGCTTTATGCTGCTGCTCAATATACTATGGTAAAACCCAAAATCGGGAGCATGATTCACTTTTGAGACGTACCGAAATGTGTGTGTAGAAGGCACAGTGCATTAAGGTGCATAAAATATGAAAAAACGGCCATCTTTTATATGGGATGACGCCATCACTGAAGTTGGTTGAGCAGTATGCTTTTTAAACACCCTTCATTCCCATATAACACAGACACACCATGCAAGGTCCAATTCTGGTGCTGGAGAGACGGTCCTGTAGTGGCCAACTTGGGACCACTGCAAGCTGCCCTCGCTGCCCTCTGCTGGGTCTCTGTGACAGTTTAGCGGGTTACAGTATACATGGCCTAATGTCTCTGACCAGTAGTGGGCAGCGTGTTGTTTTATTCGGTGCTGAGACGCTATACTGCCCAGGGCTTTACTGTTCTTTGCTGCTCCATATTGATGGAGCATTTTTCTCTGCTCCTCTGCATCTTCTCCCCCTCTTATCTGCCTGTTTTATGGCCCAAAAGGTTCGTGAACCTGTCCAGCTCCGCGCTGTTCTTTCCATGACATTTATTCTGAAGTATGTCTAATATTCTGTTTATTTCTTGTTGTGTGAGTTCTGCAGTGACAATGTGAATGTAACAGGGAAAGGATTGATGTGCAAGGAATAGGCATTATTTACAGTGTTATTGTCAACTGGGTAGTGCCTATAAAATACTTGATTCATACCCATCCGTTTTCCATGGCCGCTCAGCCAGCGCACTCAGTTATGTTCATTAAATCAGACATAACACTCCAGAATCGAATGTGTTCAGTTTGTCTTCTCCTCGACCTGTTAGCAGATCAGTGTGTTTTTCAGGAAGTGTTGTTATGAGCAGCAGTGACGTGCCAGTTTCCTCTTCTACGCACGCACAAACACACACGCTCAAGTTTGTAATTATATCTTTGTGGGGACTCTCCATTAATTTCTTTGGGGAAAACTCTAATCTCAACATGATGACCTTAACCCCTACCCAGCCCTAACTTGAACCATAAGTAACCAAACAAAATACAAGTCTTTAGCCATTTTTCCTTTTTTTTAAATTGCAGTCACAGATCAAAATTGAGTTTCCCTTTGTGGGTACCAAAATAATGGTCCCTACCTTGTCAAAATAACATGTTTTAATCAAATTGTGGGGATATTTGGTCCCCACAATGTAATATGTACAGGATACATGCACACACACACACACACACACATTAGTCATCAGTAATCCCTAATATATATTCGTTTCAGTATTATGGTCAGAAGCAGCAGAGATCTGTTTACACACAAGCACACAAAACAAAAGTGTGAACCAGTACAGATGGTAGATGAAATTAAGTGAGAAGGACACACTCTGTAATTCATTCATTTTTATTATTTGACAGGTATACTTGATCTGTGCTTTTCAGATTCCACAGTGCAGGTACATGTGCTCTGTCACAGATGAACTTTGGGCCTGCTGTGTGGGTGTTGTCTGTTAAAGGGTCTCAGTGCAATCAGCCTAGATTTGTTTTGGTTTCTTATCAAGACATTTCATTCATTAATTTCATGAGAACAAAGGACTTATTTAGGGATTCTTTTATAGCTGGAAATTCATATGAGGACCAAATGGATGTCAGTTTTATTCTATTTTACCTGCTTTTTATATGAGGTTCCATATAGATAATGATTGGACTGGCCTTGCGTGTGGTTATGTGACATATTTTGATGCACTTGCTTCAGAATATGGTATGGTCACTGACACTAAACCTACTAACCCCAGAAACCAATTCTAAGCATATTTGTATGTATAGTATAGTGTATGTATGTAAACTGAAATGAAAATTGCTCACTATGTTGTTAAATATATACCGTATACTATTCTAAATCAATTTGTGTTTCTCTGCTTGGTGACAATCAGAGTACAACATGACAGCAAGTAATTGTATGTGTTCTGACACCTGAACGGTCTACACCTGGGTACAGAGCTCTCGTTTTCTATAAATATATTTATTCTGGAAATGGAGCCCTTTAATTATCTTAGCCTCTGCTATGCTGCTATCATCACCTGTCACATGCTTCTTCTTGTCTTTGTGTAACAGCGGCCTCGCATTCTGTTCAGAGATAAATCCGAAACACAGTAGCATAGCTGGCTGGCTCGGGCGAATAAGCCGATCCCAGCAATGCTTTCCTTTAGTTAGTTCCAATAGGATAACAGCTTAGTGAAGTGCCTGTAATTCCAGAAATTCCAGAAATTGTAATATGAGCAAAATGACTATTATAAATATCTTTTTAAATGGATGAACACTCTGGACGTAAGGTCGGATGACATAAGAGATCTGAGTTTCATGAAGACGAGCTTGCTTCTTCTGAGAAAAGGCATAAATGAGCAACTTTGCATCTTCTACCCTGAACTGAACTCGATTCCATGGTTCACTACTTTTTATTGTTGCAACGAAATGCAACAAAAGGCATCAAACTTGTCAACAATCAACTGTATATGGCCACTGAACCAGTTCACCTTCATAATTGGAGGAAACTCTGTAGGACAAACAGCAGTTTGGGGCAGAGGTAGATGACAGATGTTGCCTCAGCCCAGACCTGAGCTACATTACAGTTGTTATTTTTGATTAGCTCAATCGATGGTACTGAAGCGTAAAGTAGATCCAGCCATCAGTGACCGCCTGTCCTTGCCCCTGCATCTGAGTGCTTCTTATGAGCTGTGGCCAAATAAGCATGTCACAAATAGTCAAGTCTTGTTAGACTTAGGGGGTCGCAGCACTGCAGGAGAGTAAGGAGAGTGATGGAGAGTGAAGAACACATTGACAGCAGTTGGACTGTTTTCTGGAAGGTCTTTCCAGCAAGCGGGGGCAGCCAGAAAGCACAGTTAGTATGTTTGGCCCTCAGCCATGCCTGAGTGACCATGAGACGTCTCACACATCTGCTTCTCGTCCCTCTGTATCTATCCTCAGCAAGTCCGTTCTGTTCATGGTGAAGTTGCTGTTGCAGCAGTGTGGTCTGCCACAAGCAGGACGGGGGTCATACGGCCTCCAGTGCCTGTTTGGCTCTGCATTCCTCCCACCATTGTCCTCCTGGTCATCAGTCAGCACTGCACAAAGACAGGAAGTGAGGCAGCTTCGCTGAGTGCAACAGGGGAAGGTCAAAGAGGGAGAGCGAGCAACGATGTGTGATTATTTAAAAAAAACATCTCAACGGGAGGTGAGAAGACTGAGGGACCTTGTCAATGAATCTTAAATTGTGCTAAAATACATACATATTTAATTTGGCTGCAGTAACGATTATTATGTCAGGATGACAGACAGTTGACAGAATAAAATTAAGATTTTGAATAAACCAATAAGACATTTGACCAGCTCCGAAGAAGCAGATGTTAGAAGATCAGAAAGCTGAAACGTTGGCTCTCCGGGACGTGTCCAACCCCTGGAAGAGACAGGAGTGATGCTGCCTGTCACTGCAGGAATGCTGTCATATGTCAGCCTGTGCGCAGTTTGCCCCCACCCCCTTCCTGTGAGAGAGAGTGAGATGGAGGGAGAGAGAGCGAGGCGGAAGAGGGGAGGGGTTTTCTCCAGCATGTGACCATATGACCCACAAGCGGACAGCAGAGTGCGATTTGAAGAGGCTCGGGATTTCCCACTGGAGGAACTTTTGGATTACCTGAGCTGGTTCCTGCCAGCACAGATGAAGAGTTGCAGTCTGCTTCTCTTTGTATGCGTGTGTGTTGGTGTGTGTGCGGTTTCCCGAATGTGTGCCGCTGTTAAAGTACCCTTCTTAAAAATATATGTGCATATCTTAGCATTTAGTGTGACAGTCATGTAGTCGGTGTGCTTGTGTTTCTAAAGTGTTGCAAAGTCTGCTTCTGGTTTGAATGTTACTCTGTAACCTGGTCTTTCCAGTCTGATCTGTGCCTAACTCTTGTTTGTTTATGGTTACTGGGTCAGAGTTGTGAATAGATCAGCTGCACTATTTAACGCAGACCTGTGATGTAATTTCTGAGAGCTGAGCATTCTTTTTGGAGAGAACAGACAACTTTTATGCAGTTGCCAAATAATTAAGTTTTTTAGAGGTTAGTTTTCCTTTCCTAGAAGTCAGACACCCTTTGGAACTTGTGCCAGGCTATAAAAGACATGTGACTGATGCTGCTGGGATGTTCTCAGAAGTGTTACATGGTTTGGGCTTTTCCACCACATTTCAGTGTTAACCAAACTTTGGGAGTGTAATGCTTGGAAAAACTTCCAATTTAAATTTAGTTGAATTGAAATATACTGTTATATGAATGAATTAGATTTTTACTAGGGCACCTGCTCAGCTGCTGAATAATCATTTTTTAGGTGTCAAAGGCAGAACTTTCCTCACCGAAGAGTTTCTGTGTGTGAGGCGTGACTCCAGTCCAGTCTGCATGTGTGTGTCTGCGTGTGACTGCATGTGGAGGGCTTCTTTGTGACTGCCTGGGCACTGCATCGCAGCTTCTGCCAAGTACGTCGCCAAAATGTGGTCAAACAGGAAATGGGGGTTTCCACGCAGAGCGAACGCCTACATGTGAGTGACATGGTGACTGCATGCATGGCAGGGGACAACTTGAGGGGATGTAACTATGGCATATGGAAAATCCACCTAACCTCCATTTTTTTAAATGTAACACACTCTTAAATAAGAATGTTTGGACAAGCCTGGAGAACATGATTGAGACGGTGGTATGTTTCAGACGCAGCCAAACCTCAGTAAGTGTTCTGGCTGGTGAATGAGGAAAGACTGAGGGCCTTTCCCCATTGGGAGAGGGGGGCCCTTTTTGTCTCTCCTGTTTTGGCATTGTTGTAGTCGTAGCTCGTCAGCATTCAGAGGGGCTGATGAAATTGGCACCCTGTCTCGCTGCAGCAGAAGCGGGGTGTCCATGGAAATGCCGGAGGAAAGGCCGGTTGAATCCATAGCGTTGTGGCGACGTGGCTGTGTGGAGGGCCCAGCATGTTACTCTGCTGGTGAAACATCACTTTGCACACTCCCTGTGGTGGGCGGCCTGTGTAGTGTACTTTTATTCGCATACTTCCTTGTACTGTTCCTGTTATAAAACACCTTTTAACCTGTCCCTGTGACATCCAGTTCCTGGTTCCTGGTTACTCATAAATTGGAAGGTGTGGGTACTGTGTGTGTTAAGCGCAAACTTTCACAGCCTCTGAGACACATCCCCTTGAAACCAAGAAATTCAAAGCAAAGCCATTCTCAGTTTGTGGCATGGATCCCACTAAAACCTTTGCCTGCATGTAAACCGGCTGCTGGTGACTCAGTTTTTTACCCAATGTTTGTATAGGGCTGTAGAAAACTGTTTGAAAAGCACGTGTGACGGGATTGTGAACAGGACTGCAGGGCATGGGAGGAAGGAATAAGGGCTGTGTTTGGGGGCGAGGCTGGGATGTGCCAGAGGATGTAAACAAAAAGGGTAAACACAGCCAAAAGGCTCAAGCTGCTGGCGGGGCAGGTATCAGGATCCAGGTGCCATTGCAGGATCAGCTTCTCTTATTTAATTTGATTCACAGGTGACCTGGAGGGTGCCCTTGCGACACCCCAGAATGCCGTCATCCCCCTATACATTGTCACTGTCTCTGCTCTGTCCCTTTGACACCATCCTCTCTCTGCATGCCCCCCAGCGTGGACACAGAGCCTCAGCGCACAGAGTCGGGCAGCTTCTCGGACAGTGGGTGCAGCCAGGCGGCATACCCGCGCAGCTCGGAGCGTCGCAGCGACGCCCCCCGGGGCCCCACCGTAGCCGCCACAAGCCCCGTTAGTCTGGCCTGGTCCCAGCGGACACGCCACCAACCTGCCAGCCTGGCACTGCGCAAGCAGGAGGAGGAAGAGAACAAGCGGTGCAAGACGTTGTCCGACAGCTATGAGCTATCCACGGACCTCCAGGACAAGAAGGTAAGCACCGTGAGTGGTTACGACGGTTATGTACGAGCCTGCAGGCCCCTGTCACACACGCTAACCCCTGCTGACTCCTCAGGTGGAGATGCTGGAGCGGAAGTATGGAGGGTACTTCCTGAGCCGCCGCGCTGCACGCACCATCCAGACAGCCTTCCGCCAGTACCGCATGAACAAGAACTTCGAGCGGCTGCGCAGCTCCGCATCTGAGAGTCGCATGACACGGCGCATCATCCTGTCCAACATGCGCATGCAGTATTCCTTTGACGAGCGGCAGCCAGTGGCACAGCAGCAGCACTACCCCCACGGTGCTGGCCCGCCATCACCTCCCCAGCATGGCCGCTCCCGCTCCCCCCCTACTGGCCCAGAGCGGAACAGTGGTTCCCCGCCCCGTCTGCAGGGGGATCGGTCCGGGGAGTACACACACTTAGACGACTCCTTCAACAAACAGGTAGGCCACCAATTTTGTCATTTTGGGATAGCGTGAGGAGATGCTGAGCCCGATCAGAGTGTAGTGATGGAAGTCATAGACATCATGTGTACCTTTAAACATAATGATATAATATGTTTTATAATGATATGATATATGAACCAAGAGCATGCTCCCATTACTGGATCCGCACCTCCACTCTGCAGGTGAAGTCCCTGGCAGACTCCATCGACGACACCCTAACCTGCCGGCCGGGACGAGATGACTCACAGGAGGGCAGCAGGGAAGGCGAGGGCATGGGTGGAGTCGAGGGCGACGACTATGGGGAGTGCATCTGGAGCAACAGCAGCAACCCATCATCGCGCAGGGGGATGGGCGACCGCGAGAGGGGCGGCGGGGGAGGCCTGAGCATGCACGAGGACAGCACAGCCACCTCCTACAGCGACGTCACGCTCTACATGGATGACGGGCTGCCATCGTCCCCGCTCTCGCTGGACAGGGCCCCCAGCAGCACCGACACAGAGTACTGGGGCATGGGTGGCGGTGTGGGCATCCGCGAAGACAGCCGCGACACCGAGGGTGGCGGCAGCAGCAACAGCCGGCGGAGCACCCCCTGCACGGAGTGCCGCGACTACCGGCTGCGTGGGGCTCACCTGCCCCTGCTGACCATCGAGCCACCCAGTGACAGCTCAGTGGACATGAGCGACCGCTCCGACCGCGGCTCCCTTGGCCGGCAACTTGTCTACGAACAGGAGCCCAGCGGCTCTCCCCAAGGTACCCTCAAGCATGGCACCAGCGCTCGCTCCATGGTAGCTGCCCAGGGTCAGACGCGCGCTGCTGGCAGACCCCACCCCTCCATCCCCTCTCAGGTGCCCCATCACCCACACCACCACCACCACCACCACCCACACCACCACCACCAGTACCCAGATACACCTTCCTCATCCTCCTCCCCTCAGCAGCCACCTGCCACGCCCCTCTCCTCCTCCTCCTCCGCTCCCGTCCCGGCCGGCAGCCTGGAGCAACCGTGCTGCTCGGACGGCGACAATGACTCGCTCAACTCCACCACCAACTCCAATGAGACCATCAACTGCAGCTCAGGCTCATCGTCCCGTGACAGTCTGCGGGAGCCGCTGCCCCCACTAGGCAAGCAGACCTACCAGCGGGAGAGCCGCCACAGCTGGGATTCGCCAGCCTTTGACAACGACGTGGTGCAGAGGAGGCAGTACCGTATCGGCCTCAACCTCTTCAACAAGTGAGAGTGCTCAGGGGTACCGCAGGGACATGGAGACTTAGCACTCAGGGGAATCACATGGGACAGAGAGCTCAGGGGGGTCTCAGGGGGACAGGGACAGCGCTCAGGGGAATCACAGGAGAACAGGGACAGAATGCTCAAGGGAATCACAGGGGGATGGGGTCACAGCGCTCAGGGGAGTCTCAGGGGGACAGGGACAGCGCTCAGAGGAATCTCAGGGGGACAGGGACAGAGTGCTCAGGGGAATCACAGGAGAACAGGGACAGAGTGCTCAGGGGAATCACAGGGGGA
>JABFEB020000124.1:23449780-23461889 GCA_019775895.2 Stomatorhinus ivindoensis
AATGCATGTAAAAAGCTACGTTCCTGCTGCACCAAATCTCAGTGTTCTTAGTGACTGATAATAAAAATATCCAAACACCTCCAAATCCAAGCCCGTCAATCGGATCAGCACCGTGGTCTGAGGGACTCGCAGGTCTGGGGGCGGGGGACCCCAGGTGGGACGCTGAGAGCGGACACCAGCGACAGGTCTGTCGTGGACCAGGGAGGCGGAGCCAGCAGGAAAAAGCGCAGTTTTCTTCGCCTCTGCTACTTTCACCTGCGCTTCCCACACATGTAGAGGGCAGAGAGCCCTGGAGACACACACGCTCTACCCCTCGCCCCGATCGCTCACCACAGGGCTGAGCTGCGGGCACGACTAGCACACACTGCACACGGAAGGGTACGTAGCTTGATATTAGGGGCCGGGCACTACGGTGGTGCGTGCATGTCGCCCCGACGCCGGTGCGCTCCCCAAAAGCATAGCAGGATGAAGATCTGCACAGGGACACAGACAGATTTTCTTCCACCTTGTTTCCAAATTGGAGCCTGAGGAAGAAAAGTTCTGTCTGATTCCCTGTTCGTTCGAAGAGACGAGGGGGAGACATCCAGAAGTCTCAGTGTAAAAGCACTGACAGGCAGCCTTGCGCTTGCACATTAAATAACTCTCCTAACCTGTTTGTGAATGAACGTGGCAGACACAAGACACATACAACACCCAGACGCTCACTGACACATGCACGCAGCAAGCCCTCCCCGCAGGTCCCACAGACAGTGCCTCGTCAGGCATACTGCAGATGCTGCCAGTACCAAGAAAGGCGGAGCATCTTGGAAACTCGTACAAAGCTGGACATGTCCCATGTGCGCAGTGCCAGCAGTGTCTACAGGTCCCATCCAACTAAATAGGATTTGGTGGACAGGGAGAGCAGACCACTTAGAGGGGATGGACCAGCAGGGGAGACAGCAAGCTGGCTGTGAAGTTTAGGAACCAAGGACTGAATAACAACAGTTCTCTTTCTAAGAGGATAGTAAGTCAGTGAACGTCAACTCCAAGCATTGACTCTGGTAGTATTATAACCATTAGTAAATGCAAATCTGTCATTTCCAGCTGTGCCATTTCATTAGTGCAGGAGTGGTGAACGCTAGCAATGGGCCAGACTTGATTTAATCAGCCATCTTTTAAGCCATGCTTCAAGCTGGGTAAAGATTCCTAGCGGGGTTGCTGTTTCAACAGGCCTGAGGTGCTACTGGACTCCTTCAGCGGAGTACAGCTTGCCGTGACCTCGGATGCAGCCCGGTCATAGAGGAACAGTGCTTTGACATTGACAATGTGGGGTCTCCACATTTCCCGATGTGGCCCTGAAGGACGTGGAAGACAGACACACAGACAGTAGATCGAACACATCTGGCTGGACTGTTTTTAACAGAACAGCCAACATATTTCTGTGGAAATATATTTTGCTTGTAAATCAATGTTAAAATGACAATAGATTACTGAAGAATTTTGACTAACCTTTCCTATGTTCTTAATGATTTAAATGAGTGAAATTGACAGCATTAGTTGTACTGTATCTCTGACTATTGGATTTTATTCAAAACCTGATGACATGTAACAGGCGTGAAGGATCTTTGTTACATTGATGATGGCGATGATAATGGCATTTATAAATAGTTTAATCTGTTACTAATAATTCTTCATTTTGCTTTGAAGTGACTGTACTGTTTTTTCGGTTTATTTACTTTATCTTATTTGGAGCTGCCTGTGACAGTGTGTGTTGGGGCATGGTGACGGCGAACGCGAGACTATTAGCAGGAAACATTTTTCAAACACTTACAGTAGCTGCATTCATAATGAGGCTCATGTAATTCATCCCCCCCCCCCCCTTAACTTTGGACCTGACCACACATGGAGTCCCAACCTTTCCCAGCATCCCGTTCACCTCCAAACCATCACACTCCATACAGCTTCACACATATCTGAAGCGCTCACCTTCCAAACATCCTCTGAAGAGTATGGTCGGGTACACTCAAAGCACAAGTGATGTACTACTCTTCTCCCTGTGAAATATACTAGTCTATCAGAGCACAGGTATACTGGACTAAATTGGAAAATCTATGTAATTTCCATTCATGCTGGACGTCTCACAACCTTTCTCCATTCTCTTCATGAGCGGGGAGTATGTTTGGATTATATGCAAGAGAAGCAGACAATAGGAAGTAGGTTATTGAAGAGTACCAGTAAACAGAAGTAGTCAAAAAGTAGGTCTTTGGGTATGTGGATACTGGAGAGGTTGGTCAGTGTTGTCTCTTTGTTATCCCCTTATTGCATGAGTATTTCCTACCAAATGAATCTTTATTGACCTGAATGTACATATTATATAATAGCAATTCTAAATATTGACTATGGAATGGACTGTAACCTGTTTCTGTAGTACAGGTATGTGTGTTTGGATGAGTGAGCAGGGACTGCAGGACAAAGGGACCATTTCACTGGAGGGAGGGACACCGGATTCTGATTGTGAAGTTGTGTGTGTGTGCGTGCGTTAGAGCAGTTATTCATATTTTAAATGCAAGAGTTATTATGGAATATTATTTGTGTATATACGGTTTTGGTTGAACAAATTACAGATAAATGAAGTGTGAATATTTATTGCTTCTGAGATTATAAAAAATGTCATTGCGGTGAAAATGCCTTCGTTTGTTCTTTCTGTTCTCCATTTGTCTTAGTGCTGTTTGTTCATCTCTGGTCCCATAACTTTGGCACTGTCACGCAGGGCAGGTATTCAGAAGCCTGTTCTGAATGCTCAGTAGAGTGCATGGCTGGAACCCTCCAGCTCGAGGCTATTTCCGCCATCATTACTTACATGGAGTGTTTCAGTGCCTGGGGAAACTGAAAGCATGTGAGCTGCAGGACAGCTGTTGGTAAGGCCACACACATAAAAACCTGCCAAAATATAAGTTTTTCCAAAGTTAGGTGAGTACACCGAAGCAGCCAAAGTGACTCACATGAGAGATGTAGCATGCATCTCCCAACTCAAGCAGCTAGGCTGCTCCAACGGATGGGATAACCATGTCATCTATTTCCACAAGGACTATATACCACAAGGATCCTGAGCAGAACTAAGGTATTCACACCTCTAAGACAATTTTTTTCTTCCAAAGAATGATAGTCAATCCACTGCACTGGAATGAAACATAAACCTGCATAAGTCAATTGTTTGTTTTATTTATTTGAGCCTTTTTATTTAGGGTAATAAAAAAATCTGTTTTAACCCAGTTAGACATTCAGTGAGTTAACATGAATCTGTAACCCACTGCAGGGGCACCACTAGAAATTTGGAGCCCCATGAAAGCATATCACATTGGCTCCCCAACCCAGACAAATTCAGTTATGTTCCTACTTTTTTAGGTCCTCTGCCACTTAAGGGTCCTTGGAATCATTCTATGCATATGTACATTGAAGACACAGTTGTGGTCTAAGTAAATTAGGGGTGGTCTGTGGCTCAGTGGGTTGGGACACTGTAACCCAGATCAGATGGTTGCTGGTTCAAATACTAAGAATGACTTCACCATTGGGCCCTTCAGCAAGGCCTTTAACCCCCAATTTCTCCAGGTACTGTATGTGGCTTTGGATGAAAGTATCTCCTAAGCATAAGACGTACTCACATTTCACTACATTCCTATCCTGAGACTATCATGCATGCCCTGACATGCAGCACTTCCACTCTAAGATAATGAGATGAGAGGAAAGCATTACGAAGGTTCCACAGGTTCACATTATGGATTTTAATTCTTATACCTGGCATACCCGCTAACCATGGACTTAAGATTTTAAAGATGGATTTGGGTATACGCATGGAAAATTATCTGCCTGTACAAGTCTCATTATGGTAAACGTTTCAAAATAAACATAGTTAATAAATGTACTGCATACGACCAAGTGACTTGCAACAATTTCTACACAAATTATCTTGGGTTTTATCCTTGCATACACGTCATTTGATGCAATCAAAAAAGTCAAACAAAAAAGTTATTACGTGATTCTTATGTTGGACATTAACACCAAATTAAACCTACTAAGATCTATGAAATCTAGTGTTTTTTATTATTATTATTATTATTATTATTATTATTAAAATCAACCCTGTACAGGATAAGCAGTTATTGATGATCGATGACGAGTCTACATAATATACTGATGCGTATATTTATCAATAGGCACATATTATTCAGACACGCGAAGACAGCTGTGCAGGGTTCACACAGATGTTTGGGCCACCGAGGGATGGTGTATCCTCGTCCTATCTGCTCACATCTTTACTGTTGTGTACAGACAGTGATGATGAAAGTAAGATGGCGGCTCCGGGAGGCAGAATCGGTGACAGTATGAGCCGGTGGGAGTTATTCTCTTGCTGACGACGGATTTTGGCATCTTTCACACTTTTTTGAGGGGACAGTATCCCATTAAGGGTACCGATCGACACAAAGCGAACAGATTTTTCTGGGACTTATCGAAAATATTCGATTGAGCTACCAGGACGGAGATAGCTAAGGAGTTAACCGGCTAGTCAAACGACCGATCCAGGAGAGGTGTGTGTGCTCCGGCTGCATGCCGGCAGCTTGAACCGGGGGACGCTGACTTCTGATCGGGAGACGTTAAGTGGCAACAAGCGAATTCAAAATTCGACGGCAATGGACTGCGTCCCCAGGACTGGCAAAGGGGAGGCCGGAGAGACCCAGGGCCTCCGATTGTAGACGCGGGTGTCAGCACTGACCCAGGCCGTCCCAAAAGGGCGGCGGGCAGGGCGAAGGTTTCGGCGCCTGCAGAGCACGATCCAGTCCCCTGTTGTAGTCTTTCCCTGCGCACGGCCGGCACGGCTACCCCAGCTCGCACAACCTGGCCGCCTCCGGGTGCTGCAGAACCGCTGTTTTGACCGAGGCTCATTCAACGCGACGCCGGACAGAGTGTCGGCGACCCCGCCGGTGAGTGTACGCCGTACCCTCCGACGCCGGGCCCCCGTCGGACGTTAGTCGGGAGGCGAATGTAGCCACTTCAGCTACGTCCCGACTCGGGAGCGTCTTTCTTCTCGCATAAAAACAAACTCTGCCTGACTTATTGGGGGCTGCTGCGAGAAACATAGCGCATGTATATATTAAGGCAAATATCTAACTTCGATGTATTTGTGTTTACTTCGAATGTAACGACCGTTCGTGCGATTTCCGGCAGGATTAGCCGGTTAGCTGGTTATTAGCTTCATCGCTAGCTAGTTAGCACGAGCGCTGGCTGTGCGGAAGGGCAGCTGACTGGGAGTTTTACTCCTTTGGGGATAATTGCCGAGTGTCTTTGTGAATTATCTTAAGTCGATGCGGCGATCTGACGAGTTTGTCCTCTTAAAGTTGAACTGTTGACACCTCTTATCTGGTAACTTTTAATGACGCGCTTAGGTTTCCGAGTAGCCGATGATTTGGTTTGGTGAGGACGGTGGATGTTTAGTTTTTTTTTTATTATTATTGTTATTATCACCTTTGTTATTATTTTTAAATCATTGTATACAATTCAAATAAAGCGGTGTGTGAGAGGATGCGGCCGTGGTCCAGGCTTCCCTCCATGGGATTCACCTTCTCTCGGAGTCGCTTTAATTTGTGACAGAGAAAAGCTGCCATTTGACCATCAGCCAGAGACACGTACGCCTCACATTAAGGCGCATACTACTTCGCTGCGTTTGTGTTATTCAGATTATAAATATATTTAGTATTACGCTGTTAAGAGAAAACGTGTTTGACTTGCACTAAAAATCATGGTTAATCGCAGGTTCGTTGAAAGTAATTTAAGAAACATAGTGTAATGAACGTATAATGTACGTGTTTACCTTTTAACTGCCGTATCGTGATAAGTGCGTAATGTACAGTAATGTAGTGTGTATAGAGTATTCTAGTACTGTATTAACAACGATATGCAGTAATTTTTAGCACTGAATGATGAGTACAGTAATACACAGTAATGTTACGTTTAAATGGCAACTAAAGAAAAAAACATTTTAAATGTCATTTCCTGCTACAGAGTGCAGGTGGCCTGTGTTGTGAGGATTGTACACTAGAAACACGGTGCCTTAAGTTTTACACAAGCATCAAAACATTTATAAATTAAGCGTAGGGTGTAAGCTGGGTTCGTCACAGGGTGCAGAGGGGGTCTGGCTCACAGGCTGGGGGGTGATGCATAGGCACCAGCTGGCCAGGCCTGAGCAGTAGGGCTCAGCTTCTGTTATGCTGTACTGACTCTCTCTCGCCCTTGTGGACCGGACCTGCTCTTTATACCCACATTCTTGCGACCCCGTTTTCTCAGAGGAATGGACACTGATGAGTTTGTCCCCCCACCCGAGTGCCCAGTCTTCGAACCATCATGGGAGGAGTTCAGAGACCCCCTGGGCTACATCGCCAAAATACGGCCCATAGCTGAGAAGACTGGTATCTGTAAGATCCGCCCGCCTCCCGTAAGTATGTGTGGGCACTGCCCTCCTCTCGCAGGTGGTGTGAGGCCCCTCCCTGCCCCCACACCCCACTTCTGTATTTACTGGGCTTGTAATAGTTTAGGTTATGGTTATGGTCAGGGCAGGGCTGGCCTTTTCAAAAATGAGTTCATAGCAGGAATCTTCAGGCTCACCCGGGATCTTCAGCTGTTGCCCTGAATAATTTAACAGCTCAGTTTGGCTGGACTGTTAAATCCTGACTGACCGTTTTTAACATAATTTCTATGTGCCTGGATATTTCGCTGTAGTAAAACTATGAACTGTCCCAATGGTTGTTGATCATGTACTTTATTCTGGTTTGTTTGTCATGCACATACAGCAGAACTCTGAGCACCTCTTTTGTCTGAAGAAGGTGACGCTGTAAAATCCCCCCCTACCCCATGTAACCACTCTCACAAACACTTTGTCTCTCTTCCTTGCAGGATTGGCAGCCTCCCTTCGCCGTGGAGGTGGACAACTTCCACTTCACGCCACGAATTCAGAGGCTGAATGAGTTGGAGGTGAGTTTCGCATGCTGCGGTGAGTGCCACCCATCCCTACTCGAGTGATCACTGACCGATCTTCCCCCGCAGGCAGAGACGCGTGTCAAGCTGAACTACTTGGACCGTATTGCCAAGTTCTGGGAGATCCAGGGCTCCTCGCTGAAGATCCCCAACATTGAGCGCCGCATGGTGGACCTCTTCAGCCTGGCTAAGGTGCCCAGCCAGCCTGCATTTCCTTACACTTTTTGGGGTTAGACTTAATGGAAGAGCTTCCAAAACATGGCAAGGTGGCAGGTAGATGATTAAATGTACAGACAATGAGTGTGCTGTGAAATGAAAGGAAGACAAATAGCCTTCACAGGCAAGTTTCAGATGTTAGAGGATCTTGTTTTCAGCCTGTATTAACTGGGAGGGATGGCCCTTTAAATCAATGTTTTGTTTACGTTTTCGTCAACTGTTAACTCTTTAGTGACTTTTCCTAATCCCTGTTTGGCCTTCAGTGAGGTCACTGCCTGGCTTCCTTTTGCGTTCTGCAGGTGGTGTCGGATGAAGGGGGGTTTGAGTCAGTCACTAAGGAGCGGCGTTGGGCCCGGATAGCCCAGAAGCTTGGCTACCCCCCAGGGAAGAACATTGGCTCGCTGCTAAGGTCCCACTATGAGAGGATCGTTTACCCATTTGAGATGTTCCACTCAGGAGCCAGCCTGCCGGTAATTTCTAGCTGTACAGTGATGCTTTGAGTATCAGCGTACACTCCACACTCACCTTGAAATTGGGCAAGATGAGTGTGAGTGGCATCTCTACTGGCTGGCTTCATAGCCCCCAGCTCCACTGTGGTAAAGTTTCCTCTCGCCCCCTTGCGCAGCCGCAGTGCAAACCACGACCGTTTGACAGCGAGGACGTGGACAAGGAATACAAGCCTCACTCCATTCCACTGCGCCAATCTGTACAGCCGCCGAAGACCAGCAGCTACGGGCGGAGAGCCAACCGGCTGCAGCCTGACGTAAGTGTCAAACCCGTGGGCCTTGTGGGGAGTGCTAATATGCATGGGTGGTGTCATACTAGGCTGTGGGGCTGCGGTAGGTGGTTTCATGCTTTCAGTCATTGAGTTTAGTGGTCAGTGATTGACAGCATAAGGGAATCCCGCCTACCATATCTTTAACAGCCTTAATTCTGTAATGGTTATTTTATTAAATGGAAAATACTTTGTGCATTATAGTAAAACTGTTTTGAGTTAACATTTTCCTTCTGTTCCACCAGTCTACCTCACTGACCTCCTAACTAATATCCCTCCTTTCCAGATGCATGGTACTCACTACTTTACTAACAGTGAAATTCCCCTTAACCTGATTTTTGGTGGAATTAATCTTGATTCCTTTGTATCTATGGTTAAGACAGGCCAGTTTGTACTTTCTATATTTAAATACAATGCATATCCCACGTAAATGCAAATTTGAGTGATTGTCTCCAGGGACCTAGTGATTAGTTATAAACAATGGATCTTGGGCACCGCTTGTGTGTTATAACCTTGTTTTGCTGGTTACTGTCACCTGATTGAAAGGTGTCTGTCGTGTTGGCGGTTAAGCTGTTGCCAGTGGACACAGGTGTGGCGTCCCAGCCCTAGGTGTCCGTGCCTCGTTGCTGATCATTTGCCTTCTGATCGCCCTCAGCTCAAACTCTCTGCTTTCCTGGCGCTTGCTTATGTAGCATCAGTGCTAACTTTTTGGCTTGACCTTGGAGCCTCTGCCAACATTAATCAGGTTTCACAGTGTTTGAATTCATTTTTCTGTGAGACGCCAACCGTATAATTTCACCAGAGGATCCTAGTAAGCTAGAGAATGAGGGCCTCTGGTTAGGAGAAAGCTATCCAGTTTTGTCCGTATAGCACTGTGTATAACTGCATTTAAATGGCATTTTAAATGTGTTGCTTAACATTTCACCATTTTAAGTAAATTGTCCTGCACCCTGTAAGATCCACCCTGTACTGAGTACCACTGAATACCACTGAATACCTTGGATGTAGACCGTAGTACTGTACATATAGAGCTGAGTACCAGTGAGCTCCATGGATGCGGACCTGAGGGACCTCGGTGAAGGACTTGTTACCTCAGTGTTCCACAGATGTGGAGCTGAGTACCACTGAGACCCATGGTTGTAGACCGGAGTACCATACATAGAGAGCTGAGCTCCAGTGAGCATTATGGATGTGGACCTGAGCGTCCTCGGTGTAGGAAAGTACCACTGAGTACTGTTGCTTCTTTGTTACCTGGTATGTCAAAGAGAGAATTTTTTTACTGAAAGCAGTCTATTTCTTGATACACTATATGGCCAAGAGTATGGACACCAGCTTCTCCAACATCTCATTCAAAAATCAAGGGAATTAAATTTGATGTTTATTGGAATTTGTTGCCATTCAAGTTGGGTTTTGATGTTGAGTTGTCAGGGGTGTGTTCCACGATGCAGAATTTCTCAGTTAGCTGGACTAACTTAAGCTAGAAGTTATAACTGCCCAATAGGAATGCTTCATACCTAAACTGTTTTTACACAGTCATATCTTCTAGCTTTAGTTAACCCAGAAAGAGAAATCCTGGTTTCTGGAACACCACTCAGATCCCCTTCTGTGAGCTTGTTCATGACCTACCACCTGGGTTTGACAACTTATTCCCAGACATTCTGACCTTCACAGTCACTTGTGGTTGTCCAGGACAGCTCTAGCAAGGCAGAAACATGGTGACTTGTAAAGATGGCATCCTATGATGGTGCCAATTCAGTAACCTCTTCTGTACAACCACTTCATCTGCTTCAAATGTTTGTTGTGGGTGACTGTACACCTAGTTATGCACCTGTGCCTGTAATGGGTGTGACTAAATTATGTAATTCCTGTATTTAATAGGGTGTTCACATATTTTTGGCCATATAGTGTATGTCTTGTATTAAAAAGTTTGGGAACATTATATAATTTATTGCTATTGGACTACAGTCAGCAAGGTAGCAGTGTCGTTTTTGGAAGCTCATTCTGCAGCCTCAAAAGGCTTTTGTTGAGAGCTTGCGTCAGATTGGTATGAGGCTGCGCTTGTCATGCTGTCTCTGATTGGTGCACAGCCCCAAAGTGTGAGAGGTCATTTCCGTGAGGCTGTGGCATGTCGTTCCGCCGCTAACAGTGGTCAGAATAAAGCAGAGCATGCATTCTTGAAACGCCCGAGGGAGATGTTGTATGAGCACCTTTGGGATCCAGAGGGAGGCTTTTCTCCACCCCCGCCCCTTCCTACACACTTATAGCACCGTCCTCACTTCCCCCACTCACTTCCCCACCCTCTCTCACTTCCTCGTAAGTCCTCTACGCCCCCTCTTCCTGTTTATCCATCCCTCTGGTCCTCTCAGTCCATTGTTGCTGTTGTTGTCTCTCCATGCAGGGTCCTGAAGACTTGCCCCCCCACCCTCTCACCGCTGGCTCTCAGCACACCTCTTCGGTACTGCCCTTCTCGCGGTCCTGCTTTCCGCCTCTCTGCTTTCCCCTTTGCCGTCTCCTTTTCTTCCATGCTCTCTCCATCCTCCAGCCTTCTGCTCGTCTCCTGCTCCTCCCTTCCTTTCATTCCTGCCACTCGTACTGTGTGACTGCTTCTGATCAGTTGGAGGTGGTGTGTGTGTGTGTGTGTGTGTGTGTGTGTGGGCTGATTCCCTGCTTGTGTACTCTTTAAGCCGTGCCCTTTGTTTCCTGCTGTGCATACGCTCTGCCAGGTTCCTTTTTGTCTGCCTTTTTTCCCCCCTGCTTTCTCTGAGTGTGTTTGCAGCCGCCCGTCAGACTGTCTGTGTGCGGCAGGTAACCCAGCTTTAAGTAAAGGAAGCCCCCTAAGCGACAGGAAATCGCACCTGCACTTAGGAGTGAAGCCTGCTTAGCAGACCCACCCACATAGCTTCCCCGTTAGAGATGAGGTTCCATAAAGACTGTAGGTCTGTAAGGGAATCACTTGCTTGTATTTTGGTCAGATGTTAATGCTTCATATGCTCGCTCGTTTTACTTGCACCAAAATGTGCGGAGGAGAGAACGAAAAATGATTGGTTCAGATTGTAGAGGAGGTGGGCCCAAACAGCTAGAGGAGGCGAGGCCAAGACATCTGATTGGTTAGACCTACCTCCTCTACAATCTGATTGGTTATTTTTCTGAAGCGATCTTTTTTTTTGTTTGTTTTGCCCTCAGATCATTTTGTGTGAGTAGAACTCCCATGATCCACATTCTCGGGGTAATGGGGGGGTGTAGCTGAAGGGTCCCATTGATAGGCCAGCCTTAGGGTGGGGTGTCTTCGGGCTGCAGAGTTAGCCTCCCCCCCCCCTCCTCAGTTAGTGTAGATTTACATGGTAGCTCCCTCACTCTCATTTTGCTCCCTCCAGCCGGAACCCACGGAGGAGGACATCGAGAAGAATCCAGAGCTGAAGAAACTGCAGATATATGGGGCGGGGCCTAAGATGATGGGCCTGGGGCTGGTGGCGCGGGACAAGGGGGTAAAGAGGAAAGGTGAGGCAGTGCTTTCCCAGAATGCAGCTGTGCAAGGACGGTTGCAGACTGTCGCTGAATGTGTGTTCTTGGTTCTCAGATGATCTGCCACAGACTGTGGTCGTGAGGGATGGCACCACGATCAAGGAAGAGTCGGGGGAGCTGGGCGGGGGGCCGGAGGCTTCCCACACCATTTCTGTCAAGGAGGAAGAGGGAAGGACGAGTGAGGAGGAGGAGGAACGCGACGAGCCATGTACCAAGATGACCATGCGACTGAGGCGGAATCCAAGCAACGTACAGCTGGTGAGGACGGGTCTAGGGCCTAGGCTGTGGATATGGGCTGTGATCTTCGAACGTGCCGCATGGACAGCAGGGGGCGTGGCAGTTAAGGATGTGGCCGGTATTCCAGGTGGACTCCTTCGTGTGCCGGATGTGTGGTCGCGGAGATGAAGATGAGAAGCTGCTCCTCTGCGACGGATGTGATGACAACTACCACACCTTCTGTCTGCTTCCGCCGCTGGGTGACCCCCCCAAGGGGGCCTGGCGGTGCCCCAAATGCGTGGCTGAGGTGAGGCAGGCTGTGACCATCACCGCCGGAGGGCAACGGCTCGTCAACACGTGTCTCACCCTCCCTGC
>JABFEB020000124.1:23477297-23487773 GCA_019775895.2 Stomatorhinus ivindoensis
CCCCACCCCTTTACACCTTCCTGTTTACATCCCCACCCTGTCTACACATTCCTGTTCACATCCTCACCCCTTTACACATTTTCGTTTACATCCTCTCCACCCCCGACCCTCTATGTCTTTCTCTGTTTACACCCCACCCACTCTAACCTTCACATTTGATTTAATTGCTTTTCCACCTGCTTCTCCCACAACATCAGCAGAGATTAAAATTTAAAGTCCAAAAACACATCGACTCGCTTTGTGCCAAATCACTGTAAACTCCCCACCCTGGGAGAAGGACCCGCAGACTCCGGCACCGCACCTGCGTCTCCCTGCTTTCATACCCTCCCTCATTTGCTGCATTCATTTTCTACAGGGGAAAACAGGCTGCATCTATCATTCCTGCTCCCCACCTGTTTCCTGTCCTTCCACCCTCCTCTGCTGTTGACCACTGTCTTTATATTATTCCTTCTCTCCTCATCTGTTCTCTTCTGTTTCCGTTCGCATTGTTCTCCGTCGTCCCCCAGCGCAAAGCTGGAACGGCTGAAAGAACCAGTCCCTGCGGACAAGCCCAACCCTGCCTCTGCCCTGCCGTCCACTTAACCCGTAGATGTGCACAGGTGGACAAAGGGACACATGGCAGTGGGCAGCAGGTCGTCACCGCGACATCTGGGTGTGCACTGTAAATGCAGACAGGCAGGCAGAGTCCATGTGGATGGCGGTAGCACAGCGTGTGTACGAGCGCCGAATAGAGAGAGCAGACGTGTGCTGTGTGAACCCGAGAGGAAAGCTATGCTTCTGCGGGGGGGTAGACCTTACAAAGAGAGACACATCCTCCTTTCAGGAAAATGAACAAACGGGAGCGTAATCCTCCGATGCACATCTAAGTTACTCAGGGAAATCTGAGAGCCATGTTTAGGTAATTAGAATGCAGAGGAAAAGGCGTAGCTGCCTGTCTGCGTCTATCACATCAGTGAGTCACCATAATTATGGGTCTGTTTAAGTGGCTGGAAATACACACCTGCTTACACACATGTGTGTTTCCATGCCTATACATAGAATCTGTGCGTGTGCATGTGCGTGTGCCTCAGTGCGAAACAGCACATTAGTGTCCTTAATGACTTCGGTTGCCATGGCAATGGTATCCCACTGAGACACGTTCTATACTGCCCAGAGAGAGAGAGAGAGAGAGAGAGAGAGAGAGAGTGAGAGCAAAGGCCGGCAGACAGATGGAGAGGTAGATCTGGAGGCAGAAGGAGGATGGCAGCGTACCTCGTTTGTGCTCACCGAGGCACTCCGATTCTGTCGCGCCAGACGAGTGTTTAAACACATGTGCCGCTGTGTGGGCATGAACACTCAGCCCTCGTTCTTAAGTGTCTTTGCGCAGTAAGTAAACTCCTAAATGCTGAGAAGAAGACTCCGTTCATTATCCATTATGCAGAGAAATAAAACTGAAATGATGCACCTTAGTGACCCAAAGCCACTAGCATTGGGCTTAAACTCACCAACTTCAGGTTTTGAGTGTTTAACACAGGGGTGGGCAATCTTATCCGCAAAGGGCCGGTGTGTATGCAGGTTTTCACTGCAACTCCCTAATTAGCTCACTAATTAGAGGACTGATTGGCTGAAGAGTCCTCGCACCTGGCTTTGAACAGCTGACCTACAGGTTATCCCAAAAACCTGCATGCACACCGGCCCCTTGCGGATAAGATTGCCCACCCCTGGTTTAACAGATTCGTGATACAGTATGAAGGATCAGAAACAGGGCCTGTCCAGGCGTTTTGTGAATTGATTGGTATCAGCGATCATAGCCCGATCCAAAGCTTGGCCTATTTAATTACCAGTGTCCGCCCCTTTTACGTCAATTTGCGCAGATTGTAAGCTTCCGTCACACACCGCATAAGCCTGAGGCACAGGGCTTGAAACTACAAAATATCATGATGTACGTCATGTGGAAATTCTTTAAACTGGAAACTCTGAGTAGCCCAACAGTTGTCTGCAATGTTTGCAAAGCCATTCTTTTCGAGAGGATGTAGCAAAAGCACATTGTTTAATATAGCTAATCTAATTATTCACTTGCAGATAATGTAACAAAGAATACCGTGAAATTATCCGGCTTAGGCAAACGGAAGCTACCGACGTCTACTTCATGTGTATGTATATTTAAATATTTATTAAAAGAATGGATTGGGACTCAGGTTTGGCAGGTATAAATATTTAGTAACGCTTTACTTCAGGGAGCACAAGTAACTTAGTAACTCAGTTACTACTCAAGTATAAATCATGAACAAAAATAGTAGCCGCATGAAATAAATAAACTGTTATGGTTGATATAAAATGAACAAACATGGAATCGATACGTAACTAACATTTTGTTTTTGGTTCATTAATACTTTAAGTAAGAGTATACTACATAATTTGTGCCCCTGCAAGTAAAGGGTTACCAAATTTTGATTGGATCATACGTACCAAATAAGTAGATCAGGATTAACAACCTATGTAACTTAAGTTGACTCACACATATGTCCGAATGAAAACAAAAGTAAAAGCTGCCTGGTGCAGCTCTACACCATAAATATGTGCCGTGAAAAAGCGCTGCACTATATGGCAGTGCAACCATCCCAGGCTCCCACACGTGTCCCAGTCTCATTCTCACACCTAAAAGTGCAATTATCCATCCTATTCCTGCATACATCCGTTTTGATGTACGACCTGACTCCCCGAACGGAGACCTAGACATAAGTCAAGGACGGTCTGTGATCAGTTTCAGTTGCCTGGCTGAGATGCTCAGCAAAACAGCATTAAATCACACGTATGATTTCCCATGTGCCAAAGCAGGCTGGTCAGCAGAACGCCACACTTAGAGCTTCAGGTGCAGCTCGGACGTTTAAGGATGGTGCTGAACACCTTGAGGACTCAATCAGCTCCGCGATATGCTGGGCTGCCTTGCTCATGACCCCGTGGAGGCGTCACGGCCCAGCGGACAGGAGGAGTGATTTCCGCACAGCAGGACCGCGAGGTCGCACCTACTCATACATGGCCATGGCCCCTGTGGACGCCCCCGCCTGCCTGAAAGACGCTGCGGCCTGGGCAGATGGCCGACACAGATACATGCATCCCGGTAGCCTGGTTGCAGGGGGCACAGTTGAGCCCCCCCCCGCCAGTTTAGTTTACATGCCTGAATGTCCCTGTTTACGCGCTCAGCTCCCCGAAGCATACGGCTCGCACTGAGTTTCCGCAGCGCCGACGGCAGATACGATGAATCAATTCCGACGTACACGTGCGTTCTTGTTCTCAACATACTGGAACGATCCGGAACCTTGCACTGATACTCAAATCACGGATTTGACGAGGCTGCCAAACTTTACTTCCAGGACAGATGCAAATGGTGCCCCCACGGTTGTACACCGGCTTCTTCAGCATCCTTCACTGCTGCCCTCTGAAGAGCAATTCTTCAATCAATTACCCCTGACATTCAAGGGCAAATACAGATACACACGTTCACGCCCCCTCCCTCAGCCTGGTTTTCTCCACCCGTTTTCTCGCCTCTCTTTTGTACCATCTCCAGTATTTAAGCGAGGGGGGGGGGGGGGGTGATGCAGTCTTCCCGGCGGGCTTGATGGTGCACAAACCGTCAGTCGTCACGTCTCAGACAAAATGCAGCCGCACACCGGCCAGGCTCCAGCAGAAAAGCCTCAGGGAAACAAAATGGAGGCCCAGGCTGTGCTTTCAGGCAGGTCCGAGGCACACTGCCCGTCCCTGAAGAGACCCTCATGTTGTTCTCTGAAAGCACTACAATCCACACTCCAAAACAGACCAAATATCCTTCATTTCATTATGCCTGGCCCACATACACACAGATAACAGGGAACCAGAGAGTAAGAGAATTAAATCACATTCTGGCCTTATTGGACTTGGTTTTTAAATATATCTTTCTAAAATATCGTAAATATATGTTTACATGTAATGCAATCCAGCCGTTCATAGACTCACTGGGTCCTGTTTTCATACTCTCTCCTGCTGAACCTGTAACCGTGGCAACCAAACATGGTTTTTGTCCTAATCTTTTAGACTAATACATTTGAGTTAAATCCTAAATCCTGTGTATAGCAATGCAAAATCACATAAATAACAGGGGTTCAAAGGTGTTATGTTCCATTTGAACGACTGAAATTTTTACAGTTGGTCCACTGCTATATACTCACACATGTGTGCGGATGCATTTTCGGGCTAATACATAACCACTTGTAAAAGCTGACACAGCTGTCTTGACTGCATTGGAAGCACTTATTGTATATCTCATTGATTACGATTAATAAGTGCTCGCTTGTGTGCACGTTTTGATTCGCGCCAATGGCTGTTGCCAATCCAGCCTACTGTGCACGTTTCCATTTAAGCCCATTATGCTGGTTCCGCACAGCTGAAAGGGTGAATGAACTCGGCAGAGGCACAGAAACAGGGGACAGAGTTATCAGGGTGCCCTTGTGACCCAGTGAACTCTCAGCATAATCTTATTCATTCCACCACGGTCGCCCTGTGGTCATTCCCTGCTGACTGACGGTGCCACCTCAACAGAGCGATTCACCAAGAGAGCATTACAGCTGGCATATCCAGGGATGGCAGGGAGTGGAATCACACAGGGGGAGCAGCCTGGGAGTTTGGCAGGGCCGCCTCATGAGCCAAGAAGGGAGGGGGACAAGAAGAAGGGAAGGGAACTGGAAGGGAGGGGGACAAGAAGAAGGAATGGAAAGCAGAAAGGAAGGGGATAGGAGGAAGGAATGAGAACCGGGGGGTGGGACAGCAGGAAGGAAAGGGAACCGGATGGCAGGAGGATTGGAGGAAGGAAAGAGAACTGGAAGAGAGGGGAATGGGAGGTAGGAAAGGGAACCAGAAGGGAGGTGGACAGGAGGACAGAAACAGAACCAGAGGGAGCAGGACAGGAGGAAGGAAGGAGGACTAGGAAGGAGGTGGATAGGGGGAAAGAAAGGGAACCAGAAGGCAGGAGGATTGGAGAAAGGGAAGAGAATTGGAATGGAGGAGGTCAGGAGGAAGGAAAGTGAATTGGAAGGGAGGGGGTCAGGAGGAAGGAAAGTGAATTGGAAGGGAGGAGGTCAGGAGGAAGGATAGAGAACCAAGTGGGAGGGGGACAGGACATAGAAAATGGAACCAGAAGGGAGGGGGACAAAAGGAAGGACTGGAAAGCAGAAAGGAAAGGGATAGGAAGAAGGAAGGAGAACTACGAAGGGAGGGGGACAGGAGGAAGGAAAGAAAACCTGGAGAGAAGGGGACAGGAGGAAGGAAAGAGAACCAGGAAGGAAGTGGACAGGAGGAAGGAAAGGAGGGGGAGGGGGAAAGGAGGACAGAAGGGTCTATCTCACCTGGAACGTGACTCTGCATTGCTCCTCTGGTCTCTGAACCACACACATGTTGCACCCCATGGTGCCCTGCACTGTTGTCTCTCCGCAGAGGTGTGGAGGGACCCAGGGAAGCCACTAGTGCACAGGTCACAAGGCTAAACAGCCATACAGCTCACACCCTCGGTCAGTAGCTCTCTCCTCTCCTCTCCTCTCCTCCTTCTCTAGCAGGTGGTCAGAATCCAGCAGCAATCCCAGCAACCAGGAAGGAACCTCAACACTTCCTCTGCCCACATCTTTGTAAAATGATTCTGAACATCATTGCCAGCTTTTAGCCTTCTGTCCCATTTCTTGGGCCAAAGTTCTTATATTAATCTGCACTTTCCTTATGAGCTGGTCACAGAAGATTATTCTTTTATGAGTAAATTTAATTAAAAAGGCAATACATTCAAGCAGTCTGAAGGATAAAGGAGAGTTCACACTCAGCGTAATGGTTTGTTCACTAAGGGTGGCTCACTTTTCGCCAATGAAAAAATGTCATTGTGCTGGAGAAAGACGGGAAGCTGGAGCCGGCGTGATGAGCAGCAGGAGAAGAGGACGTGTCCTCAAACATGCCAAAGTCAGCGTAGATAAGGACCCCACGTCCAGCAGGCTGAGCTTTCCCTTCGTGTCAGTGGATATGTTCTGTCGTCCCTGTCCTATGCCTACTTTCTATTCCCAGTTCTCCTTCCTCAGGTGAACCTGTTTTGCTTCTTATGCTTGGCCACGCCCTCACTGCTTCCAGCACATTCTGTGATGCTAGGCTCCGCGAGTCAATTCTGCACCCTGTATTTCAGCTCAGACCATCTTCGCTTTAAATTCCTCCCTCTCCTGGTGATCTGCCATAATCCTCAAGAGGCTTCCCACAGACTCCGTTTAAACGAAATCCCACGTGGCTTTTAAGGGGTTAAGAAAAGTTTCTTCAGAAGCCGCTCCTCCTGGGTCCCGGTGTAATTTCAATCCCTCGACTGCTGTACTGCTCCTGTGTATCAAAGCCACTATTTCTGCATTTGCATGTCTCTGTACCCCAGTGCTCTTCTGACGGCGGGTAGACCGCACGTAGACGTAACGAGGTGTCTGTGCTCCGCCTCGACAGTCCTGAACGAGACACGCTCCCACAGGGGCCGCGTTTGCGGCGGAGCATGTGTCACCTCTGTACTGTCACGCTTAGTCGGAAGAGCGGTTTGGGGACACCAGTGGGCCAAACCTTCCCAGGCGGCACCACCTGGCTGAGTCCCAAACAAAATCAATGGGAGGAGAACTGATTTTCAGCCTCCTTCCTCTGCGTATTTAATGTCAAAACTGCCAAGAATATGCAGAATGAGCTTCTCACCTGTGGTCTTCCTTCTCTAATTTAATTACAGTCCTGGTGAGATGGCAGCAAAGCTGCTGCTTCACCTGCAGAAGTAAAAAAAAAATTGACTAGAATTCAATATTCGATTCTGCAGGCTGCCCCTCCAAGCTCATGGGGGCATTTCAGACTGTGGGCTCGCAGCCAGCATGGACACCCAGAGAAAAATGCAGAAATGAGCATTATTTAATTACTCGTGAGGGCAAGCGTTATGAGCGCTTTCATCTTCTTGCAGAGACTGCAGTTCTGCCTGCGCCGTGCCCCGTCCGAGTCTCACAGGTGCCGTCCCGTCTCTCCCACAGGCTTTCTCCCGTATCGCCCTCGTTAAGCGTTAACATCATCCCCGCACGGCATCTCATCTGCTCCGAGCTGCAGCGCCGTCGTTGGCTGTCTTCTCAGGAATTAAACGCCTGTAAGATAATTGCCTTCCTTTCACCATGTTCTTGTCTGCTCAGTCTTCAGCCGGAGAGTTTAAACGAAGCCAGTGAACGTGCTCTTTCAGCTCAGAGCACACGGGCAGAATCACAACAATCCCCGTTTAAAACCGCCTGTGATTTTTCCGCTCTGCGGGAGTCCGGAGGTGCGTGGTAATGCCGTGCGGCGCGGAAGGTTCAACGCAGAGCAATTTAACGGGTGCCAGACCGTGGGCACAATTCCCTGTGGTTGCGTGGCACGCGGGCGCCTCTCCGGTCGGCTTGCACTCCTTCATGAAGGCACACCGCCCTGTGCTTGAGGCTCCTGCTCACACTGAAGGCAGAGAGCGATGCAGGAGGGGGGGGGGGAAGGCACACCACGGCTCAGAGGCAGCCTCCCAGGGGTCGAACATCCTTCATTCCTCACACTCGCAGAACGCAGAGGGATCAAGAAGTCAGTGATCATCCAGGACCGACAACGGAGGCTCCATCCGTGTCCGCTCTGTCCCCCCTCTCTGGGAGCACATCTGTCTTCCTGAGGCTACTAATTAATCCCGTTCAGCAAGACTGTCAGAAGAGGCAAGCCAGTGCAGTGCTATACACTGCAGCAGCAGCATACGGCATCAAATCAGCCCGGGAAGAAGCAAGTTTACAAAGAAAAGAATCCAGACGATTCGACGATTAAGAGATCAGCTGAAGGACCATCAGGCACAGGAAAGCAGAGAAAAAGCAGAATAAGGATGGTAAAAAGGCAGAGGTCTCTCCTGGAACATGGTCTGTGAGATCCAACGGCTGGAAAATGCCCAGGCAGCTGCTGTGAGAAGACAGCAAACCACGCTGCATGGAGCAGGTCCTATGTTCTTGGAAGAGCAACAGAAACCAGCATTTCCCAGCCTCAACTCCCTCCCCCCTCCCTTTGGCGCTTGCTCTCTCTCCAGCTCCCCCTCTTCTGGTGGGGTGGGGTCATTTTTTTTGCCATCACCTCCTTTGGCTCCTCCTCCCTCCCTCTGCTATTCCTCCTTCTACTCCTGCACTCTCTCTCTCTTCCCCCATTTCCCCCCGTCTGTGTTTCTGGTGCGGCTGTGAGGCGACATGCACAATGACTGCAGCGCACAGGCGTCCGTCTGACAGCACCAGACGCTACAGGGCGAGAATGAGGCTGCGCTCCCACCCAGAGGCTAATCCGGAGTGTGTAGGCACAGTGATGGTGAGAACATAGGTTCCAAGCATCCCCAAGCTTCTAATCACCCTGCAAGCTCACAGTCTGAAGACAAAGAGCGTGCGAATGCAGTGCCTCTGCCATGCTTCCAGGTTTACAGTCACCAGGAGGAAAAGTGTAAAACTAAAGGACCAGTCGTAATGGGCAACTGGTCAAGCACCCAGGACACATGTCCGGGTCTGTAATTCTGGTTCCTCATAGTCCTAGGAGAAGGTAGGAGGTTTCCATGGGAATAACATGTATCCATGTCATGCTAACAGGTGTGAGACACTGCAATATGCAACATATTTCTGCAGGAATGGGATCACTCTTCCCTCTCTAGGCATCTTTTATTTTTTTAATAAAGTAAATGTATATATTTGGATATCTTAAAATAACTGCCATAGGAAAACTTACATTCAAATTACAATGAGCTAGAGATGAATAACTGATCATAAATCTGGAAAAGAGCAAGAGGAGAGATGGATTTGTGTGACCAGAGCAGCACGTCTGCCTCCCGGCTCCGACCAGCCAGCCTGACACCCTCCTTCGTGAAAGGGAACGAAAGAACGAGGAAGAAGCCACCTTGGGATGTGCAGGGTTAGCGGTGAGAGCAGGCCTGTTTGCTCACGGTGATCCCTCTGCCTATGCCCTTCCCAGTCACACCATCCTACCGTCTGAGTCTGAATGCTTTTACATGACTTTCACTGCTTTAAATTTCCCATTTTTTCGACTTAGCTCCTCCTTCACTTTCCATATATTTTCGCGGTTTAATAAAAAGCATGACCCCCCCCATCCCCCACCCCCAGCTCAGAGAAAAATCAGCGGGGCACCTCTCGGCCACTCGGTGGATGAGACATCAAGCGGGGCTCCGCCTCTGCGCCGCCGTTTGAGTTCCTCAGCGCATCGGCACGGCCCATTAAAACACTCCCAGGGATCCCAGAGATGCTCTTTGATCCCGTCCCAGTGGCACCAGAAGGCCCAGCTTGGGCCATCTACTGCACTCATAGCCCTTCTGCTAAAACACTCCGCTTTGCTGCCATATCTCAGAATCCACGGGATCTGACGAGGTTTCCATTCCACAGGCGCGAAACGGAAACTAACCTGATATCTGCCTCTAGTTTACAAACTCCGCTCAAGTGGGCAGTATTAAATTTCACCACATGAAAGGTGCGTTGGACGTAGACAGATTTCATCCCCTGGCTCCTTCTCACATTAAGCAAATAGACCGTTTTCAGGCTCCTGAAACAGCACTTTGAGATTAAAAGCAAATGGAAGCATAGCCAGTACTGATGCCGGCAATGCCCGTGCTGCGCTAACAGCCAATCCGTCAGCGGTCTGCTGCAGCGCTCACGCATGTCAGCACTGCAGATTCACATTAGTCAAAATGCCACGATGCGGTATCGCATTTAACCTGTTAGCTGCTGCCGCTAACCATGCTGACGCATACCAACCTGCTCTCCCAGGCAAGCAGCTGTGCGATCAAAGCGGTCTATTCCGTGGTAGGATACGCACTTCAGCATAGTGAGCTCGGTGTGTGCTGTTCATACCGCACACATTCAGGGATCGCTGAGCCTCGCGTCCAGCCGCGTATAGCCAGAAGCTCGTGTGCATTTAGAGCAGTGTTTCCCAATCCGGTCCTCGGGGACCTACAGCCAATCCATATTTTTGCTCCCTCCAAGCTCCCCTGCGGGTCTGCGGTCTGTCTGCGGGTCTCCAAGGACCGGATTGGGAAACACTAATATAGAGACTCTGCACTGTTTGACGATGTGGGACAGCAGCACATCCTGCCAGGTGCTGGGAGCCCTCAGGCCCCCCTCTCTCTCTCGGGGCCTTCTCTCTCTCCCTCTCTCTCTCTCCCTCTCTCTCTCAGGCCCTCCTCTCTCTCCCTCTCTCTCTCTTGGGGCCTTCTCTTTCTCCCTCTCTCTCAGGCCCTCCTCTCTCTCTCTCTCTCTGGGCCTCCTCTCTCTCCCTCTCTCTCTCTGGGCCTCCTCTCTCTCCCTCTCTGGGCCTCCTCTCTCTCCCTCTCTCTCAGGCCCTCCTCTCTCTCCCTCTCTCTCTCTGGGCCTCCTCTCTCAGGCCCTCCTCTCTCTCTCTCTCTCTCTCTCTCTCTCTCTCTGACTGTGGGCCACACGCAGCCAG
>JABFEB020000124.1:23502247-23512871 GCA_019775895.2 Stomatorhinus ivindoensis
GAGAACTGCATGCCTGTATGGATCTGGAGAGAACTGCATGCCTGTATGGATCTGGAGAGAGCTGCATGACGTGCACGATTCTGGAGAGAACTGCATGCCTGTATGGATCTAGAGAGAGCTGCATGACATGCATGGTTCTGGAGAGAGCTGCATGACATGCACGGTTCTGGAGAGAACTGCATGCCTGTATGGATCTGGAGAGAACTGCATGCCTGTATGGATCTGGAGAGAGCTGCATGACGTGCACGGTTCTGGACAGAGCTGCTGAGCACTCATTAGCTGATTTTCCTTCACTCTCTGGTCAAGCTCCAAAACCATTTCAAATGTGCTTAGATCATGTGATGCGACAGTCCATCACTCTCCTTTGTAGGCGGCTTGGTGTGTCCAAGCTTTAAATAGGCATTTTATGCTTTTGACTCCTGAAGCACTTCTTAAACATGGTCCTCATTCAGGCCATAGGGACAAACTGCCCACCCATGTTAAATACTCATGAAATAGGGGGAACACGTATCACAATTCAAGAGCAGTATATAGAATGATGGGTGATACCTAAGTCCTACTTTACCAGCAGAAATAAGCAATAACCCCTTTAGCATCCCCGAGCCTCTTCAAGGGCTTTCTTAGACATCGTTTGGATAAACTACAGCAGGTCACAGTGGGCCTAAGACATTAGGCCCCAGTTTGTCACCTAAGGGCTGGCCTTGTGTCTACTAGTGCTAAGTAGTTGCTAGCTAGTGTCATCATAGAATGCAGCACCCATATGTTGTTTGTTTAACAAATAGTAAACAAAAAATTAATTTAAGAGGATACTCATACTCATCTCAGATTTTATGTAGAATCTGAAAGTGTTGAGATGTTTACACTTCTAATAAAAATTTGCGCAATTGCTGGTTCTCCACATCCATCATGGAGGACTGGTAAACAGACAGAGAAAACGCACTTAGGCTGGTATCCTAGCAACAATCCCGTTAGCTCTGCTCTAGCTTTCCAATCGAACATCATTCTGGAAAATCGCTGCCACCCGCTGACAAAAAGACAGTGCTTATTTAAAACTTATTCACTGTTGATCTTTTGTGTTTGTGTACTGCAATGGAGACCTCAATTTTCACTAATATGTCATGTCAAGCGCTTTGAACGGCGCCTTTGTGCGAGCGCTGATTTGTAAACGTGAGTTTGACCGCCAGTTGATTATGGATAAGTCTGTCTATAAAATTCCATATTGTATATTTACAATTTTTTGCTGGACATTTCCTAACAGATGTTTAAGTATTTATCCTAAAACCAGGTATGGAGGCCTGATCTGGATTATGAATTTGCAAAGCAAATCATATGTATCGTCTGTTTCTCTACTTCTGAATCCTCTCCACTGACAAGTGTTTTAGCCAGATTTAGGGCATTGTTAAGTTAAATGTGACCCTCAGAGACATTATGGAGGTCGATAACCTGTGACATGACCTCTGATTTTGTGTGTGGGGGGGCTGTAATGTACTCTAATTTGAGTGGAAGTCAGAATGCGGGACCATATTCCACTTCGTAACACTTCGGATTGGTGTCCAGTCTCTTCTACACATAGGCCTACTAGTGCAGGAACTGCTGTTTGAAAATAGCCGTTGTAAAAAAACACTAAAGAAAAAATAAGCAGCATTCTATAATCTAACTTTCCTAGTTTCATCTTCAAGAGACAGACAGTAACAAAGTTCCCAATGGCATCAGAGAAACCACTCTATGAAGCAAAAATTCTGTAAGTCAGCAGGGAATTATGTCCATCAACGCTCATATCCACAGCGGTCATGAAGCTGAAGATGGACACCCCAGTCTACAAAGCCTTCTTTGGAAAACCAGCTGTTGCCCTCCCCAGAATAAAGGGAATGTGGTTGTTGAAATCCACGTCGGTCCCCATTTTTTCTCTCCCTCATTTCCCACCTCATTCCCTCTCTGACAATCCCCATACTTTCAGTAAGTTGACTCCTGCTATGCCACTGCTCACAGGGTAACCCTATAGTATGTGGGGCGGAAATGCCTCGTAAAAATGCTACATAGAGAATATTTTTCTTCTTTTTTCATGGGTATCATTTCTGTCATCTTGTAAACCTTGCGTTGGGCTTTCCTTCTTCAGGCTGAATGTCAGTTAAGCGTCGTTTCGATTTGTCGAGTGAAGTTCTGAAATAGTTCGGACTATACTTGTAACTATCGCTTTCATGACAAACAACATAGAAATCTTGTCAAAAATGCATCAAAAGTAGATTTTTATTGTCAAGTGGTAAAAATCCACCTTTACATGTACAGAAAAAAAGCACTCAACCTAAAATACAAGAGCTTGCACCTCACGTCGTGTCCCCGTGCACGGTCCTACATCGTGTGGCTTTCTTGTTAGCAAACCACAAACGTGAAACCGTGAAAAATGTAGCTCCTGGTCGTAATAACTGAAGAAACACATTTTTTTTTTTTTTGTATTTAAACTTGACCTCAGTTTGGTCTTCACATTTCACACAGCCAGCCCAGGAAGTGTCGGGGAACTTGGCAGGTACATTTAACTGATGAACTGCACTTGCTTTCGGATAAACAAGCTAATATTTTACAGACCGAACTCCCCCCCGCCCCCCACCCCCTGTTCCCAGAATGGCATGCACATGAATTGTGAATTCAGCATAAGTTCGTGATAATTCCAGTCACATGGCAGTGAGGGGGCACCAGATCAGCAAGGAATGACTTTATGCCTGAATAATGTTGATGATGGATGATGGCTTTCAGATCTCAGGGTGTGACACACTGTTTCCAATGCATGTGTACATACTGTTCAGAGGGAGGGTGGGATTAACCCTCCATCAAAAAGCTTTAAACTATGATTCAGCCATAGGAGGGAGGGACATTTTTCCGGCCCGTATGTCTGTGGCTCATCTACCCTTAAACATCCTCTCCATTTATCTCAACAGCCCCCTTTAAAACAACCCTTTTCATCATGTCATTTTTCCCACACGCACACATGCGCGTGCACGCACACACATACACACACGCACGCACACACACATGCATGCATGAACAAAAACATAGTGAATTTCAGAAGCAGTCCGTCCATCTGATGCACGTTAGATAGTACAGAGGTCACAGAGAATTTACAAAACATAGTATGCCTGAAGAAACATTATTCTTTTGTTTACAAAATCAGGCTGTATTAAACACCCCAAAACATGGCTGCCCCCCTACCCACCCTGTTAAAAACCCAAATCCCCAAACCCATTCTCCGCAGTCCAACATCTACTACCTGGCCACTTTTCCGCCTTCAATCCTCTGGAAATAATAAAATAAAAAATGACACCCCCTCCCCCCTCCAGCCCCCAGAGCTGGTCCAAAGCAGACTGTCCGCTCTTCCTTCTCAGCTCCAGATCTCTCAGAGTTCGGCGAAACTTCATTTTCCGTTGCTCCATATGTCATCTTCGCCTCTCCTACTCAGAGTTCATCTCCTCATTTTGCAAATCGGTCAGAAAGCCAAAGAGAATCAGAAGAACGTGTCTCCAGGACTCACGAATCCCACAGTGCTCGTACTGTCCCCATTTCTCACCATTCTCCTGGTCATCCAGGCCGTACTGCAGACAGTCTCGAGTGCACATCCCACTCTTTCGTTTGACAGTTTAAGGCCATGGTGAACAATCTGGTATTTTTTCTTCTCTTTGTTATTTTATTTTCTCCTCTGCTATAATTGTTACTTGTATTTTTTACAGTCCGATGTACACTCAGTAGCCACATTATTAGGTTCTCCTATCTTGTACCACTTAGGACCGACGTTTGTCTCCAGAATTCCTTCAAAAGTAAACGCGCATTCAGAGAAGCCTTTCTGCACACCGCTGTTATACCGAGCTGCTATCCTTGCACTTGTGGCCTTTCTGTTAACTTAAATGAGTCTGGGCATCCTCCTATCATTCCTTTTAATAACAAGGTGCTTTTCAGCTACAAACCTGAGGCTGACTGGATGTTTTTATATATTGTACCATTCTCTGTAAATTCTGTACACTGTAGTAAGTGAGATTCTCAGGTGGGTGGCTGTGTCTGAGCAGCAGGAACTCTGTGTGTCTGGCACCAATCCTCACACCACATTTAAAATCACTTAGATCATGTGTCTTAGCCGTTCTAATTCCTAGCTGCACAGTAACTGAACCTCTTGACCCCATCTGTGTGCTGTATGTATGTTAAACCGTAGCCACACGATTCTCTGTTTGCAAGGGCATAACTTTGTACTGAGCAGGGGGTTGTATTGTTGTGTTGGCTGGTTCCAAATATTGGGGGGGGGGGGGATTAGAACCCGCACATGCCCCCCATAATTTACACCCATGTCTATTTGCAGTAATGAGCAGGTGTATCTAATAAAGTGGCGACTGAGTGTATCATTCTGTATTGGAAAATGCAATCTTGTGATTTCACTGAGAACCTAGTTATACATAAATATATATTTTTAAATTGATCACATAAACATTTGGTTAAATTGTACATTGATATGACCAAATAATAGTTACCTTTTGATTATTATTAATTATTTTCAACAGAAGAAAAAATATATCTGATAACTCAAGTCTGTCACATACGTTCCACCTGACTGTTTTGGGAGCTCCACATAGTTCTGTGACCGATTCAGAATAATGGCTTTTACGAAAGTTTTATGAAAATTTCCCTTGAACAACACCTATGACACCAGCACTGTAACGGCACAATCTGCAGTCAGACATTCTAAAGGAACCAGTCATTCAGACCTCACTGTTAGAATTAAGTCTCCTCAGGTCACAAAGTGCAAATACCTGAAGCTTGGCAAATTCAGGGTACAAGCCGGAGTTCCTGCCATTCTCCATGAATATGTTTCTCTTATCGTAAGCGTCTACATCCTCTTAGAGTACTTTATGAAAATAAAACTGCTCAAGGCCTTCTGCTAAAATTCCCATTCACCAGTCCCCGGTGTGACTCAGCAACCTGATCCGGGACCTTGTGTAAGAACAAGGGGAGGGAACTGAGAATAAGAGGCAGTGAAGGACACTATTCTAGAACCCTCGGACCAGCTTTCAAGGAGAATTAGCACTCCCCCTTTCTTCAAAATCCTGCACAACCCCCCCCCCCCCAGGTGCTATTTGCCACCTCACGCATGATATTCAACAGACTGACACTCTGAGTGACGCCAGAACAGGAGCAAAACAAAGACCACCGTGCAGGGAGGTGTCCAGGTACCATTCCAAACAGTGTTATGGAGATGAGAAAGATGTGTTGTATTTGATATGTAAATTCCTGTGGCCTGAGATTCCCCTGCACCCTTTTAAAAAATGAATGTAGATTACCCATGAGTCTCTCTGACAGTTGTTCTAGTGCATTTAGGCTTACAATGTCTGCACTAAATTAACCTCTTTATCTGACTGTCATTAATCAAGTAAAACAAGACTGTAAGAACTTTGTAAAGATGAGAACATCTAACTTGTTTTCTGATGGTGTGGAGTCCGTGATCAGGCCGTGGTGATGTCACCCTATCATGTTCGCTCCCATTTCCACTGTCGTCTTTGGTAGTAAAACCGTTTCGAGAGATGTGTCGACTGCTGGGACAGGATCGTCTGTTTCATGATGACCTTATCACACTGCGTTCTGCATTGCTGAAATATTTATTTTCTGGAACCTCCAAGCGGTCTGACTCCATGAGTAATATGTTGTAATACTTGGCTAGCTTGCCTCTCTTAAACATTTACACATCACAACAAACGCTGCATGTAGGCGCTGCCTCTGTCCGTAAATGTTCCACTCTGTGGCCTTGCAAGTACCAAGCCACTTTGCCTCTTTCATACGTGTCCTAGTGCCTGTGACTAATAGCCGTCTTGTGTCTGGAATAAATGATCCCTCTTCACCTTTTCAAAAGGAGAAACAAGAGTCACACCAGATGGGACAAGACCTTCAACGCTTATGACTCAGTCCATCACCTCTCACCGTGTATTCTAGCTAAACCTTGGACATTAAAGCATCTTGCACTGACTGAAAGGCCACAACACTTGTAGTGTTCCCCCCACCCCAGGTCACCCCATCTATCCCCTACAGATAAAAATCTCAGTCCAGAAGCCCACCCTTCCCTTAGAAATCCCCCCCTCCCCTCCCTCATATGACACAGTAGGCCTCTCGGGGTAGTTGAGGTGTAGTCCTACAGCAGGAAGGCAGGTGAGCCAGCAGCCCCTTCTTCAGGTCCTTGTTGAGGCAGAAACAGATGATGGGATTGACCCCGGCCTGAGCGAAGCTCATCCAGACGGTGGTGGAGAGATACCGGTGAGGAATGGTGCAGGCCTTCACAAAGACGCGCCAGTAGCAGGCCACGATGTAAGGCGACCAGAGCACGAGGAAGGACAAGGTAATGATGTAGAACATCCTCCCAAGACGTTTCTCCACCTTAAACTCCTCCATGCCCAACAGGCGCCGGTTCTGGTTGTGCAGGTTTTGCCGGATGCCCAGCAGAGTGGGCGGCATGGGACCCCGGCCAAAACCCGCAATCCAGTTGGCTGCCGCCTGGCCAGTGGCGCCTGGCCCATGGAAGGTCCAGTTCTGGCTGATTGCTGGCACCATCTGAACGGGCTTCATCTTACGGTGCTTGTACTCAAAGAACAGGAGCTTCATGTAGACCACGTGGGTGGCCAGGATGAGCACGGCCAGCATCAGCATGAAGCCCAGCGTGTCGTTGGCTTTGAAGTAGCGATGCTCAAAGATACACTGGTCCTCCTCACGGATGAACTTGTAGGTGCCCACGTCAAAGACAGGCGGAAATGCCATGGCGACGGACAGGGTCCACACCATACACACCACGGCCACGCAGGTCCAGAAGGTCATGCGCTTGGAGTAGAAGCGGTGGTGCGCCACGGCCATGTAGCGCGTGACGCTGATGCAAAAGAGCATGAAGGCGGCGTGGAAGCAGAAGAGCACGGCCATGAAGGCCACCACCTTGCAACTCAGCACGCTGTAGGTCCAGGCGGAGCCATTTTTGATGGACACCAGGACGAAAGGGAAGCAGACAGCCGAGCGGATGGTGTCGGCCAGACAAAGATCCAGCAGGAAATAGTAGGGTGCTTTGTGTAGCCCCCGGTCCCGCAGGACTAGCAGAGATACCACCAGATTTCCCACCAGGCTGACGCAGATGATCAGACCCAGGAGGACCAACTTGACATAGGTGGACACTGCTGAGGACCAGTCCTCACCCACCACCCCGCTTCCCGTGGTCGCCATGGCTGCCAGCGGGTTGCCAGAAACATGGCTGCTCTCGTTTCCACTGGCCATCCCTTGTGCTCCACTGCTCCCTACCTTCTCCAGGGGCTGCCGGTCCCCTGTTCCTCTTCCTCCTCCTCCTCCTCCTCGGACTTCTCTCTTGTGCGTCTTCGTGGCTGCCTCTCGTCTCGCACTCACAAGAAACTGGGGGACCTCATTTTGCGTTGCCCCATTTTTCACAGACCCCCGTCTTGCTGTTTGCAAACCCTATGCCTTACGCTGAAAAAAAACAAAGCATCCATTTCATTTTTGGGACATCAGATGCTCAATGAGTACAGTCAATTAAAAAAATTATAATCTAACCAGGTTAATGTCATAAATAAAGTGGTGTTTTTGTACAATAACTATCTAACAAAAAAACATTCCAAATTATTTAATCAATAAATATTAATAGTAATCCAACTATGTAAATGGCCAATCAGTCAACCCTAAAACTGATTTGCAAATTTTGGATAATATCAATATCTTTCTGGCTAAACACGCATCCATCCCTTTTCTGAAACCACTTGTCCTATTCAGCATGGCGGGGGGTCCGGAGCCCATCCCAGAGGCTACGGGTGCAAGGCAGGGAACAACACAGGGTTGCAGGGCACACTCACACACCATTGCAGGGCACACGCACACACCATTCACTCACACATGCACACCTACAGGCAATTTGGTGACTCCAGTGAATTTCAGCATGTTTTTTGGCCTGGCAGGGGGGGGAGGGGGACTGGGTACCTAGAGGAAACACCACAACAACATGGGGAGAACATGCAAGCTCCACACATGGAGCCAATGGCAGGGACTCAAACTCTGGTCCCACAGATGTGAGACAACAGTGCAAACCATTGCACAAACATGCCACCCCTTCAGTCTTGTATGTGATCTATTTAATAATAATCTCAACACCAACAGGTAGGGCTGCACAAAATCACATCGCAATGTAATCGTGATTATATGGTGCGTGTGTAATAATCACCAGCGCTTCAGATGACAGGCATTTGTCTGGAGACCAGCTTTTCGGTGTGATTCGGACAATTACTTGCGCCCACAGTTTGGTATGCAGTTTAGTAGTACACCTAAAATATTAATGAGATGCATATTATGATACCCAAAAGATAGTCATCGGTACAAATTCAGCATATCCGTATGCTTATTAAATTTGCTTAGCGTTAGCAAAGCGTGCCACATGCTACTGTTTTAGTAAATCATGGAAGCAATAAGCACTGAAGTGGCGGTGAAGAAAGTGAAGGGCTCAGCAGCCATGACATCTTTTAAAATAGGATATATTATAGATAAACAAGGTAAAAAGACGTCGGTGGGGTGGCGGAGACTGGCACATTTATGAAGCGTAAGGACACGCTGAATTTATACAGATTAGCAACTTTTAGGCGTTACCCTACGCCTCTCAATAACATTTCAGGCCCACTACTAATCTGCTTACCAAACTGTAGACGTAAGTAAACGTCCATGTGATTCTGAGAAACTGGCATCTAGATGTTTACGGCCATTGTCTGAAGCCCTGGTGATGATTGTGCACCAAATAATCAGCATGTGATAATCGTGCAGCTCCAACAATTGTGTTTTTCAGTGGTAAAAATCATACAGTGCTAGTTATCCGTCCATACATCACATTTATGCTAACTTACCCATTTATCACCCAATATAATGCGTATTAGGCAGCTTGCTATGTTACTTAGTACAGCAATTATACTACATAAAGTATCTTACCACGTATTTAATCGGTTTCTCACATTTATTATTAATTATCAGCTAGCTGTAACATATTTCAAATAATTTTTATACAAAATTGCAGACCTTTCCATGAACAGCTTCTACGGATAATATGTATTCTTATCCTTTTAATGCATTTATTGTGCTAATGGTGCTTGATAACAGTAATATTGTGCTTTTTAGTGTTTAACCCAAAGAATGTTATTCTGATCACAGCTAGCAGAAGGTGAACTAATAACTCGAATTAGCTTAGGCAGTGGAGAGAAATCCACATCGGCACGGCAAACAACGCAGTCTGACTCGAACCCAGGACACAGGCGTTGTCATGGAACACCCACTAAAAAAATGGTTTCATCTTCTGAAGAATATAATGTGGGCAGGCAAAGGAAAGGCTATCTGACCAATCTGCTTCATGACGAGGAAAGAAAGAGACTTGATTGAACGTTTAATGTGAAACTCATTTCCTGTTCAGTGTGGCATCGGAGATGAAAGGGAACATCTAGTGAGTGATGATCTTACACCTGATTAAATCAGGTAGATGCTGTGTCTCTGACAACCCCTCTTCATCCAACCGGCACTTCACATTACATTATACCAAATGTCTGTTTTTAACACGATTTTAAGATGAATTTGTAGCATAATTTGGAGTTTATTAATGTTACCACTATTAAGTAAAAGTGATCAGTTTTGAGGTAACACATTTCATACTATACTGTATATACACAAGGTAACACCATGAACAACAGGGTATTGTGCAGGTATATACTCTGATTATATAATATCACTGCGAAAATATGCTAGGAAATTACAGTATAAGTTAATAAAAGAACCAGAAAAAAATTCTGTTTTCATATGAACACTGCGTTAAATTCATACTGATTATTCTCAGAACACATTGAACATCAATATAAAAGACATGTTACCTGACAAATAAACAGACATTCTATGATTAATATGTGTTCAGGGTTTAGATTAAAAGATATGTATTTCTGTATCAAAGGGATAGAAGAATATCTGTATGTTTGATTCAGTTAATCTCATTTACTTTCTGAATAATCCCAGGCAGAAAGCAAGAAGCAGCTTTGCATTTAGGCCTGAGTGGATAACTTCAGAACCGTATGATCTTGTACGTCTGGCTGTGGGTTGCTGTGGAGGTGAGGAGGCTGGACCATTGTAAATGGCAGGGTAGCAACAGCGGAGTCCCGCTGTCGTCGGCTGGGGGTGGGAGGAGGCGTCGCGGAATTCACCAACCAAAGCCGGCATCATATCATCTTACTTCCACATCGTTCAAATACAATTAGGACGAGATCAGAATATAAATGCACAACCGAAGTGTAGCCGGTGTAGCACCTAACCCTGGATTCGTTGCGTTTTAATGCTGCTTTTGAACGTGGCGCGTCGGCACCTTTACGCCCGCACCAGCGTAAATGTACAAACGGGTCCGCCATCTGTTACGATCTTTCAGGAGGCCTGTCTGTTGGTTACTGTATAAATACATTCCGGGAAAAACAGATGCCCGAGTGTAAGTCATGCATGCATATATTGAACAGGGTAATCAATGTGTAATCATTGCCTAAGACACCTCTGTGCTTATACCCACGTATTGCAAAACAAAAAGGCTCTCTCTCTCTATTTTATA
>JABFEB020000124.1:23512903-23527122 GCA_019775895.2 Stomatorhinus ivindoensis
ATATATATATATATATATATATATATATATGCATCATCTAACACGTACATTTCACGAGCCGCAACATCACGCAGCAGGCCTACCTGTGACAGTACAGAAAGCCGACGGGCAGATTAATGGGACGCAGGAGGCGAAAGGGAGAATGTCATGCTGGCGCTGGACAGCATCTCACCTGGTTTCTGCGCTATGTGGTCGACGAGGAGGGTGCGGATTTACAACCAGGCCGCATTACTGTTTTTTCCAGTACTCGATAATTGATGCTGCAAAAAAGCACCAATTCAACATAAACACTCACCGACAAGACTATTCCAATCATCAGCGTCTTTACGTAGTTACAAACATATAGTAATGCTATTAAAAATATCTCGCCTTACCTTGTTTTCAGTATCCTGGAAAACCCATAAAATGGCAGAAATCCAGAGGGAAAAAATGTGCGATTTAATGCAATGACAGGTATATGGTGCCAGCAGCAGATCTTTCAGTCAGGGGTCTCTGTATATTAACACAATTTCTGATCAACAAAACGGAGCGTTTCCTCTTTTTTCGACTGCATGTCATGTCTTCTGAATTTCCATAAAACCTCACAAAGATATCAGTCCGAAAGAGGTAGGAGCTGGTTAAATCGATTAGGTGAAACCAATACTCATATTTTAATATATTATTCCGAGTATATAGCTACCATTACATATCTAGAATTGGTATGTACGTAAAAGCCACATTTTTATAAAGGCAGCCTGTATCTGGAAAAAATACCATCAAAATGGAACAATAAAAATGATCCTTTAACGCGAAGAGAACACCTTAACGTCGTGGACTAGCTGGTGTGGGGTTTTCATTTCATCCTACCCCGTTTCATGAAATAATCCGAAGCTTTTCTCTTCACAAACGTTGAAGTCGTGGCTTTCCCTGAATAAATTACATCCTCCAGCTCATAGCATCGACATCGTCCAGTCGTATTTGCAGGTTCCGTACACCCATTCTATGTAAAGATATGTATTGGGTTCCAGTGTGTGCGCCCTACAGTATGTTTTTAAGTAATACACGCCTGACATGTGGCAAAACACAGACCAAAAACATGTCATTAATTTCATCATAGTCCTGAAAATAAGGTTAGAAAAACAATCCAGCAGTGTTCGCCGAAAAAAAAAAATATATAAATGAAATACCCATTTATATTGGTGAGTTGGATACGACTGGTAGCGTCCCTGCGCTGAAGTTCGGCTGAGATCGGCTCGATTCGGATTCGCCGACGGTGGGTAGGGTCGGAAACGGGGAGAGGTGAGAGGGACAGAGGGAATAAACCAAACTACGGTGAGAGATAAGTAGAATAATGGCAATAATAAAATATGACGATTCTGATATATTTGTAGGATGGATTGTTATTAATATTAGCATTATTTACAAAGTTGTGATTTGCCGTAGTATGTGTGTATAGTCATCTGTAGAAGAGCATCATACACGAAAAACCACAAGACCTGAAGAGCGCCTCCCAGAGGTCGCGGAATGAAACCCGCCTTCTAAATTAATAATCAAATCTTGGTTGAGGACCAATTTAACCTTCCATCCGTTATAGCCTATCCAGTAGTCGGCCGCGGAGTTTATTTAGCATCATTATGTAAATAAATTCCGTTATCTACACAAGAAAATAAGCAGCTCAAAATCAGATTGCTACCTGGAAACTTTGACCAAATCATATTCCCTGATATCCAGGTGTGACAAAGGACAATACACCTAGTAATTAGCACTGGTTTTCCATGTAAAATACTTTTGTCTATTAGAAGGCGCTGTTAAATATGTTGCGGTATAGTGGACTCCCATTATGCTTATACGAAGGACATAAGTGGCAATCTAGGGTGTCATCCTGTGAGGGGGCGCCGATTTAGCAGTCCGTGGGCTACACCCCCCCCAACCACCATCACCCCATGGAGGTTTTGAATCATTGTAATTCTAATTAAATATTGTCTTTGTATTCACATATGCAACATTATTCTTACATTCAATTAAATTAACTCAAATGTATTATAATTGTATTGTTAAATATTGCCCATGTGTCCTTTTTAAGCATTTCTAATGATCTCCAATGTAGTTATGTCCATAACTCCTCACACACATTTACAAACAGGCACGCAGCCCAGCTCCGTAGCAGATTACAGGTAAAGCGTTTTGTTGCAGACTGCCGGGCTTTGCAGGCGGTCGGCCCCCACGCAGGGCCGGCAGCTGTCCGTACCGCTGGATGCCTCCAAAACAGATGCCTTGGCCTCAGTGTAGTGCTGGGGCACGATATGCCGCAAAGTTCCTCAGTTATGGTCTGCGCAAGCTGTCTTTACCTGAAATCCAACTTAAACTTTGCATTTTTCATATATATCTTTACTTTTTGCACGGTGTTTAATTACATGTTCATTCCATACTAAAAATCTGGGCTCAAACACGTAAACAGGTTCGGAGTGGGCTTTTCTGTTGCAAAAATGGATTTATTCACTGCAGGTCTAGTCTGCCATTTTATGCAGCCCAAATCTATATTATAAATATAAATGAATCAGCTTGGTACTACCACTGGGAAACGACGAAACATTGTTTTTATTACAAATCATGTAGCATAAAAGACAGTGTCCTGGATTTACAGTGACGGCTTGGTCTTCTGTAGCCTGACCTTTCCTTAATGTCAATGGCTTGGTTTGCTTTCATAAACTACTTCCATTTAATTCCTATCCACGGTCACCAACCACACTGAAACGCCACTGCAATGTTTCAATCTTTTCCAGTTTTTGGGTTCCAAGTACTTTTTTCAACCACTATATTCATACTGCAATGTGCATTCTATCTTTCAAATTTGTAATGTCTATTTCATGAAGGGTACATGTTTTCTGTATTATTCAAACCTTATATTTATCATGCATAACTCTCGCACTTAAATGATCTTGATGGGCGGCAAACATTAAACAAACAGTCGGTTTCAAGACAATTTATTGACCCAAAATTTTCCATATAGCAGACCCCTACCCCACCCATCAATATGGTACCTGTGTGGCACCCAAAGAGCTGTGTTACCAGGCCGATCAGCTTCTGGTTAAGGATCATTAATAATTATCTAGTCCTCCCCACATACCAAGTTACATTCTCTTGGGAATTCAGAGAAAACACCAAAATGGCTTCTTCCAACCTAGATGCAACAGTCCACCAATTACCCTTCTTGGGCAAGTTTGAAACTGCTCACAAGACGACTAGATTTACTTTGTGCAAAGAAGTAGCATATTTCTGCAGAAATCCCCTCGCAGCCTGGGTGGCACCTCGTTACACTTCAGCGTCAGTAACACACTTGTGGCTTTACTTTACTGACTGTCCTGAATACACGACTAGAAAGTCATGATAAAAATGGCTGAACACTTGTAACTTGCATAAACATTCCACAGAGCTCTGACCACTGAGAAAGGCACAGTTCAGAAACATCACTATGAACCATTTTTTTGGCTTTGTCTAATGAAATTTCAATCAATATATATACACACGTCATCTCACAAAACATTTGGTACAGCACACCTAAAGACTTTATGTAATAAAGCCTCATTTATAGGACTAAATTTGCCATTTTCAGATATTCAAGTCACCTGCAGAAGTTTCATAAAATGCAAGCTACTTTCTCACCAGCACAAACACATACTCATATTTGCGTACTTGTGTTTTCAAGACCTCCTCTTACAATACACACACACAATTTCCATTTGTCCAAAAACAAAAAGACAGCAGAACACACATACAAAGTAATTAAATTCATTCTTTCTCCCTGAGCTCTAAATGTAATCTCTTACCCTTACTTGGCACTAAGTCCCTACCTTGAGCCATTCCACCAACTTTTAATTAACAGTATTAATTGCCATTCATTTTGTTGAATACTCACCAGAACGACTAATACCATCTGGCTCAACCCAAAACAAACATCATATGGGTCATTTCCTGTTGCACTTTTCCAGGTATCCACCCTAATCTCATTCATAATTTTTTCAAAAATGTGTAACACTAATTAATCTTATCCAATATATATTCACAAAGCAAATTTTAAATACTGCTTACTGGCATATTGCTGTATGTGTACTTCATGTGAAAGCACATTTGGTCCTTTTCCCATGTGTAAATGTTTTGATAACCGTCATGGTGTTTGTTAGGTCATGCGGGTACACAAAGGCTTATAAAACGAGTGTGAAAAGGCACTTTCCAAAAAAAAAAAAAAACAATAAAAACTTAGAGGAGATAGAGCATGAAGAAAATCCCAATAATAAGAATGGTACTGGGGTTAGTGATAACTGTCACCAGGCAGACTTCAATCACCAAGGTCACAAAAGCTTTAACCAAAGCCTGGTGAATCAATACTTCAGACATGGTCACCTCTGATACAAGACTGTCCAAGAATATCTGTTGGTTCAATGAAAGCTCTTCATTTCCCAGGCCACCCGTATTCTGAGGGGTTATGACCCTCGTCGCTGGGTGATAGATAAAAATATCACCCAGAACAGGGATATCATTCTTTTCAGCTGAGAGAATGATACCAGAAGCAGCAGGTGCCGAGGACAAGAGATTGGATGTGAGGCACGGCGTTCCTGTGACATCACCCGTCATGCTGGACAATGTGATTTCACCTGTGACACCTGTGGAGCTTGAGACTTCACCTCTGATGCCCAGTGATCCTACAACTTCATCTGTTATGTCTTGTGTTCCTGTGATACATTTCAGTCTTGGGACTTCACCTGGAACGTCCTGTGATCCGGCGTCCTCACCTGTGACGTCCTGTGATCCTGCAGCTTCACCTATGATAGATTTAGTCTCAGGAATTAAAATTATGTCCTGTGATCCTGCAACCTCAACTGGAACATTCTGCAATTCTGTGACTTCACCCACGATGACCTTTGATTCTGTGACTTCACCTATTTTATTCTGTGATTCTGTGACTTCACCTGTGACAATTTTCAGTCCTGGGATTTCATCTGTTAGATTCTGTGATCCTGTGGCGTCACCTGTGACATTATGCAATCCTACAATTTCAACTGTGACATTCTGCATTTCTGTGACTTCACTGGTCATGTCCTGTGATCCTATGACTTCAACTGTGAGGTACTGCAATCTTGCGAGTTCATCTGTGACATTTTGCAATCCTACAGCTTTACCTGCAATGTCCTTTGATTCTGTGACTTTAACTGTGAGGCCCTGTGATCCTGCAACTTCACCTATGACATTTTTCCATTGTTTAATTTCACCTGTGACTTTCTGTGATCCTGTGACTTTACCTGTGATGTCCTGTAATTCTCCAACTTCACTTGCAATGTCCTGCAATTCTTTGAGTTCACTAGTGACAATCTGAATACCTGTGACTTCATTTCGCAATTCTGCGACTTTGCCTGCGTTGTGCTGCAATCCTGCAACTTCAATTGTGACATTCTGTATTTCTCTGACTAAACCTGCTATGTCCAGTGAACCTGCAACTTCACCTGAGACATCCTGTGACCCAGTGATTTGATCCATGATGTCCTGCGATTCTGAACCTTCACCTAAAACAGTCTGTATTCCAGCAACTTCAGCTGTGGCATTGTTTGAACCTCCAAGTTCAACTATGTCCTGGGATCCTGCAACTTCGCCTGAAACATTCTGCAATTTTGCAAGCTCAACAGTGACTTCTAGAGACCCAGAAATTTTACCTATGACATCCTGTGAACCTGTAGCTTCACTTGTGATACCAAACTGTAGCATATTTCTTTCCTTAAGAAGCTTGTAGACTGGGGTATCATGAGCCACATCCAAGGGTCTGAGATCGTCCGTTACAGAAATACCAACAGGATCATCCACCTTATGCTGTAGGTCTCTTCTGAGATGGCTTGGTGGGAATGTGTACTCAGTATCAGAGTTTCCATCGCACTGGATCCTCCTGCCATCTGATCCAAAACAGATGCCAGATGTAATGGGCACCATAGTTGATGCCCCTGTGCCAGACTCTTCTCCTGTGGCAGACTGCTCACTCTCCAAACCCAGCCTAGTTTCTGAAATCCTCATTACTTCCTCTTCTTCTGCCATAATGACGAACACCTTTGTCTCCTCAGGTGACCCCGAACCACAGTCACCCGCTTCCTGCCTAAATTCAACAATGCTCTCTTCTGCATCTGGTGACCCAAAGTCTCTGGGGGCAATGGTCTGTTGCTCTTGAATTTGGCTATTCCTGCCAGGGTCCATTGAATCCAGGGACTGAGAAACTACGGTCTTGGGTTGAACCGCGTCTTGTTGCAAGGGTCTTTCGAGAACATCTGAGATTTGTGGGTCGTATTCTGTGACTTGGGATGACTTAGCAGATGTGGAATGGATAATACTACTGTTAGGTTCCACATAGCTACCATGTGCTATTTCAGTTGCATACTGAGAGCTACTGGAAATATTCAATGGAGATGTTGCACCGTCACCACTCTCCCAGGCGGGCGAATGTTCTTTTTCAAGGTCAGGTTCCTGGTAAGACTCTGCTTCCGGCCTGGGAACAGGTGATTGGTTGGTTACAGGTATCAGTTTCTCAATGGCTGAAGAAATCAAGGGTGGTTGCTCCTTGAAGGACTCCACAGAAGTAAATGTGTCATCTTCTGATTCAATCATTCTGCTGGATTTGGAAGGAGGGCTGAATATGGCGTCATCAACATTCTGTAAAGAATGACATGAAAGCATATTTATGAACACAAGACCGGCTTTAATGTAATTTTTGAATGTCACACGCTATGTTCAATCACAAAGTTTATAAGCAGGCGACTATGCACTGAAACTATTAGTGGCGTTTATTTTTTCCTCTATGAAGCATGCTGGACCTTGATAAACATGCATTTAAAAAGATATCCTGCAGTAAAACAGTGTTAACGTACGTTTCCAGTAAAGCTGTAGTAGTCTGGGTCATATATAGCACTAACATTTATAGGTAGGAAAGAATTTCTTAGCTTTGATCATAGGTCACCAGGATTTTACTGAAATATGGACATTGGGAGAGTTTAGGGACAAAACAGAGACTATCTGTACTTACACATATATCATGTCCCAAAGCAAACCAGGGGCCTGTACCACGAAACGAGGTTACTGACTTATCGGGGTAACTTGTCGGATTTAAGGTAGCCTTGGCAAAATGTAAGTGAACAAGTATGAAGTCCATTTAAACTGTGGTACCTTAAATCCGACAAGTTACTCCGATAAGCCAGTAACCCGCCTTGTAGTACAGGCCGCTGATGGGTCCCAATTTGACACATACTGGCTTATTAGAAGGCCTGAGTCTGTGTATTTGGGTTATGGGACAGATAGCAAATGGGCCTGCGTTGCCTGACTCTGTTCCAAAACCCATTCCAGCACCAAGCACCAGCTATGCAAAGGCTGTGGTTTGTGTCTCACAAACCCTTCTTCCAAACGGGTGTTAAAGTCTGAACATCAGAGAGTAGCATAAGCACATGCAGCCAGATGTGCACAGAGGTCTGTTTTTGACAGCATTTTCACAATGTCCACTTATTGCTTACTATGACATGAACTGTGCTTTATAAAACCACAATTTCGGCGAAAGTTCATTTCAATTGCTGTTTCATCTCTTAAGTCTACCTGTCACATGGATTCCATGTGAATCAATTTCTCGCACACAGGGGGTACACATCATTTAGACAGATGAAAGCTGCAAACACCTTTTGTTGGTTGACAGACCACACACCTCATTTAGCTGTCAGCTTTAGGACTGAAGGCTACACACACCAAAAGGCAACTTCGCTCTCATGATCTGCGCTGGAGTCGTGCCACTTTTTAATAGGGTGCACGACAATAAGTCAGTAGTTTGACATTTTATATGCTGTGCATGTTTTCTGTCTTTGTATATAAACAAACACAAAGATATTTTGTCCCAAGTCTTGTTTAAATTGCTTTTTGTATTTCCTCTTGAAACGATAATGCGAATCTTTTCTGTAATTTTAGTATTTACATTTTGGCAAAACGTCTATTGTGGGTTTTTAAAACAATTTTCAATTAATCTTAAAAATTATGGGCTTGCCTATTTTGAATGCAAACCAATTTCCCAGGATGACAATTCCACAACAAGTTCCCATTTGAAATCCTGAAATCCATTCACACAAAATTGATGTTGTAAGTGGTTCCAATTACCCTTCTATCCTGTCCAATTGGTACGTGGCAGACAGTCACAGTAAAGTGGGCCAGTCAAAATAAGATGGCAAAATGCCCTTTTGCTTCACCCAAATACTGATTATCCCATTGTAAATACGGCAATGACCTCAAATCATGTTTTCTCAATCCCCTCATCTGGATTCAGTCCAGAGCATCAGCATGTCTTTTTCAACTTGTTCCACCATATTTGAATTAAATGCAGAGAAAAAAAATCTCTGGAATTTGCCAGGGTTTTCAGCAGAGCATGTGAAGCAAAACAATGCCTTGGGATCAGCACTGAAACGCACACACCAGTCTTATTCACAAAGAATCATCTATTAAGAGTTGCAGGAAACCAAAGGATGCCTATTTGGAATAGAGTTTAATGAATGGACCAATCATTGTCAGGCAGGGACAATCCATGACACAGGCAGGCAGGCAAGCGTTACCTAATTTGTTGCTGAAGCCTCAATGAACTGTAATCAACAGACAGTAAGCCCACAGAGTGGGAGACAAAAGGTCATTTCAAAGGACAGTCTAATCAGGGAAGTGGGTTACTGAGCCTAAAATTGTAAATTACTTTACTGGCCTTTTTTATATCTTTCCAAATTATGCTTGTGGAAATATTAACCTGTCCCACCATCAAACAAGCTGACCTCAGCTGATTCTTCAACCAAGACTCAGATTTCCCGACTATCTGAAGCATTTCTGGAGCAGCAATATATCTGGTGGCTTTTTTGCCAACAGGAATGACTTAGTCAGCATAAAAAATTAAGAAGTGCAAGTAATTTAGTCATTTTTTAAAGGCTGAAATGTAAAACCCATATTAAACTCATTTTCTGGTTGTTTGTATAATTACACAGCGAGGTCCTTGCATGTTGCTATACCACATCAACAGCAGGCACCCAATTCCTCTTTATTTTCTCAAAATAGCGTACTGCTGGCACTTTGTCCAGTAACAAATCAGAAGCAAGCAGATTAATAGACAAGGTGAACTACCGGTAAATGTCTTTAAACCTTCTTACTGTCACAAATGCTATAATTCCACCCATACATTTAGTGAGGCTGTGGTGATGAACAGATTCCATGGGGAGAAGGATTTTTAGTTTCTTTTAGTGACTTTTTACAAAGACATAAATCAGCCACTCACCTCAACATCAATCTCAGGTTGGACGATCTGCGGGAGCACACACACACTGGATGGCTTTTCTCTGATACTGCCTGTAGAGCAGCCCAGAGAGGAAAAAGGTTTATATGTCTAAGTGAGACTGCCCATGATGTTAGGCTACATTTCACTGTCAAAGTTCACTGCTTCCCATCAAGGGTACCAACTATATTTGTATACAACATACTTTATGTTCAAGTGACAAAGGCAATAGCAGTGTTTCCCAATCCGGGGTTTGGGGACCCACGGTCGGTCCACGTTTTTGCTCCCTCCGAACTCACTGCCAGACAGTCCAAATTTTTGCTACCGGGAGCTGAGGGGGAGCAAAAACATGGACTGTCCATGGGCCCTCAAGGACCGGATTAGGAAAGAGTGGCCATTTCCTTGAGTGTTACATTAGCAGCAGCCCTGACCCACCGCATGCTCACCTCCTTCACTCTCTACAGCCGTGGCTTCCTTCGTGTCAGTTTCCATTCTGTAAATCAGAAACAGGCAGTAAGGGATCACGATGAAAAAATAAACCAGCACACAGAGGAAAATGGGGTCCGTTCCCACAATGCTTTGCTGTAACGACAGCTTGCTGAACTAATTCCACACATTGAAAAATGTACTGCATATATTCAGTAGCCAGAGTATAAAATCAGACACAATTGTGTAATATAACTAACATAATGTATGTGTGCCATTCCTGGACAGATAACCATATATTGGACAGGGCTCTGTGCAAATAAAATCTCTTTTGACTTGCATGCAACATGATGAAGTTGACTTGATTAGATGTTCCACTTTTTAGATTGATTCTGTTCCACTACCACTAGGAACCTCAACCAAGGCAGCTCTGTGCTACTAAGGCTAGGTCATTAAGTTCATGGATTAGGCTGCTGCCCCCCAAAAGCGTTCCCTTACAGAGCAGGTTGCTCATCCTCAACAACTGTTGCAACCTCAGGGGACAGTGGCTTCAATCAGAAGGTACTGTAACAAACATGCGGCAAGTGTTGAAAGATATGGAGTCATTTAGAGCTGACCTGGAATAACCCCTTACATGGAGGTGGACCTCAACAAGGTGTTCGCTGTTGCTTAGTCATGCAATACGTCGGAACATCCATCCTTGTACAGTGGTAAATCTGTGGATCTATTGATTTTTTGCACCACTTGAGTGAAATTCATAAGATCTGTTGCTTAACATTGATTGCTTGCATCAGCCCAAAGTCTGGAATGATGACTTTTGTCTGGAATACATACAAACTGGAAGGGTCAGATGTCTGGTTAAGGTGGGGTACAGATATGGGTTTGAGTCTGGCCCCAGCCCAGCGTGTTTGTAGTCTCCAATTTTTGTCACGTGTTCATGGGTTTCATCTCACATTCTGTTCAGGTGAGTTGATGGCCATGACCCATGTGAGGACCTGACATTCCTGAAAGAGTGCTACATACATCATGAACAACATGGTTGTGCTCATCGCCCTGGTTCACTGCATCTCCGACTGCAAAAGTGTTTATCGAGAAACCCAACATTAGGACCCCGTAAAAAAAGAGTAAACTGTCAGAGGAGCAGCTGCTACTGCAAAAACAGATAATCCTAATGGCCAGATTCCAAGAGTTACTCTGTGGATTCATTTTCCACAGCCAGCACCGGAGAGGCAGGGTAACCGCTGCCTCCACTTGTCCGGCCTTCGCGGCTGAAAGGTCAGAGGTAAGTCATGCAGACCCCGGGAGTGAAAGTGAGCCCCATCTTGTCCTATTTTGATCTGCCTCACAGATTCCCCTGCCCCAGATTCTTGGCGAGCTCTGTGGTGCACGCGCCGACGCAAATATACCTAAACCATCCAAGCAGAATGCCAGGAGGGTGGCAGGTAATTCAAAGACATAAGTTAATAAGATCCTCAACGTTCACTCTACGTCTACATGTTGCCTGTTGAGGTATGTCAAATGATTGCTATATCATTTATAACATTCATTTTTTCAAAACTGCCTTGTAATTATCGTGATTCATCCACGCATCTTTCCCATTCCGTTACTAGCAGTCCCATAAGAATCTATATTTTGACTCCTATCTAGTGTTATTCTGCATAAAATGAGAGCAGATCAGCAGTGACGACTGTCTGACGTCTCTTTGTATTTTTAAACTCGATAGCTGACTTTTGTGACACGATCCCTTTTTAAAGGGTGGGGTCACCTTTGCCCGCATTGGAGTTTTAGGCTACAACAAGGTGGCTGATTAAGCACCCAACAGAAAAAAACCTAGACTGTCTCAAGTTACCTTCCCAGCATCAATCTTCAAAAGTCACCCATGTTGAACTTGGCTCGTGTTCACTCTGCAACTCATAAGGAGCTTGACTTGTCATGAGACTTTTACTCATGTCGAACATTAACTTTACTCAACCTTAACCTGTTTGGAAACCCACATTATTCTGGTCTCTCTAACCTTCTCGCTTTTTATAACAGCAGCGGTCCATCCCACTTTGCCCTTTCTATTGAGAGCTGGTCTCAGTCCAGCAATACATTTAGAGGTGATGCAGTACCATGGGGGAAAGAGAGAGAACACCTCTCACTCACTTTAAAAATACAAAATGTGTTGCAGGACGAGACATTTGTAATTGTTTTTCAAATCTCCCAATAACTTTTCTTACATCAGCTTCATTAAAACATATCAATCACAATGACAAATTAAAGCTTACATAGTTTGGCATTACATTTTTGTTGTTTGTTTTGCTCAGAATTTTATAAAAATAAATTTGATAATTCCAGTCATCGACCAAGCTGCTATCCCTTAAGTGGCAATACATCGCCCTCTACCCCAGCAAAGCAGAAAGCATATTACAGGACCCAAGTCACCATGGCGATGAAGACTGGTCCCCAATGTTGTCCAGCAATTCCTAAATCTGGACTAACTGAAATATTAGTTGCACCCGAAATGTATGTGAATGATATCTAAGTGACACTTGTTGCCACTGTTGTGCTGCTACTTGTTCTTTATATCGGATATGACTGGATAAGTAAAGCATTCCAATGAACTAGTGTGTGGCCAATAAAACATACTGAGCCTCAGCACACTGTGAATATATCTGGATTCAATATGAGGAACATATACTGCAGAAAATGTTTGATGACATAAGTAACGAACACAGGTTCCAGACAAGACAGCAATTTGTGGCGTCACAATGAGAGAAGAGAAAATGGCTCAGTCGCAGTGAGAAGACGGCTTTGCACTGCGACACGGTGTTACATGTTCTACACACGTGCTACTCATATAAATATACATATCTAACAACGGGCACCAGTGACGTGTACAGACTTTACGAGGGGCAGGTGCTAAAACATGGGGGCGTGGCCGACCAGTAAGTGGTACATTTTACGAATGGGGGGGGGAGTGGTGTTGTCCCCCTTGGGAGATTATTTTGCCTGATCGTCAGATATAGAAAAGGGGCACTTAGAACTTTCAGGGGACATTTAAGGGGCACTTTCATTCACTCAGGCGAAAGGGGCAGGTGCTCAGCCCCGCCCCCTGGATGTACCTGACCGGCACATTGATGAATATATATTTAAATTATTTTAATTTTAATATGATATAGATTGTTGTCGCTATTACTGGAGAGAAATGGGCATTGTTGACAAAGTCGTCTGCCGTTCCTACAATATGATGACCTATAATTATGCCGATACTGACTGAACACCTGGGTGAATGGACGTCACTATGAATTATGGGCGGTGACGAAAAATGAGAAAATCAGACGTGTGTGTGTGTGTGTGCATCTCCACATACACAATAAATCATCGCATTGCACGTTTAAAACTGAGTTCGGGGCACTAACCTGTAACTAGTAGCTTTCAAGATGCCCTTCAGTACTTCCTCACCCGGCTCATTGCCCAGAGCCAACTGCTGTTTGCAGGTCAGGTTCAAGACCACGGAATAGTTCTTCCCGCTGTTATTTGCCCAGTACTCTCCCTCTGCGGACTCATAGCGCACGACGAAGTCAATGCGAGCGCCGGGGAAGAGGTACGGTTGAGCAAACGAGAGCTTGAAGGTGAACTGATCCGTCTCCACGTTGTTGGAGCCATGGAGGTACACCGCAGGGTAATCGAAGAAAGTTCTCCAGCCGTCCATAGTGAAGCGGACGTACACAGACTTGTGGAAGGAGATGTTGAGCACTCGGATGAGCCCAGTAAATGCCAGAGGCTCGTCCTCCATGGAGGACACCGTTTCCAACTCCACTTTGTTGTTGCGCACCGCAAGAAGCAACTCAGCCTCGTTTGGCAGATGGAAGTCCGGACGCACAGAGTAAATAGGCTCGCTGTTATGTAGGCTGTATGGTACGGTTGTTTGCTCCTGCTCCTGTTCCGCCTCCGACTCGTCTCCTTCGTTAGCCTCGAAAGCGACATACTCCCTCACCTGCACCAGCTCTCCACCCCCGGCGTCGGCGAAGGACACTCTCCTGCTGGGAAAACCCATACGCATCGTCATATACTCCGCCGTCTCATCGAAGATGGATTGCCCTCGTTTTCTGGGCACCGGTGAGGACCTCGGGATCAGCCGGGTCTCATCAACTTCTTCCTCGTCCTCATCCTCCACTGGAGAACTGCAGCTTCCCTCGGGCGTCCTTCCATTCTTTATGGCTGTGAAAAACGACTGCCGACTAGGGAGAGTTAAGAAATTGTTCTCGTTTGACATCCTGCCGCTGTCCTCTGTCGGATTTTGGTGCCCAGGAGGAGAATTCTCTCTTTCTGCTCCGGAAGCTCGGTGTCTGACGATCGGTTGTCAGGACATGGTGAGGTGAATGGGGCGGAGGACGCTGTGAACTTTATATCCCAGACTACGCGACCTGCGGCTCCTCCACGGGGCAACGCTGACCGAGATCGAGTCTAAATTTAGACGGGAGGTTGTGCGCCTCCGCTGTTCACACAGGGCAGATTA
>JABFEB020000124.1:23535062-23552004 GCA_019775895.2 Stomatorhinus ivindoensis
TTGTCATTTTGCATATTGTATTGCCATTTTGCATATTGCATTGCCAATTGAATTTTGCACCTTATAAGCTTCCATAACTATAGGCCAATCGGTTTAACTAGCATTACTGGAAAAAATAATGGAAGCTATGATTCAAGTGAAGCAAATAACATTCTGAGGGATAACCAACATGGATTTAGGAGAGGTAGGTCCTGTTTAACCAATTTACTTGAGTTCTTTGAGGAAGCTACAAGAGAAATTGATCATAAAACGGCATACGATGTGCTCTACTTAGATTTCTAGAAGACCTTTAATGTTGTCCCCCACAAACAGCTCTTGCTTAAGCTCAAAGCTGCAGGGATTTTAGGAACTGTAGCAGCTTGGATCTAAAACTGGTTAACTGACAGCAAGTAGCGAGTAGTTATTAGAGGCACAATGTCACAGTGGGCCTGCGTTCATAGTGGGGTACTTTTAGATATTTTATGGGTTCCATTGAAATAAAGGTAGCTGATTATGAGAAAGACCTTGGTGTGTATGTTGATGCTTCCATGTTCCATTCTCGCCAGTGTGTGGAAGCAATAAAAAAGGCCAATAGAATGTTGGGTCATATCTGTAGGTGTGTGGAATTTAAGCCAAGGGAGGTGATGTTACATTTATATAATTCCTTAGTAAGACCCCACCTAGAATACTGTGTGCAGGTTTGGTCACCATACCTTAAGAAGGACATTTCTGCCTTATGAGGATGTCTTATGAGGAGAGGTTAGCTGAGCTGAATCTGTTTATTTTCGAGCAAAGGAGACTAAGGGGGGACATGATCCAGGTATATAAGATTCTAACCAGTCTGGATGCTGTTCAGCCAAATGACTATTTCAATATTAGTTTAAATACTAGAACTCGTGGCCATAAGTGGAAATTAGCAGAAGAACATTTTAAAATGAATTTGAGGAAGCACTTCTTTACACAGCGTGTAGTTAGATTATGGAATAGACTTCCTGCTAGTGTAGCGGAAGCTAAAACCCTGGGTTCCTTTAAATCAGAGTTAGACAAGACTTTAATAACTATGAGCTATTAGTTACAGTAAGTTCTCCCCAGACGAGCTTGATGGGCTGAATGGCCTCCTCTCGTTTGTAAATTTCTTATGTTCTTAAATGAGTTTAAGAAGACAAAAGGAGTATGAACCTGTTTGGATATAAAGCATCTGTTTGTGTTTCCGATTGGCCCTTATTTTGCAGGGCACTGGCGTCGGGGGAAGAAGCCTCTCGGGTGGCAGCTAGTACTTGTGCTCAAGGCTCTAACTGAAAGCTTTTTCTAAGAAGGGAGACGCTGGAAGTGACCTGGGTGAGAGGGGTGGGACATTATTTTATTAGCCCTGTTCCTCCTCCTTGATGAGCACGGGTCATCAGGCAGGAGATGCTGACAGCCAACGATCTTCTCCACACATCACAGGAGGAGTTGACAGCCAATGATCTTCTCCATATGTCACACAATTCGCTGTAGGCTCTGCTTAGAGTGTGATGGTGCAGGGCCAAACCAGACAGACATGGATGATGTAGCATTCTATTTTTATGTTCTGTTATGGATGTGTAGAACCTAACCATCAATGTCTGTGACAGCTTGAATTTCTTCAGCTGACACAAGAAGTACACGTGCTGATGGGTCTTCTAAGGTCTGTGGCTGATGTTTGTGTCCCATCTGAGGTCTTGACAGAGGGTAATGCCTAGAACAGAGATACTCAAATTACAGTCCTCAAGGTCTGAGCACTGCTGAATTTCCAGCCTTCCTTTACCTGTGAGCTCGGTGTGAAGCCTCTGCGGCCAGTCAGAGTCAGTAATCATTAAACCTGGGAGAACTGAAAACAAGGCCTGAATTTGGAATCGAGGTCCAGATTTGAAGAGCTCGGGCTTAGAAAGTGTCCTGTATGACCAGTGGAGCTGGTGGTGGAGCCTTTTCAGGAAAGTGATGATCATTTCTATAGTTTTTGCGTGTGTTCACCTCCAAGTTGTTCTACATGCACCATCCCAGAATCACTGATGCATTCATGCGTAGCCTGAACAAATGTCGTTGGAACGCTCAGTGTGTCCATCTTTTGAACCTTCTACGTTTGACTGAATTGACTTGATTTGACTTGCTTTAGCTGAAATGTTACAGGTGCAAAATGATTGTTTTTCATTGATAAATTCTCCTGAATGAACACTCCCAAAACAGTGAAGAGGTAGCCTGCATCTGAACTATTCTAGATGAAATAAGTATCCATGAGGTTTCACGTAAACATATCAGCTACGCAGCAGGACACAAATAAAGATTTGCACTTTAAATGGCATTCGGGGAAGGAAACAATATGTGCCCATTAAGACTTTTCACTCTTCATCGCCTAACGGTTTTTTTGAAGTCCTCGTAGCTGGAAGCTGTGAATAGCTGCAGCCGCAGCTCATGAATGAACCTGTGTTCAGGCTGTTTGTTCAGCTGCCCGTGTTTTGCTCTTGCGTGACCCCATGCTGGACGTTGCCTGAGCAGGGACTGCCGCTTCTGCAAAGCCACACAGGCGAGCCTGCGCTCATGCACGTTACCCCCAGCTTCCTTTAATTGATGCATTCACTGTTACGGTACCATTCGCCTCAGGAGAGAACTTCACTGAGAACTCATTCCTCAAGCCCAAACACCTCGCTTTACTTAAGCTTAGTGTCTTCAATGTATCGTCACCCAGCTTGGTTCAATGTGATGGATGGAAGTACAAGTCTGTACAAATCTTAGGCAGCGAAACAAAATAATGTTTAAATGATCCTTATATTGGTGTAAAACTATATTATTATGTCTGCCAAAATGTGCTAACCATTTCAAAATCTCTGCTAACACCACCCCAATATTTGATGCCATCTCATTATAGCTAATCGATATCTCATTGACTCTTTTTGGGAGACTAATCAAATTAATTAATTAAGTAAGCTGGTAGTGAAGTTTAACAAATACGTGGAATGGCTGAGGTGCCCCTGAGGAGAGGTTGGGGAACTGAAGCAGTGTTCATTTAGCCATACGACTAAATATCAGTGATGTTTTGGAGAATAGAAGAAATCTTCGCTATTTTTTATTGTGTTATTCTTAACTTGCATATGAACTAATGTTAGATTGTATTTTTTATTCCGAGCAAAAGTATACTTACTATCCAGATAAATAGCTGTAAACATGTCTTTTGACTGCCTAAAACTTTTGCATAGTACTCTGTCTTAATTACATTTATAAACATTTATAAAACAACAACAAACTGATCTTTCCCAAGTTCAGTGGGTTCTCTTTTAATATATTACTGGTCAGGTATGAAAAAATGGAAAGAGGTCATCAAAAAGCAAGACCATTAATCAAGGGCGACCAGGAATCGTGGTCTTCAAGATCAGGGGATGAAGTGAGGAAGAGTGTGGTGTCCAGGGAGGTAACCATCAGGATAGACAACAAAAGTAACCAGAGAGCAAAAGAGGGTTGAGACCTTGATGAAGGTCCACCTTAGGGTCCACCTGACTCTCCATTTTTAATGATAAATGGACAAAGCTTTGGGGGTCAGCATACCTTATTAGAAGCTGTTACACAATGCTGTAAGCATTCTGAATGATCTGATGATCTTTTCAGTGCAGTGAACAATGTTTTTGCCTAATCAGTGGCTTGTTAATGTTTCTAGACTGCTGATGGTACAGCTGAGGGAATTTAACCCTGAACAGAACGTACCTCATAACTTTTATAGGGGACAGTAGGTAAATACCGAATTACCCCAGTCATTCGTTACGTAAAGCTTTCTTTTGCAGGACATTTCCAGACCAAAAGAAACATCTGACCTGAAATCAAGGTATGGACGTTTTCTTCTGCAGGTTGACATAGGCCTACGTGCAGTGACTCACAGTCCGCCTCCTTCACTTCCTTGGCTCATCTTGATCGTGTTGCTCTCAGAAGAAACATGGAGACAGACAAGATCTTCAGAGGCATATTTCCATGCCTTCCTGTGGGACTCCAGTGAGTTCAGAGCACGGCTGCAGCTGAAAGTCACAGAACTCTGGCTATTTCCATTAAAGGCTTGTCCTTCGCCCCCTAAAGGTCAAACTCACAACACCATAATCCCACTGGGCTATTACATTGTGGAACAAAATTGCACAGCAGTGAGAAGCAATAACAGTAATTATGTCCTATATATCCAAAAGGTGTTGTGAGTCTTTTGGTATTAAGATTCCTGAAATATGGCTGCCTTAAATCCAATGCATCAGTAACTCTGATTGCACCTTAAGCAGGGTATCACTGCACTGAAATAATATCGGAAATCTTTGTTTTTGATAAAATGATAAGTTCAACCAAGTCAACCAATTTAAGAAAGTTAATAAATAAATAGTTTTGTACTACTTTACTCTAGTTAAAAAAGTGTAGGCCAAATTGGACTACAGTAATGACATATTAAATCATGTTTAGTAGGCAGCGAATATCGCTGAACATTGAGGAAAAAGCTGTACTTTAGTCGACTGCCTCGTTTAGTCCGGCACCGACCGAGTTAAGGGACACGGTTGGCTTGATTTGACAGCGGGTGAAGCAATGTAAAAGCAGGACCAAGCAGGAGAGGTAGGTGGGTTCTCTGATAGCACCTGCCACGACCAGATCGCTTCTGATACGGAGAAAAAGCACTCTCTCTGGTGTGATGCGTCTCTTTTTTTCTTTCATGGGTTTTAAAGAAGAGATGATATAGGAACAAGGTTTCGGGAATTGAGCGTTTTGCACGTCCGGAAACCGCGCAAAAATACGGCAAAAGTTTGTTTCTCAGTTCTGAGCCTGGGAGTATTTTTAATGCTAATTTGGGCGGCTTTTTCAAGACAAATCCTACGGATCTAGCATTTATCGTATGAATCAAAAGTCCTACACCTCGCATGCTGTGTTGTGTGGGACGCAGAGGAATGCAAGGATAACTTTTAAAGAGTCATCTTTCAGTCACTTCTGACCAGCACCTAGGGAACACAACAAGGTACGTAGTGTCTTCATATCGCTTTGGTGTCTTTTACTGCCAGTGTACGATGAATACTTATAACCTAAAGTAACGATGACTTTTCGCTGCTTTTCGTCCTTGTATAATCCAGTGTGCTTCGAAGGTATGATGATTAGTGTGTGTTGTATGAATCACAAAAACAAAGAAAAAACGCCAATATAAATCGACAATAACACACGCACATGTTAATGTATGCGCATTTTAAGAAATAGCAAACTTTAAACGGTGTGCCCTCCGGTTCTTTGCGGCGAACGGAGGTCTGTCCAGTGGTCCCTGGTTATAAAAGTGAAAATGGCAAGGAACCGCATTTTGAAATCCCTGTCGGTATTTATAATTCATACGCTTATATATAATAAATGAATGCCGAGTAAAATGAAAAAGGATTCACCTGCTCATATAGTAACACATTATTGTGTTTTTTAGAGTAGGCTTAGGCTATGTAGTTTTTAATTTTTCTATGTGAGTAATATAAAAATATATACTATTTACAGGAGACACACTATGCAGCAGAATGGTATAACTGTATGTGTAATTATGTAAAAACTAAAAGAAATGTGTTTTCGACAAGCCAATGGTCCTGTGTTTCCTATGAAATATTTAAGCATTTTAAAACTTGCCTAAGAGTTAACGGGTTTAATGGTCTGTCGGTGAAAAGCGACAGAAATAGAGAAGAAGGGGCTTTGTAACAGCCTGTTCAGTCAACGATAACATCAAATGGGATGGTGAAAATGCAGGACAAACTCCCAGAGGTGAAGATAACCGAAAATTGCTTTTAAGGCCGGAGGACGTGACCAAACCCGCGGTCTACAAGGGGAAATACTGCCCCTCATTTCCTCAGTTGTCAGTCTCACAGTAATTGTTTCTTTTAGCTTCTGTATAATATCGTTCAGACGTATCCTGGAAAGAAAATGTCTATAATGCCTATAACGTATGCAATTAAGCTGAACAGCTACTGTACGTAGAAACCTGGGATATGCCAGTCAGGACACGAATATAACGAAACAACATCTGGATTCTCTAATTATGTTTCCATGAATGGATATCCAAAATCAGAATTACAGGTTTGTCTCTTGGTGCAGTTCTTTACCTTTGAAGTTCAGCCATGACACATTTCAGAGGTGTTTCCACTGGATTTGATTAGATGTGCATTTTTGAATCAGGTGTTATACAGCTTTTAAAATGACATCATCTTTGCATTATTAGAAGACGCGAAAATTAAGGCAAGGTGGCTGGTTTTCTCGATATACAAAATGTTTCTGCCATGTGCCACTTTGGAATCAGCCCGGCCTGCTTCAAACACCCCCCAGAGCCTTTGATCTCCACTTGATGGGTGTCTGCCACATCTTCTGAAGTGTCTCACCTGGGAGAAGATCCAACTCTCCCTTGGCAGATGTGCTGAGGATTGCTGGACACAGAGGTTGATAGTTCAGGTCCAGAAAGTTAAAATCCAGATCAAGTTTTTTTTTTTTTTCCCCTCAACCAATCTGTTGAGTCGCAGTCATGAAATACTCAACTGGTTTGTTGAAACAAAATCTTGGTCTGGATTTTTACATTCATATGCGAAAGATTCTCTGGAGCTCTAATCTCAGTCCCCTGCCTTGTGCCCTGTGATGCACACGGCGTCCCCAGCTGTGTACCATGCCAGACACAGGAATCCATTCAGGGTGACCCCTTCCTGAACTTCCTGGGACAGGCTGTAGGCTCACCAATACCCTGTGCAGGAAGAATGGTTGTGCAAGAGGGATGGATGGATAGATGCACGGATGGATGGATGGATGGATGGATGGATGGATGGACGGACTTCAAAACACAAGGTGGGTGGAATTGTCCAGCACTTCCAGGCTAACTGGTGTTGCCCGATTTCATCTCATTTGTCTGGTTTCCATGGGTTAAACAGATGGTCCTGGAATATTCAAATGGTCATTATTTTCATGGTCCTCTATCACCTTGTCACTTCCCGCCCTGAGAGCACGAGCATGACTCTCTAAGGAAAAACTGACAAGCATGACCACTGCGGTGCCTGGATGTGACGTGTTGCCCAATTCTGTAGCCTGGATACCAGCTCCCAGTTACCAGAGTGAGAACAGAAAGGCAACGTCTCATGGCAAAATAGAAATACTACCCAGAATACAGCTGCTTCGTGGCACTGAGTAAAAGAATCTCACTCAAATGAAACTGCTAATAATCCCACACCACCATTGTCTGGAAATATGTGTGTAGCCAGAGGTGGATCATTCAGAACCAGAATGTAAAAATCCAGACCACAATATTGTTTCAACCAACTACTTCAGTATTCTGTGACTAGGACTCTTTACATTGAACTGGTTGGTTGAAACAAAAATTTTGGTCTGGATTATACTTTCGGGACCCGAACTATCCACCCCTGGTGTGTACATCCCTGTCAACATTAAATTACTGTCATTCAGACTGCTTTAAAAATTGTTTATGGGACCCTGTACCTAAAGCACTTGAATTGAAATATGCATTTAAAATAAAATATACAGATCATACATTTGAGTTACATTTATTTGGTAACATTTATCTCGCTGACTAATTTACTGGTTTATATGGTCATTTATAAGCCCATACAGCTGGTTAATGCTTCCCAGGTTAAGGACCGTAGTCCACAGTACAACAGCAAGACAGCTCCTGGGATGGAACCAGTAACAATCAAATGTCTTTAGGCACCGTCTGGTTGGTCAGAAACGCATGTGGACTTGAGCTGAGTGTGCAGTAAGGGAATATCAGGTATCACTCAGGCACTGTTTAGGTGGTACTCAGATAGTGACTGGGTGGCGTGTCATGCCCACAATGACAGGGAGAGTGTATGCCTTAAAAAGGCTGACAGAGCAAAGCCACAGCGGGAGGGTGGGGTCCAGCGTGGGACCAGCCGGGTGTCTGCACCACGTGCAAAGGAACCGCCTGCAGCTGGTGGTTCTGGGAGGAGAACAGCGGCCGACCACATTTGATCTGCCTTGATTAAATGACATTCAGCTGCTGTGTGCTAATGGTCTCAAGGTGGAGTCAGAGGATATCAGAACCTCCTTCCATATTTAATGCTGGGCCACGTTCAAGGAGACGGCTCTTCAGAAGAATCCTTTCATTATGGTCACGCTTACTTGCATGACGTAGCTCATGCAGTAGATATTAATGCACTCACTCATACTCGTGGCTGAATCACCTTAGTATGACCTGGCGACAGTCTACTGATCGCCCTTCATCTCTTGACTTTTTTGGTGTGTTGTCTTAGACCATTCTGGACTTGCGGTTTCCTGCATTCTGTCTGGCTTGTTTTCATGCACACGCTCTTGGTGTTAAAAGAACACGTCGCTCTTAACTCTTGACCTTGAAGCAGCTCCTCCAGCTCGAAGCTTCCACACTCCTTCTAGCTTTTGTACAGTTTGGACTTGCAGCACATTCCCTAACATGCTCGTAGGTGAATTCCAGCCAAGTTGGTGTGTTGGCACCTGAACGATGGGGGAGATATGAAGAGACTGAAATGGGGCGCGCAGATAAGGCTCGCGGTTGCATTAATTCAAACACCACGTTCATTTTTCAGTTAGACTTTTTCACTTCATTACTTTGAGAGCTAAAAATATTCTACATGAGGAAAAATGTACCACAAATTGCTGGTATGCTAACATACACCTGGTATCAAGCTTCATTTAAATGCTGTTTAATGACTGGGGATGGTTTTAAACACCAGTAAACCTTTTTGTGCCCCCCCGGTCTGGGGACATTGGGTCAGCTGGGCAGGAGGCTGTTAGATGTGACAATCTGATCAGCATTTTTAATTTCGTTTGAGGGGTGTTTCCCTTCAGTAAATCCTAAAATCTGGAAATGCAGCTGCGCATGCAGGGGGAACAGTTGAATGCATTGGTGCTGAGTTGGGCCCAGTAAAGGGACTGCCTTTTGTCTCTGAAGGCGACGGCTACACCCTTTGACTGCTGTTGACGTCAGCCCGGGAAGGATCCCGCGAGTCTCAGATTTCCCTCTGGGTGCTGCTCTCTGCACCTGGTATCAGTCCAAATGCGCTGGACCCAAGCCAGTGTCCTCCGGGAACGCACTGCCACGCACGTTTCATTTGAGACACATCACAAACCAGAAGGATGTAAAGACTCTGCTCAGTGCGGGGCTTGACTGTTCAGACTTCACGTCACAGGAACATCTTCTTGAACCTCAGATTTAGCACATGAATTTCGCCAATTCGAGGTCCATGTGGCTGATGCTGTCTGCAGGACTGGTGTTGAGTAGAGCGAAGCAGCTTTGGGCAGTTAAACCCGACGTTAAGGTTGGTTAAGAAATGGGCTGGAGCACTGTGTGGAAATTATACATATATACATAATGTTAATTACCTCTTTGCAGTACCGTAAGTCAGCGTTAACGAGGCCCAAACCCTTAGTTTTAGATTACACGTTTCACATGAAATGCAGAGCTGGTGATCCTAGCTGAAGTTACGTGACCCATCTGTTAACATAAACTAAGTAATTACTGCACTGGAAAACTGGAAAAACAAAAACAACCAGCACAATGTAAAGTTTCCATTCCCCAGCTAACATCTTTCCGTATTGTCATACCTATGTACAGTGGTGTGCTGTTACTATCCTGAGTCTTAGGTTATGTACCTGACTAAAGAAGATCCAGTAGACCCTACTCACACCATTTACGTACTGGGATATTTTTACTGTAGTATTCTACCAGAACATTAACCTCCATCTATTATGGTTCTGATATTTGTCATCAAGTAACACAATACTGACAAACCACAGTTTCACAGTTGAAAGTTCACAAACAATGGTGGACTCTTTCTCGGTACGATGATAAGATACTTTTACATGGCTTTAGAGCCGTTAAGGTGAATACAGCATTCGTGTCTGGCCTGTTTAATCACTTAATCAATAAGACAGTGGAAGTCCTAGAGATTCATGAAGATTACAATATTTTAAAACACGACCCAGAGGTTTCTCTAAAAAAAGCCTACAGACGTTTTCACATGTGGTCAGAGATGTATCGTGTCATGCGTCTTGTGTAATTCTAAATGAAACTGTTATTTTTTGGATGTACAGGTGATAGATAGATAGATAGATAGATAGATAGATAGATAACTTTATTGTCATTGTCATAAAGCAACGAAATTGTGCCTCTTCTGTACATCATTCATCCAAGATAACTTAATAAATATGTAAATCCTCATACATTCATCCTGGTTGGGACGGGACCCTTCTCCTTTGCCCCCACACCCCTTTCTTTCACCCTCTCTAGTTACATGGAATCGTGTGATTTAAAAAAGACATTAACGAGTATTTGGGTTTGTGTCATACTCCTCCATTAGAGGAGAGATCTGTTTATTGTGTTTGCGTTTTGTTTTCTTTGCGGTTAGCAGCCGAATGTGCTAACTCACTCTTTAGCTTAAAGGCAAGAAAGCGTGACGAAGATTTGTTTTATCCGCCGGGCATGTTTCTGGAGCTCTTAATCATTTCCAGTTTTACTGGCACATTCTTCCCTAATCCCCTTCGGTGCCCGGCACTTCCAGCTGCTTGGCTGTGTGGATTACCGCCTCAACATCACTGATGACCAACTAGCTTCTGCTGATGATCTCAGACGCCCCACCCCCAACCCCCAATCAGATGTTTCCTTGAGTGAGTGTCCAGTCAACTGATAGAGGCTTGAAAGTGACTCCTGAGGATTGAATAATGTAGTTTTACCTCGTCTGAGAGAAAAATTGACTGGGTCACATTTGGACTAACTTGCAAACGCAAGGACTGCTTTGCATTGTGTAACTCACTTTGTTAGCAGCTAGTTGAAGTTTGATTAAGGATTTTTGTCAACTTCAATAATGACTCTTTCATTTATCCCTAGCAGGGACATTTTTTTGCCTACCCCTTCTTAGGTTGCCTGACACACATATAAGAGAGAGAGCAAGCTTGCTAGCAGAGGGAACCCATGGAGCTGGGGGTCAAGGGCTTACAGATATGACTCTCCTACTGAGGTGGGGCTTGAACCAGCAACCTTCTGCTCATAGGCCCAGAGGCTTTGCTAGCTGACCCACACACTGCTCCTGCAATTGGCTTTAATCTACTATCCTTATTGCCTTGAGAAGCTACAATGGATACAAGGTTTAGTTAGTTTATTGTCGTTGTCGTTGTACCAGGTACAATGAAATTGTAAGTGCCATCTAAAATAGTGAATTAAAAGAGAGGGCATATAAAAACAGATAAAACAATAATTAATCCATTCACACACACACAAGCATACATTCGAACATCATTGCAAGGGGTTACAAGATGGGTGGGTGAATGGATGAGTAGCTAGAATTACGTTACCTGCAGAACTACTGTGACAGATGCTGTACTGCCAGGTGTGTTTGTGTGCTAGGTTGCATTAAAGCCATTGGCTCTGTTTCGCCCCCTAGGTCAGCATGAGGGCATATGCAGCCACCCTACTCCTGATGAGCGTGGGCCTCCTGGCCATCCGTGGCTCCCAGAGGTCCACCCCCCGAGTCCGCCTGTCCTTCAAAGGTGAGCCCCCGTCATACATTTCGCTGCGTATTCAGGTCCAGCTCCCACTATTTTTCCAATCTTTTGTAACCAGGAAGTTTCCAGGAAGCGACATGAGGAAAACCACTCAGGTTTTCCACAGTGTACCTAAAATGTTCCTTAACACTTGCAGTATATCCACTCCCTCTCTTCCCAGTGGAGACAAAAGGTCTGGAGAGAGTGACAATGAGCCTTCAGTTAGTGGTAATTGTGTATTATGTTTTCCAAGCTTGTGCATAAATATGTCGATTAAAACGAATTCGCAATAATTACAATAATTGGCAGTGCTGTCACCACTCCCTTGCGTAGCTGTAATTAAATCCTGCTCTGAAAGATGACCTGTACAAACAAACTCTTAGCACGGAAGAGCTTTACTTGTGGAGATGTCAGTCCCGCATGTATGGAAAGGCATCATTTTTGTTGAGTATCGCATAGTTTAGATGTTACCACTACTTTGCACGGTAAATGAAATTTACTGTACTTGTTATCACTCATTGTAGTCTTTGGGAGCCAGCAGCATCTGACACAAAATCTCCCGAGCCTTTTGATGCCAGCAGAGATCTGCTGTCTGCTGTGTGACGCCAGGCATCAGAGAAATTCAGCATGCAGTGATTGACAGGGAGATAGTGTGGGACAGAGTTGGGAGAAAGCGGCTCGTCTCTGACGCGTATAACAACAGGCTGGTCTCAGGACAGGAGGCCATTGAACACGTATATAAATAGACCTGGCAGCTGCTTAATTTACCTCAGCGACAACCCCCAGAAGATCCTTGTCCTGCAGCCTGTTCTGGCATGGCAGGCAGATGTGCCTGTTATGTGGTTACACTCACTAAAGCAGGTCTCCGCCTCGTGGTAACTTTCAGGTTTACCACAAGTTTTGGAGGGAAGACTTCTCTGCCGTGTCTCCTCTCATCATCGCATTCATACTTTGGTAGGAAGGTCACACAGCTGTGTTTTCTCCTACAGCAGCCTTCATGCCTGCTGCGAGCGTTCTCCATGTCGCGGAGGGTCCTCTGCTGAGTCCTATATCCCATGACATCCCACTCCCTCCCTCTGCTACCTGGGAACTTTCCTCATCCTGCCTTACTTCTGTATGTCAGGAAACCCCCACTGAAATATAACCAAGAGCCACAACACAAGACCAGCTGTGGGTAGCAGATCACTGCAGAGGGCCTCAGGCAGGAGTGCTTGATATTTGATAGACAATTAAAATAATTAAACATGTAGAAACAAATAATAGTAGCAGATAATAGTTTGAATGTTTGCTGGGATCATGTGAAAAGCGATGCCACATACTTTGAGTATATATGAGTGTGTTTGAGTGGATATGTGCACAAGAATGGTATTAAGTGATTAAGGATCCAGTTGCAAAAAATATTTTGCCTGTTAAATCACTGATATGCTTAGAAAAGACCTCTAATATTAACAAATGTAATTAATTTAACTAAAGCAGCCAAAGGACGGCAATGGTTAGAGGACGCCTTCATAACATGGGCTTATGATGGAAAATCAGAGAAGAACTATTTGGGATGTGTAAGCAAGAGAAAGAGATGTGGAAGCTGTGCGAATCTTTTGTCCCTCACTGAGCATCAGCACAAGCCGTAGAAGGAAAGTTAGCCAAGAGAAATCTCCTCCGTCTCCAGCCCAAGTGACCAATGGGGGAGCATGATCCAAGTTCACACAGCCCTCACCTCAACCCTACAGCCGTTATGTCAGAACTGACTCATGAACGCAGGCAGAAACTGGCTGGGCATCACAAAAACATTCCGTTACACTAAGAGTGGTGGAGGTTTGGGATAGGCAGTGGAACGGAGTTGTTCCTTCAAGCAGCACAGAGCCAAATGAACAAATCCAAGTGAAATGTTCCAAATAACTAAGTTGTGATTTTGGACTACATTAAATATAAACCAAATCATAAACAGGCAGTGTTTCACCTCCCATAATTGACTGAAACTACTTTCAGATTGTTGACAGTCATTCAATGGCCATAAAAACCCAGTTATCACAGCCATTAAGCCAGTAATCTGGTGCTCTGCACACTAACCGTGTCGTGAAGGGCAGCGTCCCTGAAACGTCCAGTAACCACTTTAATGCAGTTAAAATGTATATTTCCACCCTTGGTCTCTGAGTCGCCAAAAAGGAGATATTTTGTTACTCTACACTGCACTGAATCAGTTATTTGGTATTCCTTTGGTATTCCTCAGTATCTCCAGGGGTGTGTTACGCACGGTGCCATGATGTAATTCTGCCTTCCCAGCTTTTCGCTTTGGAGGGCATCAGAGGTACGAGGGTTTTTTTTAACCTGTCATCGTTTTCATTCATAGGCCTAGAGTTCACTGTTTGCCCATTTAAGTGGAGGCATAAGTGATATTTGACTTTGGATTGCCAGTCATTACTGCTGATGGAACAATGTGGATTTTCTTTCCTTTTGCTTATTCAGAGAAAGGAAATCTTCTCACATTTAGTGTTGTGCCATGGTGAATGGCATAGGCAGTTCTGTATCCTATTTAGGAGGCTTCAGACCTCCCTGACAGATTATTCTTATAAATCCCTTGCATGATTTCCTCACATATTCTTTGGGTTCAGAGCCTAACCCCTGACAGATAGCATCAAGTCAGGCTGTCCCCGAAACATCACCGGAGCCCAAGACTGTATGCATCCATCGCCTTCCTCAGGTGCTTTTTTCATGACCTTATTTCAGCCAAAATGTCCTTAGTTAAGAGTTGAGTCTTTGCTGCAACCCGAAATATTAGCAAATATTGAAAGTAAAAAAAAAGGTCCACTGAAAGAACACCCCCACTTCATACACACTGATAGATCTCTTGGGATTCGCACCTGTAATATTAAAATAATAAAAAGCACTTTACATGTAAAACAGAAATGGCCCTTTTGTACGTGTTAACACTATTCCTTTGCTCTGATTGGTTGATGTCTACTGAGAACACTGACCAATCTGGTCACTGCAGTTTGACCTCTTCCCAGTACGCCAGCAGAAACGACTGAAAAAGTGTCATGCTGGAGGCCCAGTTCCACATTCCCTCTGTCCTGCTTATCTCGACTTATCCTGCTGTAGTTGCAGAGCGTGGTCATCCAAACACAGGGTCCAGACAGTAGGGCAGGAGTAAATAGTACAGATCGGTGTACTATTTGCCCTCCAAATAGTATGCCCTCCAAAGACTCAACTCTTAACAAAATGTCCTTAGTTAAGAGTTGAGTCTTTGCTGCAACCCGAAATATTAGCAAATATTGAAAGTAAAAAAAAAGGTCCACTGAAAGAACACCCCCACTTCATACACACTGATAGATCTCTTGGGATTCGCACCTGTAATATTAAAATAATAAAAAGCACTTTACATGTAAAACAGAAATGGCCCTTTTGTACGTGTTAACACTATTCCTTTGCTCTGATTGGTTGATGTCTACTGAGAACACTGACCAATCTGGTCACTGCAGTTTGACCTCTTCCCAGTACGCCAGCAGAAACGACTGAAAAAGTGTCATGCTGGAGGCCCAGTTCCACATTCCCTCTGTCCTGCTTATCTCGACTTATCCTGCTGTAGTTGCAGAGCGTGGTCATCCAAACACAGGGTCCAGACAGTAGGGCAGGAGTAAATAGTACAGATCGGTGCTTATAACTGGCCATTCTCGGACTGGGATTGAGAAAGAGCACCTTGTCTTTCATTGTGCCTCCTCTGTATTTTCATCAGCTCCATACAGCTTGAAAGCCGCCTAAAAGACTGGCTCTTCTGTCAGGGGATGCCACAGCGGCCTCTTCCTGAGCTGGTCTATTTATGAGTGTAGAAAGATCTGTCTGATACCGATGGACACCATCCTCCCCCCCCCCACCCCCCCCAACACGTTCCAGGAATAGAGGGGTGGAAAAGCACAGTCCACATTGCCTCCGCTCTCTGTCAGCCCAGAAGATTGATTGTTCATTGTGTACAACAAGGATCAGTCTTTGTTCTGTGGGGGCGCCAGTGGAGTCACACCGTGTGAATGTTCCGGAAGCCTTCCGTGGGATAGATGAGGCTTCGATCTGCTCGGTTAGGCCATCCAGGGAATGCCGTGACCATTTTGGTCTGGACGGTTCTGATCTGTGTAGGGTGTCTGCCCAGCTGGGTTTAATGGAGGACTATATGCTAAATAAGAGTAAAGACAAACACGATTGTATAAACCCTGAGAAATGCCTGCCGTGTAAAATTAACCATGAGGAATTTTCCTAAGCAGCATTTTATACAGCTTAAATTATTAAACTGGACTAAGTGCTGGGTGAGAACAGCTCATAAGTGGGGTCATTTAGTCCTGGTGTCCCTTAGGTCCTTAATACGCCCTGCTCAGGGAGTCTTCGGTGCCCAATTCCCCGAATCGCCTCTTTTCTGGAATACAGAGTATTATAACTAAATATGATTTGCTTTGTGAAGTTTTCCTGCCTTTTAGAACCCTAATGTACTGTATGTGTCTTTGTTTATAATGTAATTTAATAAAGACATTGGGTTCAGGCTGTGTTTCTGTGATCTCACCATCACTTGCCCTCCTTCTTCTTCCCTTCACCATCACTTCCCCTTCTTCCCTTCACCATCACTTCCCTTTCTTCCCATCACCATCATTTCCCCTTCTTCCCTTCACCATCATTTCCCCTTCTTCTTTCCATCACCATCATTTCCCCTTCTTCTTCCCATCACCATCACTTCCCCTTCTTCCCTTCACCATCACTTCCTCTTGTTCTTCCCTTCACCATCACTTCCCCTTCTTCTCATCACCATCACTTCCCCCCTTCTTCCCTTCACCATCACTTCCCCTTCTTCCCTTCACCATCACTTCCCCTTCTTCTTCCCATCACCATCACTTCCCCTTCTTCCTCCCATCACTTCCCCTTCTTCCCTTCATCATCACTTCCCCTTCTTCTTCCCTTCACCATCACTTCCCCTACTTCCCTTCACCATCACTTCCCCTTCTTCCATTCACCATCACTTCCCCCCCTTCTTCCCTTCACCATCACTTCCTCTTCTTCTTCCCTTCACCATCACTTCCCCTTCTTCCCATTAATCAGTATCAATTTTTCAGCCAATAATGTGTGTTTTATGTTCTCGTTCTCTTTCTCTTCTCATTTCTCTTTTTCCTTCCCAGTGCTTCATGTCCCTGTTCTGTCAGACTAAACTTGTACACTTGTATTTATATCTTTGTGGGGGGGATCATGCATTCATTTCTATGCTAAAACTGCACTCCCAACAATAACAAGATTAACCCCTACCCAACCCAACCTTAACCATAAGTAACAGCATTCTTTTTAGCACATTGTGATCCCCAATATATACATGACCACAATATATGCATGTAATATATACATGACCACAACATATACATGTAATATATACATGACCACAACATATACATGTAATATATACATGTAATATAAATAT